>CAKKXW010000005.1:6335389-6540416 GCA_920937365.1 Sphaerophoria rueppellii
TTTTGTTGCACCAAGCGTTTTTTTTAACTAAACGAGCTTTTAAACAATTTTTTAAACTAAATGCCCATTTTTTGGCTCATTAATTTTAAAAGCGTCATTAACAATATTTTAAAAAACTGAATATATAGCTTTCTGATTTTTCTTACACAACTTTATAGTGTCATTTTGACAAACATTTCACTGAATCTACATTTAAGTTAGTGAAACTAAAATGTTTTAAGGGTCTGATCAAATTTAACAGGATTTTTGCTTAACGTGCTTTTAGTGATGGTTTATGAAATTGGGGCATTAATATTGTTAATGAAATAGATTCTTAATGTAGTGTCCGTGCTTAGTGGTTAGGTGCGTTGACGCTTAGCAGAACGTCGTGGGGTTCGAATCCTACTCGGGCCCAAAGTTTTTATTTCATCTTTCACGGACACTGCCTCTTGCGAAGAACAGACAAAACTTCCAAGAGTATCATCTGTCATGAAAAAGTGCTTCTCAACTTTGCCGTTCGGAATCGGCGTTAAAATTGTAGGTCCCCTCAATTCTTCACACGCACCTAGAGAATTGTTGATGAGAGTAAGCCACTTAGGCCTTGGCTCTTCAAGAGCTGTCGCGCCACTCTATTTTAATAGATTACTTAACGTTTTTTATACATCTCTTTTCAAGAATTTAAAGCAAATGTTCTTTTTTCATGAATGTGACCAAGTTCTCTAAAACTGACTTATCATTTTAAACCATTCTCTTTCTCAGAACTTTCTTAAGCTCTCCTACAAATCCATTGCTGTTTCCTTCTCCTGTCTTTGAATCTCTCAAAGATTAGTCAACACGTGCTTCTGCGGCAAAACCTTTCAAATGACTTGACAAGTTCCATAAAAGCTTATTTAACAGTTTAAGGTTTCTCTTTCATTAAAAACTTACTGAAAATGAAGAAGTCAACACAATTTTGTAGGTGGAAATTAATTTCGAGCTAATTACATCACAAACTAACCAAATTACATGTTGTGGAACCTAGAGCTGTAATAGGCATTCAAATAAATAATATAAGCTCAAACTGTGGCTCATTTGATTCAAAGGCACATCTCCACAAAATTCTGTCCTTATTTCTTACAATGAACGCAAACTGGAGATGGAAAAAGTCATAAAATGTTCTCAATCACCTCATAACACAGTAAAACTATGATCCACTTATGAAAACAATTATTATTGCATTCGAATAAAATAATAACATTGCCCAGTCATAATCTAGAATTCTCAAGGCCAACTAACCTATATTCTAATAAATTCAAACTATCTCTCAGACGGCATCAAAAATTCCACACAGCCCCATCTAGCTAACTGCATTTGAAGATGCTTCCAAACATGTTTTACTTGTGATTTAAGCAATAAACAAGATTTCGAATCAACTTGCATAACTCTGACCACAAAAAATGCGTTTTTTTCTTACAACATAATAACAAAACGCAGCCGAAGAAGAACAGTGTGACTGTATGTGGCCTAGTTGCAGCCATAGAACATAAAGGTGGTCACAAATCGTAATAAATAATAATTTGTTGTTATTTTGACGAGTTGTCATATCTCAAGCATATCATACCCGTCAAGTGGTTTCTCATTACTCAAGCGAACGTTTAGTGTGATGAATCTAGCCGCCACGCCACTGTGTGTAACTAATCGACTAGCGACGAAGACTTGAACGTGTGCATGAATCCAATTGCGGAGCGTGTGCTTAAAAGCAATAAGAAAAAATCCAAGCAACTAATAGCTCGGCCTCTTAAGAACTTGATTCGATTCTATTTCTATTTATAAATCAATGTGGCTTCTTCATTCGAAGAATGAAGCGGCAGCGTGTGCTGATTTGTACATACCTATTTTTTTTTCTCCTTCATTGGGTTAACGCATGTTTTTTTTTCTCTTCATTATTTCCGATCCGATTGTGCAATAATTTAAAAGCAATTCAGATCAGACGACTTGAATGTAGGCTGATTGATTAGAGAGAAAATAATAAATACAATCCACAAGCTGTAAAGAGTTTTCTGATTTGTTATTGGATAAAATTGGGGCTGCACAAATCTAGATTTTCTTGTGGTCTTTTCAAAAAGAAAAAAATGTATGGCATTTGTTGTTAAAAATGTTGAAATACAGCAAGGGAAATTGAAAAATTGATGAATACAATCCACATACTGTAATTGACACAACACCAATCAATTTCACGCTTTTTCTTTTACAAATCGTTCGTCAACACTTTCACAAAAACAAATTTCAGAATGAGCTCCATTAATACAGCCTTGTGGTACTTCACAATAATTTAAAACATTTTTTTACTTAAATTGAGCTACTCAATCAATCCAAATTCAGCAAAAGTATGTATGTTCATATCTACGAAAAGAGACATTGAAAAATCTGTCATCTGTCAAATGTCAAGCAAGCATATTGCATGAAACTGACAAATTGCCACAATGACGTGTTTGTCAATGTCAAAACAATTTCATTGAAGAAGAAAAAATTAAAGAAAAAGAAAACACTGAACTGTGCTGAACCATTTATTATAGAGAAAAGACCTGCTCAAGTGTTCATAATTTTGACCTCTTCATAGCATGTCAACATCAATTTAAAAAATGTGTTTACTTTTATGTGTGTATGCGAGTGTTTATGTTTAAATGGTAATTGGCAGTTTTACTCTTCGAGTTTATAATCTGTTGTTTGCCATAGTGCCCTTTTTCATGCAGTAAATTGTTTTATTTGTGGGTCACACATTTTTGTAAGGTCTGTCAAAAAATTGGGTCAGAAGGAGGAACATTATAAAGCTAAAAAAATACAAATAGTATGTAAATACATACATTCATAATTACATGAATTTAAATTAAATGAAATTCTACAACTCTTTAAAAATGGCAATAATAATGGGTGTGGAATGTATGTTCTACTGAACGTTGTTCATCATTCTATATGTGGAACATAATTTGAAATTTTTTTCTACTAACCCGATCATTCCACACAAAAAAACCAGTTGATTCTAAAGTGCAAAATAAGACCAAGAACTTATGTGGAACGTAAGATTCTCCATTTCACACCAAAAAGCCTACTCCAAAAGTTGCGAAACTGAGTCTTGACTTTTTAGGAAACTTCTTTAGCGATAAAGCCCCGCAAAATTTTAACAGAAGACCAGTGACTCAAATCCTTTGTGGAACGTAAATGACCAAAGAACACTTTATCTCCATTTCTCAAGTAGGGGTCAATCGTCTACTTCCAATTCAAGTCACATCCACTTTGTCTATAATTGAACGACAAAGTGTCAAACAAGATACAACATGCAACGAAATCAAAAGGAGGAACAAACGAACCTAACTATAGTATAATTGAAGCAAATGACAGAATAAAGAAGTCAGTCGGCCGGATGGACACTTGAAAAATAAAATAGCAAAAACATGTACACACACACCAGAAAAGTATAAAGAAAATAAAAGAAGCAAAATGCGTATGCAACAAGCCACAAAGTTCGTTGGTACTTAAAGTCCACCATCATCATCGTCGTAACACAGCCAACAAAATGAAAAAAGACCCAAGGATTGAGTTCGAGAGTCCAAAGTTGGCTAGACCAGTTAAGCTGGTTAGGCAGGCCATCTCACAATCTCACATGATGATGATGATGATGAAAACACACGATCAGCAAAGAAAACCACACAGCCATGCTCGTAAGTGTGTGTTGTCATATGTGGATGGTAAGTCAAAGAGCTACATCAACGAAGGAAAACCAACCAAGGTGGATATTTGTAATTCTCAAATGCAAGTAAACAACAAACATCGTCGATGAAACAAGGTTAATGCACTTTGGGGGTCGATGGATTCAATTGCTCTTAAATATGGCCAACATCGATGATGATGGCAACAACCATCAACTGCTCCAACCATCATCATCATAATCAGACATCAGAGCCTTACCAAAAGCGACTAGCCAAGGTGTAGTTGGCCAGTTAGTCGAGTTTTCAATTATGGTTAAGCCAGCATTAGTGGCGATAATGAATAGTTTTTTTTTTTTTTTTGCACACAATATTGCTACCGGCCATGATGGAACTTCAAACTAGCCACTGGCAGCGCAACGCAAGCAAAAGAAAGTTTGAAGTGTATAACATTGCAAAAAGGGTTAATTAAATCGAAAGCATAGCAGAAAAGCGTCTCACATGGTTTTTGCTTGCGTTTTGACTGTGACGGCGACGCGACGACCACTGCTGGCTACTGGACAATTAAAATTCGTTTCGGGATCGTAAACATCATTTTGAATGGTAATTTTATGCGCATAAACGATATTTTGATGAATTTGTGGTTCAATATTCGTGTAATTGGTTGCATTGTGTGGTGTTTTAGGGGGAAGCAAGGGGCAACATAGCACATCAATCAAGGAGTGGTCTCCAATAAACTTGCAATGATGCATTGTACCATGATTGAGAGCTTTGTGTGTGTCGGAGGTTGATTGCGCGTCGAGAAGTGTAATTTTGTGCTGGCAACTATGGATGGTGATAGATTGATTGACTTTGGATTGTGAAGAATGGGTGTGTGACAACATAAATAGTTTTGAGGTCTACAGTTTAGAAGAGGCGGTTTTTGAATGGTTTATGTGTGAATCACAGCTGATTGTGAAAGATTTTTGATTTGTTGAAGACTTTTTTGTGGAACTGAATGACGCAAGAAGAGTTTTCAATTGGGTCGGTTTTCTTTAGGGTCGGGTGGTTAGGTTAGGTTAGGTTATATGGCTGACGTTGATTTGTTCCATCACACTTAGATCATATAGACCTTGTGAACCTGAAGTATTTAACTTCTAGGGTCGAGTGAGCTTAAGAATTGTTCTGAAAGTTGAGTATTATTTTTTTTGGAATATTTAAAATACACGGAATTTGATAAGAAATAAAGTTGGCGATCTGTACGGTCCACAAATACAATCCACAATCATTTTGACCCCATTCTAATCAATTCTGAGAGTCGTAATTGAATCCAAATTATAATTACGATTCTCAAGTAGTTAAAAGTTCGCCTAATTGTGCTAGAATTCCTCCAAACATAACCTATTCCCGCCTTATGTTACCCTGATTTCTCATTTCTGTACCTCCCTTTGGAGCAGCAACTCATTAAAATTTCCCTGTCGTGAATCATTAATTCCACAATAGTTTACGGTGTGCTAGAACTCTTTGCAGCTTATTAAAAGCTTCAATATTCACAAAACAAAACAAAAAAACTGACTGTTTTACCAACCTGAAAAGCAAAGTAAACATCACAAAATGCTTCTTACAATAAAAATAATAATTAGTAAACAAAGTGCATGTCTTTTTTTCTGTGCCTGTAATTTACGATTTTCAGACTCGGCAGTAGAAGCAAAAAAAGACAATAGAAGCCTCAGTGTAGCCCCAACAGAATTGATTATGAGTTTTTTTTTATCATCCAAACGAGACAACAGTAAAAAAAAAGAACAGAACAGAGTTGCATAGCAAAGGCACTAAAAAAAACGACACTGAGTACTTTTTTCCGCTTCGTTAACCCACTCCCTTGCGGCGCGGCATATAAATTCTTTTATTTTGTATTACCTCGTGCCTGGCTATTTGGACAATTTATGCAATCGCAACATAATTTTTGTTTCAGCCATTTTCAACAAGAAAAGGGGGAGAAAGGTTTATTTGTCTCGTGTTTCCTACCTTAACTTGCAATTTGGGGGAGTAGAACAATGACATTCCACGTTCAAATGTACTTTGACTCCATTTGAAGGCGAAAAAAAGAACCCGACCAGTTTACTTTGAGAACTTGATATGCCTCAAGGTTCCACTTTGGGACCGACACTACTTTTGCTTAGCCCTGTTTTGCAAGAGCTCCCCCGGACATAGGTTAATTGTTGATTTCACATAGTTAATTGTATAATGAACGTACGTAATCTAATGACCTGCGAAAATTACACAAACTGACGATGCAACAGAAAAGTTGAGAGAAATCATGCCGTTGGACATTTGTCTTTATGTTTTTCTTTCAATTCGTATATTTTTGCAAAAGGTCAATTTTATTGCGGAAATTAATGACTCTTTTTTTGAAAGCTGTTGAACGTGACATCAAGAGACATGAGATGTTTGACATGACGTCTCTGTCGTAAACGATTTTCACCTGAACCACGCGCTGTTATTTGAGAACCAAAAAAAAAAAACCAAAACAGAAAATAGCCCCCTTAAGAGAAGAAGACTGATCTCGACTGACCTCATAGTTGTTTTATTGGATTTGAGTGGAGTCAATGTGGAAAGAGATTTATGTTGAAAATCAAATCGCAACTAGCCTCCGTTGTTGCGAGTACACACAAAATATCTCTTTTTTTTGCTATTATTTTATTTCTGTTTTAACATTTTGTTGTTTTATAGCCAAGTTTATGGATATTGCGGAGAAATCTAGTGCAAAGTTGTTGAACTTTTTGTTTTCGTTTATTAGGCGATGAAATGGTTAGAGATGAAGTTTTAATGGAAATCTTTGCGCTGTTTTTTCTGATTATAATTGTTTTTTTTTTCGTAGTTTTTAGATGAAATAAATCATGACAGGTAGATTTGTTTGGTTTGGAGCTAAATCATTAAATTGAACGGAACGGGTTTTTGTATGAATTTTGGGGGATGATTCAGTGGAACGGTTTGATGATTTTGGGGTTAATGTCTTTCTGGGGATCTAATGGTTTCTAGTTTTGATTTTGGTTTTGGTACTTTTCTTGGAATTGTCATTTTAGAGCAGAAAATAGGATATTTTTTTTTCTACCAGGGAAAAAAAATGAGACAAAAAAGAACCCATGTATAGACGTTTTTGGTTCGAGCTACTTTAAGAGTAATCCTCAAGCAATGAAAATTCGAAAACTTCGATTTTATTGAAAAAGTCGGTATTTTGTTTATTGCCTATTCAGAACTGATTGAATCTTGACAAAAAAATTATGTGACAGTTTTTTCTTTATTTTGGTATGAACTAATAGACATGCATGATGTTCGGGAGAAATGTTTGGGATTTTGTTGTTAACAAAATACTTGAACATTGTATGCAGCTAAAACAACGATTGGCTGAGATACGCTGCAAAAACTGACGTAAGGTCGGTTGAATTTTTTAGCGTTTCGGTCGTTTTTAATTTTTTTCTTTTTTGATTTTTGGCTGAGAATAAAATTTTTTCATTTGTTTATGCATTGCGGTTCAGGTTCTTGGAGAAATTAAAAAAATTTAATTTTTCGAAAAAATTTTCGATATTTTTGTTAAAAATATTATTTTGGTATGAAAAAGTTGAAAATAGACATGCATGATGTTCGGGAGAAATGTTTGGGATTTTGTTGTTAACAAATATCTAGAACATTGTATACAGATTAAACAACAATTGGATGATGCACGCCGAAAAAACTGACGTAAGGTCATAGAATCATACTGGAACAAGTTCAACTTTTTAGCCTTTGAATTGAATGAGTATTGCAGAGCCATTTGTCAAAGTCACAGAGAATTGCTTATACATGGTCTACCGTTAGTCATATCTGATTAAGTTCCTTTACAGCGAAAATATGCGAGTTTCTTTTTAATTAATGTTAGGCCACAAACTTCTAGAGATTACGCAATCGTCCCTGGATTTCCAGTAGTTATTGATTATCTCTTTTGATTTAAGGTCTATCTTCCTCTTGAGTACCCCAATCGGGACGAGTGGTCCCCTATTTGAATGGTCACTCGCTACTACTTGTACCTGCTTCTAACCCTTTCCTGGCTAGTTCATCTACTATTTCGTTCCCTTCTATATTGCTGTGTCCAGGAACCAAGCAGAGCTTAACCTAGTTAGTGTGGCAGATTCTATTCAATTCTTTCCTACAGTTTAAAACTGCCTTTGATCTTATGGTCTCACTGGCTTTGATAGCAGCCTGGCTGTCCACGAAAAAAGTAATCTCCGAGGCCTTAGCTTTTCATGATGTGCCATTTCAGCTGTTTTTTCAATGGCAAAGATCTCGGCCGGAAAGACACTACAGTCAGCTTGGAGCTTATACCTTCCTTTGATGTTGAGATATTGGCAAAACACTCCAGCACCTGTTCCTGATTCCGTTTTTGAACCGTCAGTGTAGAAAGGGATACCCTGTTCACTTATAAGTGAATAAGGATCCCAACCCGGTCTTTCTGGTATGCAAATAGAAAATTTCCTATCAAAATCTAGTAGAGGGAGAATGTAATCGGTGGTCTCCACCAGTCCTGGAATCATGTTGTATCTTTGTAAGGTTGAACAGTGTCCATAAGTACTGTGCTTCCAAGAACTCAGTTCTTTCAAACGAAATGCTTTGCGTTGATAAATTATCCAAAAAGTAGGCTATAAAATATTTCATGACAAAAGTATGCTTTAAAAACATTTACTAAACATTTTTTTTCTTTTTATTTCAGAACTCAAACCAGTAATTCAAGAAAACAAGCTGTCAAAGTAAGTCATTTTGCATTTGCTTTTACAAATTTTTGGTGTTGGAATGGTGATATTCCAAACCATTTTTTTTTTTTTCTGAAACAACATAGTTTTGTCATTATCATCCAGTGTTGACACTGTAGGTATGAGGTATGACAGTGTTATCAGTGCATTTACACTTTTAAATCACAAAAAAGAAAACCTTTCAAAGCGTTCAGTCCCTTTTGTTTTCCACTTAACACTTGCAAATAATACGTCATTCCTTAAGGTGACATTATCAAGCCCCCAATGCTCTCAATGCGTTATCAACACACTTCAGTTGACAATATTGTGGATCAGTCATTTTTTGCACTCAAGCACTCTTTTGGTTAATCAATTCGAACTGATAGTGACTACATTTATCTGCCTACACAAGAAACAATCAGGTCAGCAATTTACTGTCGTACATTATTCACAAAAATTCTGAATACTGGAATTTCCTGTTTTTGTCAATCAGTGTTGACGATAAATCAAAATTTAGCTCACAAAAATTTATGATGCCATATCTTTTCACCAGAAATGAAATTAAGAAAAAAAAATCATTTCTCACGATAAGAAAACCAACAAAAAAAAATGTGGATTGCAACATGTCAAAAATCACATCATCATCCACCGATGTAGGCTTTTGGTTTCCTTTGCTGGTTGGGTGCGATGATGATGTTGCAGTCATCGATATGCGGTTTTTATTTTTATATTTATTTATTTTCAATTTTTGAGCTCGTTTTGTTGAGTTGCAAAACTCTGAAAGCCTACCTACGCGCTGCTGTCGTCGTCGTCGTCGCTGCTGTTGCAAGATCTTCGCAGACAGTTTGTCATTTCTGTGAGACAGTAACAAAGAAAACTACATAGACAGCAAACCGCCATATATATATAAAATATCGACTGACAGCGATGACAACGATGCAACTCAACGTGACATTACTACCGCACCAATGCGCTCCACCGAGCTGACGATGAAAATGACGACAACAGCATTGCATTGGGCTGGAATACATCGCCTTCGCAACCACACAAAAAATATATATCCAACTCCCCAACACCACTCGATTTAATTATGTAAATTTGGATTTAATTACAATAATTGTCTGGGAGTATAAAAAAAAAATCTGAATGCATCACTGTCGCATCCATTCGCAGATTAAACAAATAAAAACCTCAAATTAGCTGCTATCATACTTTTTTATTTTTAAAACAGGCTTCAAGGCACGAGTTGGGCATGTTAAGGTCTAACTACGATTAATTGAATAATTATTGTTGAGAAGAAAAAAATTATTATGTTCCACTCCACCAAGTTTGTGGAGGTTGACAGTTCGGAAGCTTGTAATTATGTTGTAAATTTGATGTCGAAACTGTTACTAGATATAATGGACAGTCTTCAATTTTAAGGTGAAAGGGAGTGGGTTGATGCAATGACGTCACAAGATGAAATCATTTCACTAAAAATTTTGCAAAAATTCGCAACTTGCTTTCAAACTTCATTCTATTCAACATGTTGACCCAAATTATAGTTCAAGCCGAAAAAAAAGAACTTCCCGCCTCTTTTGTGGAACCTGACACATATTTATAGCTTTGTGATTGATTTCTTTTTAATTTTGCGAAGGTTGACGAAATGTGGACAAGATTTCTTTCATTTTTCTTTTTTTTTTGCTAAACGGTACTCAACTTATTACCATCGATTTCATCATCGTCAATATCTCTTTTTTCTGTCTAAAAAAGGCAAGACAGCAAAAATCCAAAAGCCAAAGTGTAGGATGCAAATAAAAAATTCCTCGTCGTCATCGTTTTTCTCATAATTAACAAGTCGACGGCGGCGGCGGCGGCCGCCACGGTAGCAACAACGTGCTTTGAAGAATAAAACAGCCTTGAACTGCTTTTTTATGTTTCTTCTTGTCTAACCTAGGGATTAAGCTCGCTTAGCATTTTCTCAATTAATCACATTTTTAAAATGACTTCATTCATTCTTGAACACAAAAAAAAAACCAAACACCATCGGGGACACAAAAACAAATAAACTGAAGAGCGTAATAGGTTTATATCCAATTAACAGAGCGCAACATGAAAAAGGTGTGCTGTGTTGGCTCCGAAGAATAGAAAAAAAAAACTGTCCCACTATCGATTTTCGAAACCTTCTTCCATCGGCTGCACATCTTTAAAGGTGAACATTTAGCACAAAACACACAATGCCTTATTGTGGGCTGAGTAAGTCGACAGTGATAGTGATGACGATGTCGAAACAGCCGCCCCTCACACACCACACACACACAGCCTCGGAACAATCTAAATAATCATAAACAAATAAAAATAAGAAAAAAATTTAAAGAAAAATCGATTTGCTTGCGCAACATCCAATTAAGTTTGCTTTTCCCATTTCGACGTCTTTTTCGTTTCTGCTTCTGCTTGAGATAATTCATGGATCTTTTGTCTTCAAACGGTACACTGACTGTCATGACATTTAACCAAATTGGGAAAAACCAAAAACAAAAATTTCACTCGTTTAAATTTTTATTGAAGTTGCAGACGATATGATGATGAGGAAGACGAAGACGAGTCATAAATCACGTATCTTCTTCTTTTACTGCAAGAGAAGAGCTTCAAGACATTATTGTGTGTTTTTCGCAATTTCTCACAACCGATATATGAGTTAGTGCAATTTAACTTCCCGCATTTAAAATTCCCTCGTTGGCTTTCACTCCAATAAAACGATATAGCTTGCGATATTATTGCAAATCATGATTTCCAATTAATTCGCCATATTCTTCGACTTCCTACACACAATTTGGCTGACTGGATTTTCAATAAAACACCAACGACCACCCGAGTGGACTGTTGTGGATCGTATTTGTGGTAATTCAAGTATCTTGTGAACAAGAATTTGAGACAGGATGCAGAAGCAGCAGATGTCGATCGATGTCTCGGATCGATACTGCACATCCAAGGTCTCCGATGACCTGGGCTGGGGCTGATTAAATTTCATAAAGATAAACAACTTCATACCTCACACATCACACTCAGTCCACAGACGAGAGGAAGAAGAAATCGAAGACGAAGCTAAATCAAATTGCTTCCCTCTTCATACAAAAAACAAAAAAAAAAAGGAAGAAGAAATACAAAACTCATTCTGGATAAGAAAGTGCTGTGGTGTGTGTAGTGTAGGACGGTGCAGAGGACTGGTTTGGGCCAGTACCACTTCTAAGACACAAAGACCATGCCATAAACTCACCTCCTTCATTTGCTACCATATATATGTAGATACCTACAACGTCGTCGTCCACCTCTGGAAACGAGAATTTTTCGTTGTTGTTGTTGTTGTTCTGTTTTTTTTCGATGAAGAGAGAACTCATGAAAGTGCAGTGGACCAAGAATATTGCGTTTGGTTTATTTTTTGTTTGTCTTTTTTTTCAAATTCCCTGCTGACTGCAGTGTATAGGAGTTAATGCATCAAAAATAGTATACTAGACAACCGGTTTTTAGTTTTTTTTTTTGTTTTTCGGTACAAGATTCTCCATTTACCAGGAAGCTTGAGCCAGTCAAGCAGGAAAGGGCAACAAAATAAAACAAAAACAAAAAATTAACAAGAGGGAAATGGGGAATATACAAACATTCCAAAAGAGTTGTGTTGGGAATAATAACCAGATTGGGAATAAACTTTGGAGATTGTTTTACAATTGGATAGCTCTGTAATTTTTTTTTAGGGCTTGTTTATGGGATCTATTGGAATGTGAATCCGGTGGAGGAAGTTCAACGAGAATTGAAATGAACATTTTATGCATTTTCTTCAAGATATTTTACGTGGGAAAGAACCAAGAGTAATGGTTTCAGGATCATAACTCGGTTACCAACTCGGAACCAACTATACTTCCTCGATAATGACGAAGATACCAGCGCACATACGGTTATGTTGGGAATGAAAACTTCTATCCCGAACAGGGTTAAAAGCATCAAACCCAAGGAAAAGTCATTTTTTGATTTGGCTGTAAGGAGGTTACCAGGGAAAAAGACATAAAGTTCTGGTGTTTTGGAGCCAACCCAACTGAAGAAAACCGGGACAAGTTTAAACAAGCCAAGAAGGCCTATAATGCCCATATCCGTCGGACCAAATTTTTCATGACCAAAAATTAAGGCGAAAAATACTGCAATGTCCCAAAGGCAGTAAGAATTTTTGGTCATTTGTAAAAAATATGAAGAATTCTTCTTCTTCCTCTGTCCCTACGCTCGTTGACAATGACACTCCAGTTGTTAGCCTCTCGCGAAAGCTAACCTTTTTTGCCATAGAGTGTCATGACTCCGCCTGTTTTTGAGCGCGTCAATGATTCCATGGGACAAATCTTCTTCCGCACTCGTGCTGTGGTGGGAGTCCTTAAGGATCTCGCTGCAAAAACCCTTGCGTAAGCTTTTCCATCTCTCCTATTCTTCTGGGCTCATTCCGAGCAGTTGGAAAACAGCATTTGTCCAGCCAATCCCAAAAAAGGGTGAATCTTCTTCTCCCTCCAATTATCGACCGATTGCACTTACATTCTTTCTTTCTAAGGTCATGGAAACGCTAATAAACTATCAGCTTTGGAATTATCTCGAAGACCGAAAGCTTCTTAATGACCGGCAATACGGCTTTGGTAGCAGCAGGTCCACTGGTGATTTGATGGTTTATCTCACCGAACAGTGGAACAAATCTTTACATCGTTTTGGAGAAATTAAGATTGTTGAACTTGATATTTCAAAGGCATTTGATAAAGTTTGGCATCTTGCTGTTTTATCGAAAATGCGTGCCTTCGGTATCGATGAATCCCTCCTTCGTTGGATTAGAAACTTTCTTTCAACCGTTCAATACATCGTGTATTGGACGGATTCAAGTCTGAAACCCACTATATAAATGTTTGTGGTCTGCAGGGCTCTGTTTGGTCTCCGACCCTCATTCTCATTTTCATCAATGATCTTTTGTCTGTAACTTCTAATCCAATAAATTGTTTCGCTGACGATAGCACCCTTAGCTTTTCATATTCGTTTCCAGACTCACATCCCTCCTCTTCGGATGTGGAACTGCAACGGCAAAATATGATAAGCTCATTAAACTCTGACTTACACAGCATTGTACAATGGGGAATACAAAATCGCGTAGAGTTTAATGCTTCGAAAACTCAATTCTGTCTTGTATCGTTAAAGTGGGATATACCCCGCCTGCCACTGTCCATGAGTGGCACTTGCATCAATGAAACCGAACATCTCAAGATTTCGGTATGTGCATCACTGACCACCTCTTGTGGCACGAGCACATTAGCGATGTCGCCAAAAATGCCGCAAGATGTTTAGGTTTCTTAAGACAATGCAAGAAATTTGTTCCCCTTCTGATCTGGCTATCATCTTCAAAACTTACATACGTCCTAAGCTTGAGTACAACTCTCACGTCTGGGCTGGTGCTCCAGTGACGTACCTAAGTCTTTTGGACAGTATCCAAAAAAGAGCATTAAAAATGATTGGTGACAATACCATCGTTGAGTCATTTACATCTTTAGAACATCGGCGTAATGTCTTATGTCTCACCCTATTTTACCGTTACTTCAACGGTATATGCTCTAGTGAAATAGCTAGTTGCATTCCTCCCTTTAATATATTCAACCGTAATACCCGCGCCTCCAGGAATGCCTATCAGTTCACCTTTGAGCCCAACTTCAGACGTACTGTCATGTACAGGGAATCGTTTTTTCAGCCGCACTACGCGAATTCGGACTCTCTTCCACACTCTGTCGTCCCTAGTCATTGTAATATTCAAGAATTCAAAACCAATGTTCACCGACATCTCCTTTTACATCCTCTATCCTTTTCCTAATACTCGCTTTGTGCTTTTGGCATATTAAGCGTAGTGAAAATAGCCCTTGAGTGCGCGTTAATTATAAAAAAAAACGGGCATAGCGTTGTGCTTAAAACTGTCAAAACTTCTCAGAATATCAGTGTGCCAAGAAAAAAGTCTTCCATCTTGATATTCGAAATCGGCACATAATTTTAGGCGCCATCGATTCTTCACATGCACTTAGGCGCTGACTCTCTTCGATCAATCATGCGACCGTGTGAACAGATCAGAATTCGTGTTCCCAAGTTCATTACAAATAGCGAAACAAATAATTCCTCCCATAAAAAAATACGATAACGAAGGCGGATGCAAAAATTCCATAAACATGCAAAAACAAATTTGTTATGTAAATCCCTCTCAAGTGTAAAATTATTTAATAAATTATTATTTGTCTTGCTGCGCACTTCTCTAAACCATAACCCAAGCAACCGCATGATTAAATTCATGAAAATGTGCATTCAGAGAGCGAGAGTGTATTTTCTTTTAAATCAAATACATACAATTTTTCAAGGAATTTTATATTTTTTTGCATATATTTTGCGCAAAAATGAACTAACTTCCATAATTACCATTCATCAATTATACGCTATGCTCAAACACAGAACAACGAAGAAAAAATCATGATGATGGGGAGAGTGGGGCGTAGAGCGGGAGGTTAATGTTGCGAACTCGACTCAAGTCTAAACTCTGAAGAGAAATACGCATTTATCAAGTGCACATTCGCATAGCGAAAATGCACTTTGTTCGACTGCTCGTGCTGGTGTTGGTGATTTTTCATTCGTTCACAAAAACCAACAAAAACACAACTTTTTCATCAGAAGAACTCAAGTTGAAAAAGAAGAAAAATGCACAAAACCATGACGCTAATTACCATAAATTATGATAAGCCAACCAAACTATCAAACGACAATAAATTCAACCAGCATTCTACTCGCCCGGCCGTCAATTTCAGTGAGATACGTTCCACAATATACACTTTGTCATGATTTCGACTGTCCCACCACACCCAGAAGTAAAAAGCGTCTCAAGACACAACCATAAAGGAGCTCGAGAGTGTATCTCAAGTATCTCTCGTGTCTTGTGAAATAGCAACTTAACAAGGAAAAATGTAGCGCTTTAACTATTTGTTAATTCGAACAAAGATATAGAAATATCCACTCGTTAGCTGGACAAAGGAACAAAGCTGATTATTGCATTTTTGTGTATTTTTTTTTTCAATCGAGACCAGGTGCACCGCTCAAAGTCAGACTCACTGTGATTTGTGGAACAAAGAAAAATACTTTGTCTCCCTGATGATCAGATAGTATCTATCCCCAGTCGAGTCGTCTAGGAATTTGATTAATGACCAAATTGGTATGTTTTGGTTTAATTTGGTGCGATCAAGCTGGAGTCTATTAATCGACTGACTCGCGCTACCTGCGATTGGGTAGAGGTATTGCTTCCTCAATTTATGACCTCAAATTACATCAGCGAGTCATTCGAAGACCCCGAGGTGAGATAAAATCATTCAGAAAACACGACGACCGACGCACGACGCACGACGGTCATTGTTCCATATTCCATATTGACCCCTATCGCTGCTACGACTTCCGTCTCTGATTTATTCGATGTTCTTTCCAAACAAAAGAAGAAAACGAAAAACAAAAAAGGATTTCAACCTAACGGGGAATTATGAATGATATAAAATTATTATAATTTTTTTTTGTCGACCAATTAACGAAATTTGAGGCATGCAAGAAATTCTCAGAAGACCACTGCCGAAATTCAGAGACAGACAGACAAAGACAAACAAAACAAAGACCCGAAATGGTTCTTAAAACGTTTACAATATCTTTTGTTATGAGTATGACGGTATACATTCAGAAAGAAAAAAACAACAACAACAAACAACCAGAAATGAAAAGAAAACGCTTTTGTGTATCTTAGCTGGGAGAAGACAGTGAAAACGACTGCGGTTCGCGTGGACTGGCTTGATAAATGTTAATTGAGGGGGAATCTTATTTCTTTGGGTCAGCAGCGGTGAGTATACAAGTTGTTGTTGTTGATTATGGGTCGGACAGTAGATTTGGATAGTCTGGGTCAGGGAATGATTGAAGGTCTTAAGCAAATAACTTTCTGTTTGGATTTTGTTTATTGTTATTGATTCTTTGTTATCCGGCGGTTAAGAGAAAAATATGGCACGGTTTCCAGTTGACGACAATTTCAATAAAATTTAACTCAGAAGATATGAAAAAGTAGGTCTCTGGTCATTTAAGGGGCTTAAAATATTAAAGTTTGAATGGCTGAGTTATAAACTAAGAAAATCTTAGTTTAACGTTCCACACATTTTAAATGCGAACATTAGTCAAGTAGTAAACCGAGTGGCAACTCGGTTCGCCAACTCGGCTTGCCCCGAAAATCCATCTAGGAAACACTTGAGAAACGATAATCGGTTTTTGATTCGTCAAAATCTTTACCATCCGGCTATGAAATTTGACAGCTAATGGCTGAATAGAGAGATCACATACGAATCTGCGTCGCCAGAGGGATATTTTGTTCTAAATGTTACCGGATTGCCCCAAAAGTCGATTTAGAATCGAATCCGTCAAAATCTTTGCCATCCGATGATGAAATTTGACAGTTAATGGCTCAATAGAGCGATGACATACGAATCTAGGCGCCAGAGGGATATTTCGTTCTAAATATTACTGGATTGCCCTGAAAGTCGATCTAGAATCTAATCCGTCAAAATCCTTGCCATCCGCTGATGAAATTTGACAGTTAATGGCTCAATAGAGAGATGACATACGAATCTAGGCCGCCAGAGGCATATTTCTTTCGAAATATAACTGGATTGCACTGAAAATCGATCTAGAATCTAATCCGTCAAAATCCTTGCCATCCGCTGATGAAATTTGACAGTTAATGGCTCAATAGAGAGATGACATACGAATCTAGGTCGCCAGAGGGATATTTCGTTCTAAATATTACTGGATTGCACTGAAAGTCGATCTAGAATCTAATCGTCAAAATCCTTGCCATCCGCTGATGAAATTTGACAGTTAATGGCTCAATAGACAGATGACATACGAATCTAGGCCGCCAGAGTGATATTTCGCTCTAAATATTACTGGATTGCACTGAAAGTCGATCTAGAATCTAATCCGTCAAAATCCTTGCCATCCGCTGATGAAATTTGACAGTTGATGGCTCAATAGAGAGATGACATACGAATCTAGGTCGCCAGAGGGATATTTCGTTCTAAATCGTTACTGGATTGCCCCGAAAGTCGATCTAGAATCTAATCCGTCAAAATCCTTGCCATCCGCTGATGAAATTTGACAGTTAATGGCTCAATAGAGAGATGACATACGAATCTAGGTCGCCAGAGGGATATTTCGTTCTAAACTTTATCGGATCGTCCTGAAAATAGACTAAGAAAACATTTAAGAAACGTAAGAATGTGATTTTTATCTATATAAACATTTTTGCTATCTATCCGTTGATTAAATTGGCAGTTGGTTCAATAGAGTTAACTCGAGTTAGCGATCCGTAGTAGCCTTAAGTTGCTTGAAAAGAGAAGCTTAAACAAAACAGGAGTGCAGAAAATATGAATGGGGGTCCATAATACCCGACTTTACTATAATATTGGAGCGTTTTGATGATCGTTTTAATTCACCCTGGAGGGAATTTGTCCAATAATATACCCCAGTGTGGGATATGAACGTACGCTCTTACTTTCTTACTTACTTATGGTGGCGCTACAGTCCAGGTCGGTGCAGGGCCACACCCAACAAACTTCTTCAACCACCTCGGTCCCTGGCTAACTGTCTCCAGTTTCGCACGCCAAGTTTGTCCAGGTCCTCTACTACCTGTGTGCTCCACCGGAGTCGCGGTCTTCCTCTTCTGCGACGTCCTTCCGGGTTGGATTCGAAGACTCTACGAGCCGGAGCATTATTTTCCATTCGCTCAACATGACCCAACCATCTAAGTCGTTGGACCTTAACTTTTCTGGCTAGTCAGTGTCACTGTACAGCTCGTACAGTTCTTGGTTGAATTCTCGTCTCCATTCTCCATTAACGCAGACAGGACCAAAAATCACTCGAAGAATTTTTCTCTCAAAGCAGCCCAAAGCGTACGCACTTGGTGTCCAAATTTAAGAGGACAGGGCCGTTTACTTTAGTAGCTACAGAGGGTCAAAAAAGTACCGAACTAATGTACTAGTAAAATATCTACATTTACAAAAGTCAATAAATATATGCATCGAATGTTGATATTTCTCACATCATTCGATTCATCCAAATGCAGCTTCGAGAACAAAATATTCCGATGACAACCAGCAAATTGCTGTTTCTGTCTTCTATAATTTTTGTTTTCTAATTTTTGTTTATTTTTTCTTTGTTCGTAATAACTCAAGTCTCAATGACAGATCAAATATTTGTTCATGTGGTGCCTATAAAAACCAATGACGTTCTCTTATTTGTGTTTAAGCTAAAGTGCGGATTTCCGATGAAAACAAAAACATGAATTAAATGTGTGAACTTAAAATGATCGACGCTGAACTTTATAATTTTTTTTACATATGTACATATTGTGAAGAAAAAAGCAATAGCCTTTAACGCAATTTTTCTTCCCACATCAATCGCTTGATAAATTTTCTATTTCCAATTTTAACATTTCCGAATTATTTTTTTCCCATCGATTATAATATTTTGTTTGTAACCATTCGCACGCAATCAGAGAGAACAATTTGGACACGAATACGTCGACAAAAAAATCTCCATTGAATAAATCAGCATTTTTCCACAGCTCGACCAGCACCCGACCAAAGTCACAATAACTCAACAAAACGACCGACTGACGATGCGACTTTCAATTGTTGCATACAAATCGTGACGCACGTTTTTGCAGCACGTGCTGTGTTTCGTTTACAAGAAAAACAACAAAAAATTAATAATAACCAAATTTAATCCGAACAGTGTAAAACCAGAAGCGATTTCGCTGTGGAAAAAAAAACGGAAACAGCAAAACAAAGCTAGTTTGACATCTGCCTTAAATTTATTAATGCAACCTCAACAGAAATTGTTAAAATGTATTTGGCATATAAGGAAATTCTCTAAAAACAAAACAAAAAAACACACGCCTTAATGAATTTGTGACGATTGATTTGACAAATAGAAAATTTTGTCAACAACGACTTTGATTTGTTTGCTTTTGCATTAAGACTTTTATTCGCAATCAATCTCTCCACAACAACTTTAATTCAATGTTAATCTCTCAAGGTGCATCTTGTTTAAGAAAATTCCGCATCATCATAATTACACAATAAACACTTTTATCAGATTTTGAACAGGTGGCGCTCCTGTCTCGTCAGCAGTTAAACATTTATGGAACTGTCTACACAGAAAACTACAATCAATTAGCTTGATGTTTACAAGTTTTAAATTGAAGAAAGTCAACCACAACATTCCATTACAGCTCTGTGGAACGTAATTTTGTTTGAATTTTCTAAGTGTTTAGTATGCAAATTAGTGAATCAAAGTACAGTATTTAATTATCTTGACCCGTTGTGTGAATTAGTGCGATAAGAGTTTCGCTAAATTAGCATAATCGACTGTAAATTGTTGAAAATGCTGATTAGTGGATGGTAATTATAATAATTGTGGAAAGTGTCGTTGGCCACCGTTGAAATCAACAAATTTATCTCTAATACAGTTTGAATGAAAGCTTGTCAATCTTAGGAATATAATTTTGTCTTATTGGGCCATCAATGGAGCTTTGAATGCTAATTCAGCTCGAGTGGATCGTAAGTTAGCAAACAGAAATCAGTGAATATGACCTTCAAAGGCAATTTTTCGGCTATTCAAATTGATTTTGATTTTGTTTTAAGTGGCATTGATGTCTTTTGATTGACTTACACTTTCATCGATATCGCTGACAGCCGTGGGTCGTGACTTTCCCTTCTAGAAACTAGAGCAAATATGTATGAGTCAAGTTTAAACCGAATTCAAGGTTCTCTTAAATAAGGCGAACAATAGTGCAAAGAATGACTAATTGATTGAAATTTTGAGAGGGCTTTCCCAATAATTTTCAAAATAGTCAGTACACAACCACACAAAGACGTAATCTTGATTTATTCTTTATCTATTTGGTACGCAGCGACGACGATGAGGACGTAATATTTTTTTGTTATTGTAAGATAAGGCATGAGACCGCTTTGATGATGATTAGCAATATTGTGACTTCTTGAGTACATTATTTGCTTCTGGGTGAATGACAAAAAAAAAAGAAAACAATGAAAAGAATGTCAAGTGGTGATAACAGAAATGAAAGGGGCCTCTTTTCACAATATTTACTCTGGTCGATTTTATGTTTGTTCAAAGCAAATGGAAAGAGAAAATTTTGTAAGACAGTGAGTGCCTTAAAATTGCTACACCGTTCTTGGGGATCAGATTAGAAGATCTTATTGGCACTGTCTCCAAGCGCTCAACTTGTCTCCGCTTGTCTCCGATGTCAAAATCAATGTGCCTGGCTGCATCGGTAAGGCTAAACACACACCGAAGCGGACAAAACGTCTATTTGTCTTACGACAAAAAATCGTGTCCTTATGTCCATTGCTCTTATGAGACAACACACACCGAAAAAGACACGACACGACACGACGAAAAGTCTTGTCCGCTCGCCAGCTGCAGTTAATACATGAGGTTGTATAGGAGCAAAACACACCGAAGAAGACAAAACGTCCGGGACAAAATGTCAGCACCTTAAACTATACACCGTCTTATGAAATAACACACACCAGAGTGAACAAGACAAACAAACAGGAATCGACAAAAAACGTGTCAGTTATATAGGTTTTATAGGAGCAACACACACCAAAGGGGACAAGGACAAGACATTTTGTCTTTGTCGGCCTGGGTGTGGGGTAGAATACGACACGACGTTTTGTTCGCTTCGTTGTGTTTTTAGCCTTAGTCTTCAAAAACTCAGTTCTTCTAGAAAATCATAAGACCCAACTAATTTCGTGGGTGTATGCTTTAATTATTTCATACTTTCATCAATTCAAAGCCGTTTGAATATTTGCACAAAAAATTCCATTTGAATCAGAAAAGTTCTGCAAACACAAAAGTTCCTATGATAGCCAATTTCAAGGTAAGCCAGCTTATTCTAACTATAATTCCACTTTTGTATGCCTGCAAATCTCTTAAGCCAATTAAGATTATTAGAAAAGTTCAAGTACCTCTAAATTAATTTATTCATCTCATACCAGTACGAATGGAAACATTATCCAGTTCACCCACTGTTTTGCTTGAAATTGAAATTTTCGCTTAACCTATAAATCAAAGGAAGTCGTAGGTGATTTCTCAAATCTTGATTTGAATGACAGAGAATAAAAAAAAAGAGGGATCACTTGTACTAATATAAGTGAGATTCAAAAACCACAGGCAATTTATTGAAAACCACACATTAGTATCGCCATTTGTTCAATTCAAACATTGGGAAACACAATCTTTTCCTCGAAGCTCTACAAAATGTAAACAAATCAAATAATTCTCAACTAAGTAAACAAAACAACAATTTGAAACAATAATAACATTAACAAATCAACACCGCCCAAGTGAGAGCTTCTTTCTCGACAGCCAACTCGCTTACCGTCTCAGAAGTGCGATCGGCTCTAAACAAATACACAAAATTGAACAAAATTGAAGGAAACAAAAACAAAAATAGACTTTAAACGTTCATAAATAAAGAATCTCGAATTTCAAATTACAACACTACCCCCTCGCAGTGCGTACCCTAATCAACACTTTCAATGCAAAAACAATTGAGATAAAAATACGAATAGCCTGAACCCCTTAAAAACAAAATAAAAAAGCCCTTATCAAAGTCAGCGGGCCTGTGGAAACTGTAATCAGAGATTTTTTTTTCACTTTAAAGTCGTTTTCTAAGTGTTGATGTTGATATGACATTGACACAAAGCAAAAGGAACTACGTCAGAATTACGCCCCATAATTAAGCCTCTCCCCTCTTCGTCATGAATCTTCATCAACCGTTGAAAATGTTAAAAATCAAACAAAGATTCATGACGTTATAGCCAGCCAGTACATAAAGGGAACCATTTGCATAAGTTCCACTTATGTTCCACATACACTCACCTGCTGGACAGCATCTTAATGACGCTCAACGACTTGAAAAAAAAAACATAAAAATCAAGTTTAAGGCTGAATTCAAATGAGTCTTAACACGAATTGTGCCGAGAGATGGATGAATAACCCTTCCGGTCTGAATGAATACCAAAGAAAAAATTATGATAAGTCAGGTGAATAATAAAAAGAAGAAAAATGAAAACAGAAAATAACGTAATTTAAGCTAATCAATGCGATTGAGGTATTTCGAGTGAAGTCTGCAGCTAGTTGTGACGAACGCTTTTTATCGGAACTTTGTTTGAGTGGTGATAAATATGTGGGGGACTTTTGTTTTATCAAATTTTTTTGGTAAACTCATTGTTTTGTTTGTTGAAATTGAAGCTGAGACTTCATTAATTGCCTTCGATAAAGTGGGTTATGAGGTTAATATGGATTCAATATTTTTGGTGACGGGATTGATAGCTTTATCGATTCACGTGTCTTGATGGCAGCGTGGAAAGGAAATACTCGAGGGGTCATAATATATACCCATCTAGGATTTGAATTTTGATAATCGTACTGGGTCCGATCGAAAAAGATAATTCTAGCTCAGGCTTAAAGAAAACAACTGAACGGAATTTGTATCCCATCTTTGAAGGTAGGTCTAATGTTGCATCTAGTCATTTTCTAATATTCTAGTCTAGGTTTAGCCCACAAACATATCTCTTGATAACAAGAGCTTAGAATTCAGTATCAGAAGAGAGCTTCACAATGGTCAGATAGAATTCTTACCTTTCCTCTGTCAAATTAACCATCTAAAATGCAACAAGGAGATGACTGCATGCAGAAAGCAAATAGTTCTAGCTGAGCCTTAGTCAAAAGTTTCTTTCCAAGGCATAATTTCCGAAATGTTGCGAACATTGTTTTTAAGGGACACACAATATTTTTCATGTTAAAGTTGCTGTCGAACAGTAACTTATAGCAAATAAAAAATCAAATTAAAGGCTTCAAAATCTTCTGGATGTTTTTAAAACAAAAAATTTATAACGAAGCATAATTACCGAATTTTGCCTTCAAAAACAACAATTCATAGTTTTGACCCCACTGAACAAATTACTAACATGGAAATATCTCGGCATCGTAAGTCAGTGCTCTGAATTCAATTTAGTTTTCATCAATATTCTTATAATAAAAACAGCTTCCAACTGTTAAAATACCTAATTTTTGATTGCGACACTATTTCTGGAAACGCCCCCTTACCTTACAGTTTTTTAATTTGAAGGAAAACATTTCTTCTGATGGGCATTGAGTTGCATATCGAAATAAAGGTCTAAGCGAGCTCTATTAGAAAAACAAATTAATATTCTTCGAGAAGTCCCGTAGGTTGACATTTTTCATTAAAAAAGAAATTGAAGCACACCTCCTCAACGGTCCGTTAAAGAAAAAAGCTCGAAAACTGTCTGCTTTTCAGGAAAACTTGTTTAAAATTAAAAATGACTTCCCACATCCAATATAGTTTTTCCTTCTTCTAAAAAAGGCAAATCGTCCTGCTTACTTCTTTTCTAAATCTACCTGACCCCAGGGCCTTCAAAAGAATGAAAAAAACTTTTCTTTTTCCTATTATTTGCTTCAAATTCAATAAAAAAACCCCTGTCAAGGACTTGTATCGACAAACTTGTCAAAATTCTTCGATAAATCGTTATTTTTTATTCAAAAAAGAAAAACAAAAAAATTACAACAAGCAACAACCGCACAGTGTAGTATGTACCTATTATGAACCAGCAACAACCGAATAGCCTATGACAACAAAATTTTTTTGCGATATCCCTTAAAACTTCCAAAATCGGAAAATAAAAGCAAATAAATAGGAAATAATAATCATTCCAAATCTCCTCGAAATTCCCCACGCTTAGCCACATTATGTACACGCAAAATCCTACAATAATACCAAAACGAATCGAGGACCATCGCACTTAAAGTAAATCCTTTAAACAAGCGACGAGATACAATTTTACTTCAAATCCTTTACATTTTCTTGTTGGTCGTTTAGAGGGGTGCGTGGGGTGAATTAAGACAAAATGTACTTACTCCAAATAACATCACACAGGTGGTGGTGTGGGCTTCGTGATCCTGGATGAAAAATTTTACTTTATCCTTGATATCCTCTTTAATCCTCTAGGGCTTGTTTTGTTTTAAAATTGTTTTGATAATGTTTTTTAACGTTTCTGTTTTTTTTTTTTAATTTGTGGTATATCCTGTTTTTGGCTCTGTACGCGGATGCACACACGCACAACTCGCAAGGATTAATTAATTATTCAATTCACACTATCAAAAAAATGCACTACACACTTTCTCACATATTTTTGAGCTTGAATATATTTTTTGCATTTATTTTTTTTAAGAACAATAATTGCAAATAGTTGCACCTGCACTAAACTACATAAACTTCAATTGCTCTGAAGGATTCAATCAAAAAGGAGCAAAAAATAATATTTGTATCTTCCATCAAGTTGGGGAAAAAATATTTTGATTTTTCCTCTCGCTCTCTCTCACTACACACGCACACAAGCACAGACGACAGATGATGTTCGGTTCGGTGTTCAAAAGAGCATCCTTTCAGGTGGATGCTGGGCTGGCTGATGGCTGCGCGAAAATGGGTGTTGCAAGCAAAAAGGGAGATTTTTTTTTAAACTTTACAAAAAATATGGCTGTCTGCACTTTTTTCCATGCAGAAAGAAAATATTTTTTAACGGATTTCTCTTTCGCTTAAGGATAATAAATTGCTTTTTGAATATGTATCTACTAATGATGTCCGCGTTTGAATAACTTTACATTTGAGGTGGTTGCCAATTAGTCAGAATTTAAAAAAATAAATAATAAAAAACAAACAAACAAAATAGCTTGTTAATTTTATTGAGCGATTTAAAATAGAGCCAACCTCACTGGCGTACGATTCGTCCGGAACTGGAGGATCAGTGTTGCCGGACAAAAACATTTGAAGGTAGTACCGATGCAAAAAAAAGGGAGTATTTTCGACTAAATAGTAGTACCGTTTTTTTTTTTTTTAAATTAGTGTTTGCGCACATATTGTGCGGTGGCGATGGCGGTTTCATGTACTTAGAATGTCGTCCTTTTTCAGCATTTGATAACTCAACATTGTTGGCTCTTGCAGCAGGGGATTTAAGTGCTGAATATAAGGACTCGACATCATATTTATTTGTTTTAGAACCTCCAGCAATTACGGAAACATTTACATCTTTTTTGCCTTTAGGGCCGTGTGCGAATTCGATGAATTGTGGTTAAAAATGGATGAATTTTTAACCACTACTGTCATATTTTAACCCGCTCCGCAGCAAGTCTAATTTTTAACACATTTTATTCAATGCGAAGTTTCAAAATTTAAGCAAACGTCAAGTTTTAACCACATTTTAACCCAATTCGCACACGGCCTTAGCGTCAAAGGAATCTTTTTTCACTAAAAATCTACATAAATATATCAAATTAATGTACTTTGAATTAAGTAAACTAAAGATATTTTCACCATCAATTTAACAATACTTTTCATTTTATTGAAAAGTTACAAATTGCTGGACTCAAAACGCGAAAAAGAAACAACCACTAAACCACAATCTTTGAGTAACAATAGGTTTGTTCGATGTGCGCTCTGGATCGCTCTGTGGCGCCCTGATTTCGCACTAAGGTGTTCGATGTCACTCTTTTTTCGCCCCGGTGCGTTCCCACCGTGTTAGATGTGTATTCAGTGCTCGCACTTACAGCGCTCTTAATCACCCCATGTTTTTTTCGGGGCAATAATTTTGGAGCTGTTCGAATCAGCTGTTGCTATACAACAAAGGGAAAAAACAGGGCACTACTAATGCGTCCCATGAGAAATCAAACCCAGAGACATTTTTCAGTTTTTTGACAGCTCCGTTCAGGTTAATGACAAGCACTGGAGCGCCCCGGGGCTGGTTACATCGAACGAAGCTATTGAAATAAATAACGAACGGCGAACGGTGTTGGTGTGTGTTTTTCACATACACAACGAAAAACAGAAAAAGGAAAACAATAATGAGGGAAATTCCCTTTTCAAAGACAGTTTTGAAGGCAAAAAAGCTTCCAAATTTGCAATAAATGTAAAGTGAATTGAATTTATTCAGGTTGACATTACACTTTTACTAGAAGTGGAAGATATTTTAGGACTTTCAAAAAATAGGAGTACAAATGTGAAAGGAGGAGTACGGGAGTACGGTAGCGCTGAAAGGAGTACAATACTCCGAAGGGAGTACTTTCGGCAACACTGTGGAGGATAAAGACAAAATGTTCGAGTCGTGTAGCTGCTGTTTGAACGTATCCATTGTGTGTTTTGATTTTCTGTTTTGTGTGCAGTCAGTCACACTCACAATGTATTGGTTTCCCCCAGTGGCAAAATTCACTTAACTTCAAGATTCATGTTTAAGCTAGACAAAGCACCACACATACTCAGCCAGCAGACTCACAGTTGAATGTGGAACGTAAACAATGAAAAAGCTTTGTTAAGTTGTAGTAGTGTGGATTGTGAATTTGCCTTATCTATTCTATCTTTTCGTTTTCTTCTTTGTTGGCGGTGGCACTATGGCAGTTAACATATTCGAACGCACAGTGCGTTTTTGTATTTTGTATTTGTATACTATACACTATACCACACAGAGCTAGGTAAAATACTAAATATTGTTTTGAGTGAGAGTTGTGTACTCAAAATTAATAGTCCGTGAGCTAACTGCAAGGTCTTTGAAGACATTCTTGTACATTCGTGTTTGATGACTGGATTTGAATGTGAAATTTGCAGCATAATTTTCCGTAAGGTGTTTGATGAGTTGAGTAGAGCTGATAGGTCCTTATCAGTGTGGCTTCAGACCCGGAAAGTCCACCATCGATCAAATATTCACCCTACGGCAAATCTTGGAGAAGACCCAGGAACTTCAAATCGATATCTACCACCTTTTCATCGATTTCAGGCCGCGTATGACAGCGTCTATAGAGACCAATTATATAGAGCAATGTCTAGTTTTGGCATCCCAGAAAACTCGTCCGTCTGTGTAAGATGACAATAGAAAACTCACGCTGTTCCATCATGGTCGGAATAAACTAACGGACGCTTTTGATGTCAAAAAAGGTTTTAGACAAGGCGATGCGTTGTCATGCGATTTCTTCAACATCATTCTTGAAAAGATTGTGCAAGGCTCCAATGTCAATACCAGAGGCACAATCTTTCAAAAGTCCATCCAGCTACTAGGATACGCAGACGACATTGACATAATTGGAAGAACACTGCGTGATGTCAGTGGAGCGTTTGTGAGCCTTGAGACGGAGGCCAGTACGATGGTCTAGGGTTAACGAGGGAGAGACCAAGTTAATGCTGTCGACAAGAAAAGACTACCAACATCGACGTCTTGGAGCAAACGTCAACATACACAGATTTAACTTCGAGGCAGTTAAGGACTTTGTCTACCTGTGGTCCGCTATCAACTCAGACAACAACACCAGCGCTGAAATCAAACGACGAATAACTCTTGCAACAAGGCAATTGAGTAGTAAAGTTCTCTCCCGAGCAACTAAAGTGACACTCTACAAAACTCTTATCATCCCGGTCCTCATGTATGGTGCAGAGACATGACCCATGACAAAATCTGATGAAAAAGCTTTGGGCTGCTTTGAGAGAAAAATTCTTCGAGTGATTTTTGGTCCTGTCTGCGTTAATGGAGAATGGCGACGAATATTCAGCCAAGAACTGTACGAGCTGTACAGCGACACTGACCTAGCCAGAAAAGTTAAGGTCCAACGACTTAGATGGTTGGGTCATGTTGAGCGAATGGAAAATAATGCTCCGGCTCGTAGAGTCTTCGAATCCAACCCGGAAGGACGTCGCAGAAGAGGAAGACCGCGACTCAGGTGGAGCACACAGGTGGAAGAGGACCTGAACAAACATATGGCGTGCGAAACTGGAGACAGCTAGCCAGGGACCGAGCTGGCTGAAGAAGTTTGTTGTGTGAGGCCCTGGTCCGACCGGGACTGTAGCGCCACCATAAGTAAGTAAGTAAGAGTAGAGCTTAAAGAAATATCGAAATGTGACTTTAAAGCCGGGACCCAATAAAGTTTAACGGGTCAGCTAGTTACTTAATGTCCTTATATAAGGAATACCCGAAAATCTCCATCTGCAAAGTCGGACTAACTAAACTACCCCACTTGAGTTTCTGCAACCCAACATAGGTTCCACTTTTTTCACAGACAAACAAAAAACAACCAACCGAAAACGAAACCCACACCCCATCGAACAAAAGCTCTCTCACGTGCTTATTCGCTCTTCTTTCATTGCATTCTATTCGATGTTTCGCCATGGAAACTAAAATTTGGAACCTGAAGGTATCCTTTCCTTCTTGGCTATGATTTTCTATCCAATTTACCTCCAAAGATGCACTATTCACACCTCGTGGATTTATCAACATTTTTACATGTTTCAACTCACCCTCGCGCGCCATCATCATTACAAACAAAACACTCCAAAACAACCGAGCGAGTGGCAACGAAATTAGATTTGTTTACATTCCACTTTTTTAATTATTTATCCAACTGCAAGGGAATCGAGTGCAAGGGCGGGTGTGGAAAAAAGCTTATGATTTACATTTAGGCTTCCTCGTCGTCGTGTCGCCGTAGTCATGAAGGAGGGTGTTTGAGCCCTGGAGGATGCATAATCGGATGCTATTTGGTCTCATGAGCATGATGATGACTAAGGCAACGATGATGATAATGATGATATGTATTACTATAGTTGTAGGATGTGGATGCTGCAACATAGGTACCGAATGTTGTTCAATCACCCAATGTCGCAACTAGCAATATCTACAGAATCTCTGTAGCTATCGAGTTTGATAATAAACAAGCAAAATATTTTGGCATGCAATTTCACTCTCGAGCTCTACTCTGGTATTTGTGATATTATATGAAGTCGTAGGTTGTCTGGCTTGGAGCAATATACGGTGCCAATAATGCTGGGCTGAAGGATGTTGAAACTGGTGCTGTTGCCAGAGAGTGCTGGAGCATAAAACTATACTAATGGTTGAGTAGAGGATGCGCATTGCAACCATAAAAATAAATAATTCTGTACACCGGGTACATAGTTTTTTAGTGGTGTACTATGATTACAAACGGGATTGGGGGGTTGGCGTAGTTTTTTGTAGGTATATAGTAAAAAAAGTAATGGTGAAAATGCCGCCAGAAACCTACACTAAAGCAAGGATAGTATAAAAATGAATTTTATGCAAATAAGAGTACCTAGCTAGATACTGTTTGCCTTTGAGCGAATGTATTCAAAATAAATTAAGAACTTGGTGTTGCATTAAAAAATCAATGAAAAGGTTAATTAGAAATGCATGGATGGGTTTTCTTTTTTAACAAATTTAAGGTTTCTGATGTCGAATTTCCGCTTTGCCTAACGACTTCTGGATTTTAATATCAATAATTAGAGTGTAAATGTAACTTCTGCCCGAAAAAAAGACTTTGTTTCTATTGAAAAAAAAAAAAAAACAACTAGAACCCCTTTGAATCCCTGTAGATATTAAAGTATACGGCCCTGTCCTCTGAAAGATGGACAGCAGGTGCGTACGTTCATATCCCACCCTGGGGTAATATTATTGGACAAATTCTCTCACAGGATTTTGCACAGGGTGAATTCAAACAAAAATAACGGGTAATTTTTTAGCTGTTTTGGTTTTGGCAACACTGGTTTTGACAGCTGACGTGTGTTTAGGACCTTGTGTCACTGTCAAACAGCTTCAGTTTGGTTTGCAATTCAACCATGGATCGTCTTACAAATGAACAACGCTTGCAAATTATTGAATTTTACTATCAAAATTCGTGCTCGGTTCGAAATGTTCATCGCGCGCTGCTTCCATTTTATGGTCGGCATTCTCGACCTTCTGAGCAGTCTATTCGGAAGATTGTGACCAAATTTCGCAACAAATTTACTTTGTTGGACATTAAACCACCAACACGTTTACGTACTGTGCGTAGTGAAGAAAATATTGCGGCCGTATCAGCTAGTGTGACAGAAGACCGCGAAATGTCGATTCGGCGCCGTTCCCAGCCTCCCAGCCAGTTAGGCCTCTGTTTTTTTGCCCGAAATGGATGTTCTTGACTTGCATGATATGTGGTTTCAACAAAACGGTGCCACATGCCACACAGCACGCGAAACAATGGCGCAATTGCGAGGCGAGTTTGGTGAACAGTTAATTTCACGTTTCGGGCCGGTCAATTGGCCGCCTAGATCGTGCGATTTGACACCATTAGACTATTTTTTGTGGGGGTATGTCAAGGCTAATGTCTATAGGGACAAGCCCGCTTCGATTGACGCACTGGAAGCCAACATCCATGCATTCATTCGTGAGATACCGGCCGATATGTGTGAAAGAGTATGCCAAAATTGGACTCAGCGGATGGGCTACCTGAGACGCAGCCGCAGTCAACATTTGCATGAAATTATTTTAAAACATTAAATTGCAAGGTTCAAACTATCGATTCAAATAAATATTTTCATTCAATTTTTTTCTAAACCTCTTAAAAAATCACCTTTTATTATAAAACATCATGGTATACCCCTTTGGCCCTCTGTAACTATTAAATTAAACTGCCCTGTACTCCGTGAGTCAGAGGCGGCCACTTCTCAAATGTTATAGTTAAACTTCTTCAACTTGAAGAGACTTTGAACCCATCAGAAGCCCACATTATGAACACATGGTCAACACGTAGAACTTTTCCTTTCTAATGACCAGAGTCTGGGCAGCTTACATTATTCTAGTCCCTTTTTTCAAATACCTTACATCTCCATCAACCTCTCAATTACAATAAAATACCTCTCTTTCGTTTCATAGTCGATTTCTGTAGTCCTCTGCTCAGTTCCTCCTTCAACAGCAAAGAAAAACTGTATCAGAACTTAAAAAGGAAAAGTAGCTACAGAGAGACTTCTGGCAGCAACAGAACTCCTACAATAAAATGCAATTACATTTGTTTGCCAAAAAGCGAATTTGGCAAAAACTTTCTTCCCTTCTTCCCCCTCCATTCCCCTGAGGCTGTAGCACAACCAACAACAACAACCACCACGACGAAAACTCAAAGACGATGAAACATCTGTTTTGGCAAAAAAAAAACTTTGTATACATTTCCATCGAGTATGATACAAGCCTTGCGGCTGGTAAAAAAAACCCCATACACCCACTCTTAAACGAAGAAACTTTTGTAAGGAAACACACAAAAAAACTCATAAGGACCTACACATGCTTGTACATGAAATTGGCTAAAGGCCTTTGCAGAGGCTAAATAAACAACAGCTTCAATAACAACAAACACACAAGCACCAAAGTGACAATGAAAACAAGTTGCCTCGAACTCATTCTCAAGCTCAACATCAAACGAGTATGAGATGAGCCTACACATGAGAGATACAAGAACCTTGATGGCCCTCAAGGGCCTGAACTTTGTTGAGATGGTATAGAACAGCCAAAGCCATTACAAGAGACGCCTACGTTCAAAAGAAAATAAATTAATGAAAATATTGATGCGGTCGGTGGTCCATAAGGATGCCAACTTATAACAGCAATATCCTTCCTGCTGACTTGATTAAAATTAATGGCAAACTAGAGGTGTGGAAGGGTTCAATTAAATATGATTCAAGTTGAGTGGGAAAGTTTTCTGTCAAGCACTAAAAACCAAAAATATTCTACAGGACCTGGTAACAGAATTACTTTCCTAACGAGCTTAACACGTCTTAAAATGTTTACTCATTTTCAAATTGCTGCACCTAACTCAAGTCTATAGTAAGCGATACATTTATATTTAGGGCGCAGGGTCTTCCATCAAGAACCGAAAGACTTTATGAGGTCTGGTTACCGAGATAGGAAGCTTAACCTGAATCTCGTGATTCTTGACTTCTTAAAACAATTTACTTAATTTTCAAGTTTTTGAAATTTTCCATTGACAAGAAATTATCATGTCGGCAAAGAGCTAAGAACTCGACAGTAGCTCAAATCTTACAACTTATTTCAAAATATTCCATTTATAAGAATTATTAAGCATGAAGAAAGCATTAAACCCCAAATTTCATCCACATGCGCAGCTCATTGATACCAATAAAGAACGAGCTCCACTTTTATTCGTCATAATATCCATAACCAAACAAAAAATCATCTTACGTCTTCATCGTCATCATTGTCAAAATTAATTTCGATTTCTAGGCCAATAGAGCACTCCATGGAGTCTGAAATTGAAATATGCTCCAACACTGACTCATTGATATGAAAAAGGGCATCGAAATAATAATTAGAATTATGTTTTTTTTGGCTCCTAAACGTCAGAAGAGAAAGTATCGATAACCATATTTGAGCGTATCCCGCTGTGAGTGAGTTATCGATACACAAAACAAAACCTCGCCGCCACCCGCCGTCGCCGACGCCTGAACCACAAAGCTGATGACCAAATCTAATCTCCGCAAAGCAGACAAAGTGGCTTTGTTAATGGTTTTGATGATGATTTCCATCCTCCTTCCACTCCCACTTATTTCTTATTACAAAGAAAATTACATCAATCCCACTTCTGATTTAATTGCTTTTGGTGTGCCCCCTTGCCTGATAAACTCTTGCATCACGTCTTCGTTGTCATGGAAGTAGGAAAATTAATCAATTTAATAAAAAGAATTTTAATTTTTTAGTTTTCAAGACGACAAATGAAAGACAATTCCTACTTCCTATTCAAGACTGTCAGACGTGCAAGATAGAACCCAGCCCGAGAGTTGTAATGAATTCGTGCTTATCAATCGTTTCTGACAGAAGAAGGCTACCAACGATCAGCAGCCCACTCTCATTGAGCTGTATGAGGCAGCTTGAGGTCAATGGAACGCGTCATCTGCCTCCTTTGCGTCTCTCGAATGAAGCGAGACGGTTGGAAGATACAAATCTATATATGGAAATGGAGAATTTCTAATTTGTTTACAACTAACTGTAAACTGTTCTTGAATTACAACAAAGCGACGACGATGGTGGCGTATTGATTGTGTCAGGTTTTATTTTTTTTTTTCAGCGAGGGGCTGCGGCTGGAACTGGGACTGGTGGTCTGCCTTCTTGTGGACCATGACCAGACATTTGTATATCGATGAATAGAAAATGGGAAATGCATTGCATTTTTTTTTTATCGACGTTCTTTATCACTTGCAACTACACAGAAAATATATAACTCGCTTATTGGCATTGAATGGAGATTAGGTTTCTGGTTGTTTATTTTTAACTTTTGTTCCATCGATTTTTACATGTTCGTCCTCCCCTTTCTCCCCTTTTAATAGGGCTTTCCATGAAGCATTTAATCGCCCAGAGAACAAGAGACACACTACTTTTCAATGACGCTTACGATGGCATCGAAGGTACTTCGATTAATTTATGCTGCACGTCTTATAGCAGTTGTTGGTCAGACAGTTCCCTTGTCATTGATCAGTGGAGCCAGGAGCTCTCCATAGTCGCTCCCAACAAATAGAGAAGTACACATGTCACGGTTGGCAGAAACACTCGATTCTTTGATCTGAGGTTGGGCGCCATTTAACAAACAACCTACACGCAATGGATGCGGAGGCAACCCTTTTTTATTCTTTGAATGTTCTTGTGCTGAATTAATCAATAACCGTTAATTTTATTATTAATGGCGTGCGGTACAAGCATTTGGTGAAATTCGTTGTATTTTCGAAGAGCTCAAGAGCTCATAAGTTTAATGACAACATTAATGGCAATGACGACGACGATATAGCTTGAAGACACGACCGATGAGAATGACGTGAGCGATCACGGGAACGGGACGAGAAAGAATGATGGGATGTTTCATCAACTTAACGAGACACTTTGAATTATGTTTAAATTAATTTTTATGATTTACCATGAGTTAGAGCTAATAAGATTTTTTTCGGATTTATTGCAAAATGACAGTTGGATGTTGAAAGAATGGCAATGGAATGTGTAAAGCTTTCACTTTATTAAGTTTGAGAGAATTCTAAAGGAAGAGAAGAAATAATTATGTGTTTTTGAAGCAATATCCCACTTCTGATATGTAATGATTTTTAAAGATTGAGTTAAAAGCCTTGAAATCGGCGCCAGGAGCCGCCATCAATCAATCCTCGTCTGAGCAGGAAGTCAGTATAGAAGAAATGGAGCCACCTTGACGGTCTAAACGTTCCAAATAGTAAACAGTTTTTGTTGTCTTGCCTTTCATCGTTCTATCTGTGATGAAAACCACAAAGCCTGAATGACGAAGACAATTCAAGCTGACTACAAAATCCACAACGCGCTTCGCAGCACATATCGCATCCTCGAATATGTAACCCAATCCATTTGCTAATCCATTCAGCTCAAACAAACATACAAATAAACAATTTTTTTTTTGTCTGTGCTTTTTGTATTCTTTGCAAAATCTTCTTGTGTTGAGTTGAGTGTGGAAAGACTTAGAAAATCCGTCATCGATTTGTCGCACTAGATTACACATTATATCGCACACACGCACTCAGTTTGTCTTCTATAAGGATTCTCTTCTTGTTGCTTGTTTGTTTTTTTTTTTTTGTTCTTGGTCTTCCTTGGATGAAATGTTCACACACATTTTGCATTGGATTTTAAGAGATATTTGAAAAGGGTTTGAGCAGAACAATGTAAACGTAATGGGAACAATTTGGAAGAATAGAGTGCTTTCGAAACACTTCCGGTTGGATTACATTTTCCTTATCGTTATCTAATGCTGATAGCTAGTGAATGTGGTGGAAAATGTTTTAAGGTCGTTACCCCAAACGTCTTAAACAAAAAAGAAATAAAATTTATAGACCAGAAAAATATTCTTTACGCCCTGAACCTATCACTGATGTCAATTGGCGTGAAAAGTCGTTTGGAGATACTAACGCCATCAAGTGGTCAAACTACTGCAGCCTTCCATCGTGAACGGTCCCCCGCATGCTCTCTCCAGTCGCCGAAACCAAGCGCTCTGGCATCCGCAGTCACTTGGTCCTTGTACCGTAGGTTCAGTCTTCCTTGTCGTCTCGAACCTGGGGGATGGGATAAGAAGACTTTCTTAGCTGGAGCGTTGGCGTCCATTCGCTCGATGTGGCCGAGCCAATGTAGTCGTCTTTTCTTGGCCTTTTGGACTACATTCACATCTTGGTACAGCTCATATAGTTCTCGGTTGAACCTTCTTCTCCATTCGCCATCATCGCATACGGGACCGAAAATCCGTCCAAGAATTTTGCTCTCGAAAGTGCCCAGTATCAATTCCTCTTTTTTACTTATCGTCCAGCACTCGGCGCCATAGAGTATGACTGGTAAAATCAAAGTTTTGTATAGCAGACACTTTGTCTTTCGAGTGAGGAGTCTTGAACCCAGTTGTTTGGCCAACCCGAAGCAGCATCGGTTTGCTAGGGTAATTCTTCTTCCGATCTCCACTAAGGTGACATTTGTGATATTGATGTTTGTTCCAAGGTAGGTGAACTCCTTAACTACCTCGAACTATGTAACTACGTGACGTTTTGTCCTAGGCGGTGGACAGATGTTGCTTTGTTTCTTGATAGCATGTGCTTTGAAATGAGGACAAACATTCACTTCAAGACCAACGAGTTTCGCATGTTCTTCAATCGCTGTAAAGGCCTCAAGCACAGCTCTCTTGGCATAGCCTAGGAGCTGGCGGACTTGTTGAAGATAGTGTTTTTCGTGCTCACACCTGCCTTGCGCACTATCTGCTTCCTGGACTCTGTTGAAGAAAACACATGACAACGCATCTCCCTGCGCATGTTTGGAATAACTCGGATGAGCTGTTACCCATTTGCACACTGCACTGCGTATTGTAAATCTTCATGCGGCATAGCTGGATCAGTTTGTCCGGGATCCAGAATTCAGACATCGCCATCAAAAGCTCTGGCGTGCATGCTATCATACCAGATTTAGTCGATGAAACGATGGTGGGTTTCGACTTGAAATTCGTTGGTCTTTTCCAGGATCTGTCTCAGTCAGAATAGTTGGTGTATCGTTGTTCTGCTGGCCTAAAGCCCCACTGGTACGTGCCGATTATTGTGTTGAAGAAAGGTTTAAGACACTCTTACAGAACGTTGGATAGGATTTGTGTGCGACATTAAGCAGGGATATGCCACGGTAGTTTTTGCATGACATCGGATCACCTTTTTTGTAGATGGGGCATATGGAGCTTATCGATCGTCAGTCCTCCATATTTGAAGAGTTCCGCAGGTATGCCATCCGACCCGGTGGACTTATTATTTTTTAGCTCTTGGATGGCTCTTTCTACCTCTTCGGCGTTGCGACTGGGTCTTTATTGACTGGTCTTGCTTCTCCTTCATCATTAGCTCGCTCGACATTTTGCGCATTCAGCAGCTGTTGGAAGTGCTGCTTAAAAACATCTACAATTCCCTGTTCAGTGACTAGTTTCCTTCACTGTTTCAAAGAGCCTGTGTCCCGATTCTGAAACCAGAAGCTAATTGCTTCGATCTTTTAAAGAAACACCGGGTGTTGTCAAACTTAGTAGCTAGTATTGCCAAAAATTCTTATCGGGAAGTACTCCAAACTCAACTCTCAACCATTTTTGGTGTTAGTTCGACTGTTTCCTGCTAGATGGCGCTAGTGTCCCGACAAATTTTTTGCGATTCGAGCTACCAAGTTTGGCAACTAGATGACGCTAGAATCACCAAATGACTTTTTTTTATCTTATGACATTTTTAACTAAATAACAGAGTTCCTCCACTCATAATAACTTTATTTTTTATTGGTTATCCTCAAATTATCATACAATCCTTGATAAAATCGTAAATTTAGTACAAACACCGTCACGCAAGTTAATTCCCAAAATTCCGGAAACATCAAATCTTAGCTGCAATCAAAAAAACCAGTTAAATTTAATTACCTGTGGGACTTAACTTTGACCCCCTTACTCCAAGTCCTCCCAAGTCTCATTTTAATTTGTCAAATTATGCTCGCAAAAAAAATGCCATTAACCAGCCTTTTTTTCGAGATATCCCAGGGGCCTTCTCAAGCTAGTTTGCTATTATAATTTTGTCTAAGTTGCACGAACATTAATAACAAAAATCAGTTAAACTAAAGCAACCGTATCCGCTCACATTTTTCATTCCGAACGATCGAGTGATGAAAGCTTTCGCTACCTCCCCCTTCCATCCTGTATATTTTTAGAAATTTGTAGGTGGGCTTATAAATGTCTCTTTGAATTTATGTAATTTGGTTAAAAAGACATTAAATGGAAAAAGCACGCGCACAATTTTACTACCAAAACGATATGAGGTCCTTGCTACTAAATGACGATGACAACTCCCCCAACCATAAGACCTGACGTTAAATGAAATGTTGTTAGTTTTAATGTACATGTGTTGTGTATGGCTTGGAATTATGTGTAGGATACCAAGGGCAACTTAATGCCGACAGAGGACCGATAGAGTCTTGTTGCGAAGGTATGATGTAGGAGTTCTACCTTCCATCATTGGGATGAGCCTTTGTGGTTTCAGCAAATTAGGTCTTGCACCTTAGGTAAAATCAGTACCTATCGCGTTTGATTGAACATTCCTTACAGTTTTTTGTTTGGTATGAAATTGCGACACGACACCAACACGGTTGAGAGTGATGACATCACATTAACGATGTACACGAATTGAAGAATTTTTTCAAAGATTGTTTCTCAATGACTAAATAACTTAAATGGTAGAGGGTGCCTAGTAAAACTATAAGATTTCGTTTCCAGTTTCAGTTCAGAGGCGGAACAATCATATCGGCATTTTAGATTTGGTGTGACCCCCTTTTTTGATCCAGGAGATCAATAACGCCCGACATTTGTGTGGAAATTCCAACATTGCTAATTTTTGCCATTACTAATTGCAGCGCCATCTATTAAACGATAGCAGAACTAATAAACAAGTTGTTTTTGATTCAATTTCCCAATAGATGGCGCTGCGATCGGCGTCGAAAAATCAAAATTTTGGATTTTCCACAAAAATAGATTTTGATAAAGATAATGAACAGAATGAGCTACAAACGATATCGAGAACATCGACTACCCTTTATGCTGAAGAGAATCGACGAACGACGAATGCAAGTTCAATTCCCTTAAAATTAATCACAAAATCCAACATCCAAAGGTTATCTTTCCTTCTTACATTCTTAGGGTTAACAACATCCTCCTCATGTCCATTTATTCCATCCATATAAACAAAAAACTAAATTACCCAGAGTGTAATTAAGACTAATAGAAAATCTTCATTGGACCATGTCGCCGCATAAAAGGTAAATCATCGCATCTCTCCAACACGACCAAAACTCACGCACAGATTCCAAATTGACATCCGGCAACAAAGTGGCAATTAATGTCGTCCTTCTTAAATAATTCCCGAGCTCCATCGAATCATCAAGCAGAGATAGAGACCAGCAACACCGCATCATCACAAAGAAAATCTTTAATTTGGTTAAAAGCTTTGATATTGGTCCTTAGTCAAATAAAAACAAGCATTCCAAGGGCTATGACACTCTAATGAATAAAATCAAAATACAAAACCGAAAAAGCCAACCTTTAATCTAGTGAAAAACTACTGCAATCGAGTTGGAGAAATTTTATCGATTTTCTCCGTCGTGTCGTCGGAGGCCAACAATCTCGTTTTGCTGCTTCTGCTTGCATCAACAAAATGTCGAAAAAAAAATTGGATGCTGGATACATAGAATATCCTGTTGCCGCGTTGCCATTAGCAACTCCAACATGGCCATTCAATGTTGAGTTCAGGGATTTCTCCAATTTCAACCAAACACACGTTGACCCTTTCAGCTTCATCAGCTATCTCAACTTCTATACAAATTTTGTGATGTGAGGGTCAAGAGAGTGTTGGATGGAATAGTGTGATGAGGTCGAAGGCCACCCAATCATCAATCCAAACAAACCCGGGCGGACAAGAGGGTAGATAGAAGATTGTACATAATCAACTCAATGCGCAGGTTCAAAAACAATATGTAGGCATGACGTCAATTGCGAAGGAGTACGGTAAATATTTTTGCGTATGATGTAGAAAACCCGCAGTGTGTGACGTCATCGAAGTACACAATACAATGTTATTATGTGAGTCGGCATTTATTTCCGCAAAATACCGAACTGAATCAACAACAACGACGAAGAATGTAGACGTGCTTTCGTGCACATTATTTATCAAATAAGGTCCTTTAGGCTTTGAGAAGGTGATGCTTTTGGGATTCACCACGAAATGCTATTACCACCTGATTATTTTGGAGGGATTACAAGTTGAAATGAATATTGTCTAGTGGCAGATTTTGGTTGAGTGCGGCAGAGGGCGGGCGGTAGGGAGATTAAATGGAGCGCAAATGGTGATGAGTATACGTTTTTATTAGACTTGACAAAAGTGGTTTGGTTCGAGGTTGGGGAAGTATTTTGTGTGAGATGTTTTATTTACTTTAAGTTCGTAATTGAAGGATACGGCAAAACATTTATCAGAAACTAAATGGAACTATGTTTAAGGTCACGTTGAGACTTTAATTTGCCGGAAGATGAACTAGAATTGATCAACTCGGTTTCATTTGAATTCACCCTTTGCAAAATCCTTTTGGGAAATAAAGGAAATAATATACCACAGTAAAGGATATTAATAAACGCACCTTGTGTCAGAGGGCAGGGCCGTATACTTTAGTAGCTACACAGGGTCAAAGTTAGATGGATTTTTCGTTTGAACTTACCCTGTGCAGAATCCTGTGGAGAATTTGTCATATAATTTATGCCAGTGTGGAATATGAATGAATTGAAACCTGGAATCAATAGATATCTGGGAACTTACTTACTTACTTATGGTGGCGCTACAGTCCAGGTCAGACCACGGCCTCACCCAACAAACTTCTCCAGCCAGTTCGGTCCCTAACTAACTGTCTCCAGTTTTGCACACCAAGTTGGTTCAGGTCCTCTTCCACCTGAGTGGCGGTCTTCCTCTTTTGCGACGTCCTTCCGGGTTGGATTCGAAGACTCAACGAGCCGGAGCATTATTTTCCAATCGCTCAACATGGCCCAACCATCTAAGTCGTTGGCCCTTAACTTTTCTAGCTAGGTCGGTGTCGCTAAACAGCTCGTACAGTTCTTGGTTGAATCTTCATCTCCATTCTCCATTAACGCAGACAGGACCAAAAATACCTCGAAGAATTTTTCTCTCAAGGCAGCCCCAAGCGTTTTCATCAGATGTTGTCATGGTCCATGTCTCTGCACCATACATGAGGACCGGGATGATGAGAGTTTTGTAGAGTGTCACTTAAGTTGCTCGGGAGAGGATTTTACTACTCAATTGCCTTCTAAGTCCAAAGAAGCAGCGTCTGGCAATCTGAGTTATCTGAGTTGATAGCGAATCCCAGGTAGACAAAGTCCTTAACTACCTCGAAGTAAAATCTGTCTATGTTTACGTTTGCTCCAAGACTTCGATGTTGGTAGTCATTTCTTGTTGACAGCATTAACTTGGTCTTGCCCTCGTTAACCGCTAGACCCATCTTTCTGGCCACAAGGCTCACAAACGCTCCACTGTTAGTAGCTGGACGGACTTTTGAAAGATTGTGCCTCTGGTATTGACGTTGGAGCTTTTCACAATCTCTTCAAGAATGTTGTTGAAGAAATCGCATGACAACGCATCGCCTTGTCTAAAACCTTTTTTGACATCAAAAGCATCCGTTGGGTTTATTCCGACCATGAGTTTCCATTGTCATCTTACACAAACGGACGAGTTTCTCTGGGATGCCAAAACTAGACATTGGTCTATATAATTGGTCTCTATAGACTCTGTCATACGCGGCCTTGAAATCGATGAAAAGGTGGTAGTTATCGATTTGAAGTTTCTGGATCTTCTCCAAGATCTGCAGTAGGGTGAATCATCGATCGATGGTGGACTTTCCATGTCTGAAGCCCCTGCCACACAGTAAGGAGCTATCAGGTTGTTTACGAAGGGCTTCATACGTTCACACAGACATCTGGGATCAGTTTTGATAAATTGTGTCTTCCAAGCACCACTTTCTTCACATATTCTTTGATACCGTATTCAAAATCTTAGCGAATAATAAAGGAAGGTCAAGTTCCGCCAAACAGCCAACACTTTCAACTAATGCCTCACCAACCATGACGCTATTGAAACCTTACTGCACGTTAGTGATGAGTGATGACGAACGGCCCCGGAACAACCAAACAAAACCAAAAAGCTTCTTTAAATAAAAAAACATACACAAAATAGCGCGGCAGCCGATTTGGTTTAATAATAGCGCAGTGCACTTGTTTCATGTTGCAAAAAAGAAAAAAAGGCAAACAAAAAACAAAAATAAAAGCATAAGTGCAACAATTTCCGCAATTCGCACGTTTTCATGCTCAACGTGCTTCCATTCAATGTGTCTAAAAATGGCTTGCGCTAAGCATGTTTGCTTTGGTTCGGTCGGTGTCGGAAATAATTCCCGTCCCAATCGCCCCATCTCTCTTCCTCTATCTGTCTCCTTTTGATTTTGGATTTTGAGTTTTTGGCGGGTTCGTTGCTGTTTCCATGTCGGCCATGAATATTCATTCTCCTATGAAACGATGTCGAATTTGAACGGCATTGTGGGTTCGTTCTTTTAATTTTTTTTCTTTACCAAAAGCTTAGATTTTCTTTTTAAGCAACCAACTTTACTAGATGGTGGTGTAAGCAGCTTAACGATGCATGACAACGTAATTTTCGTGCATTGAGGGTGTTGCACCCTCTTTTTCGCGTTCGGTTTGGTTTGGATGTTTACAGAAGGAACGGTCGATGGCTGATGGTAAGTGGTACTTGGAGGTAAGCTAACGAGACTTGATGGAGATAATGCCATGTTATGATGGGCTTAGAAAGTGCTTACAACTACTGGTCAACGGATAACATCAGAAGGAATATGATTTATATTTTAGATCATATGACTATTTTATTGGTTCGTTGGAACTTCTGGTCTAGATTTCAAAATAAGAATAGGAAAAAGCTGATTTTCAGCGATATTGAGAAGGCTAGACATCAACATCTGTGAAAGTCCTTGAACAATTCTCAAGTCTATGAGCTAGTTTCATACCCTAATTAACCACCTCAGTCGTACTTAAGATGGGTATCTAGTTTAATCAGATTCACAGTCGCTAATTTTTTAAGCACAAGTTCCATTACTATCTTCATCATCTCGTAGCAATAGTTTTACTTTCTGTAGCGTGTTAGGTCTACAATTTCTTTCTTCAGACTCAAGACATAATGTTACCAATTAGAGATCATAAAACATTGTGTTAACTACAGAACCGAGTAGCTTGTCTACTGTCAATAGTCCACAAGATTTTGTTGTGTTTCTTCGTGAAGTGGGATCTTCTCAAACTCACTTACAACTTCGTGTCCCAGACTTTAAGGAAATAAAATTAAACTCAAGCCACAATCACCACTGTGTCTTAATAAGCTGCATGTATTTGAGATCATTTGAACAGCCCCTCTCCTCACGGGATTTATAAAATCATAAATTTAACAATTAAACGAGAAACATTTTTAAACTTTCTTTTCTACAAGATTCAACAGCAACTTGGCTAAGTCATAATTTTTTTCCTAATTATAATGCATTAATGCATACATACCATGTGGAACGCATTTTTTTGAGCGGTTCGGTTGGTTGAATGCGCTGTTTTGGGAGTTTTGGATGGTACGAATGAACATTTTGCTCATTAATCAAATGAAAGTGATTAAATTGGTTTTCCTATGTCTTTGTTTAACACATTTTGTTTGTTCGTAAGAAAAATAGAACGTCTGGGGTTTTTCATTCAATTTAGGAGTGCTGAAGCCATTTTAACTACAAAGCACCAATCGCATCAGCTAAACATATGTCCGAAGAAGCCCCTCAACTCAAACACATTTGAACCTCTGGTGGCTATTTAAGTATACGGCTCTACCCTGCGAAATTCGGACAGCAGGTATGTACGTTCATATCCTTCACTGGGGGTAAATTATTGGATGAATTCTCACACAAGGTTCTGCTCAGGATGGTTAAAAACGTCCTTAACCCTTTCAACCTCTGTACCTACTTAAGTTCATCTAAATAAGCACATCATTCACTATTGTTTTCTTTATCGAAGCCCAAATTTGGACAGAGCTTCAACTTCTCGCGAATTCGACGATCTGTCTGACTCCGTTCAAAGAATTGTATCCTTGTATCCTCACACTGAAATCGTTATTACGGACGATTTCATTGTACACAATTCTTCGTGGCTTCTCAATTCGGGCCAGACAACACCCGAAGGAATGTGTGCTGAGATCTTCGTTGAGTTTAACCACCTTACTCAATACTCACCTTGTCACCGAGCCCACGCGAATATCGGACATTAATGGCCAAGCGGAAAATACTCTTGACTTGTTCCTTACCTCTGACCCTGATAAATACACTATCAATGTTTTAACGCCTCTAGGTAGGTCAGACCATAGTAATATATCTACAAATTTCTCGTGTCAAACTAACCCAGTTAGAGTAAGATCTCCGAAGAGAACCGTATGGCAATACTAGAAAGCCAACTTGGACGATCTCAATAACTTTTTCCGGATCTCTAACTGGTCACTATGCTTCCTCGATAGTGACGTAGACTCCAGCGCAGATATGATTACTAATATGATTATGTTGGGAATGAAATTTTTTATCCCGAATAGGGTTAAAAGCATCAGAGCCAAGGAAAAGTCATGGTTTGACTCAAACTGTAAAGAGGTTATCTGGGAAAAAGAGGTAAGGTTCCGGTATTATAGAGCGAACCTAACTGAGGAAAACCGGAAGAAGTTTAAACAAGCCAGGAAGGTCTGCAATATCCATATTCGTCGAACCAAATTTTACATGACCAAAAATTAAGGCAAACAATTCTGCAATGTCCCAAAGGTAGTAAGAATTTTTGGTCATTTGTAAAAAATATGAAGAATTTTCTTCTTCCTCGGTTCGAACGCTCGTTGACAATGACACTCCAGTTGTTAACTCTCTCGCGAAAGCTAACCTTTTTGCAAGGCAGAAATATCTCGAAGACCGAAAGCTTCTTAATGACCGGCAGTACTTCTTTCGCAGCCACAGGTCTACTGGTGATTTGATGGTTTATCTCACCGAACAGTGGAACAAATCTTTACATCGTTTTGGAGAAAGTAAGATTGTTGCACTTGATTTTTCAAGGCATTTGATAATCTAGCTCTTTTATCGAAAATGCGGGCCTTTGGTATCGATGAATCCCTTCTTCGTTGGATTAGAAACTTTCTTTCGAATCGCTCAATACAAGTTGTATTGGAAACCACAAGTCTGAAACCCACAATATAAATGCTGGTGTGCCGCAGGGCTCCGTTTTGTCTCCGACCCTCTTTCTCTATTTTATTAAATGATCTCTTGTGTGTAACTTCTAATCCAATACATTGTTTCACCGACGCACGATAGTACCCTTAGCTTTTTATATTCGTTCCCACATTCACAGCCCTCCTCTTCGGATGTGGAACTGCAACGGCAAAGTATGATAAGTTCATTTAACTTTGACTTAAACAGCATTGTACAATGGGAAGTACAAAATCGTGTAGAGTTTAATGCTTCGAAAACCCAATGCTGTCTTGTATGGTTGAAGCGAGATATACCCCACCTGCCACTGACCATGAGTGGCTTTTGCATCAATGAGACCGAATATCTCGAGATTCTCGGTATGTGCATCACTGACCACCTCTTGTGGAGCGAGCACATATGCGATGTCGCCAAAAATGCCGCAAGGTGTTTAGGTTCCTTAAGACGGTGCAAGAAATTTGTTTCCCTTGTGATCTGGCTATCATCTACAAAACGTACATACATCCTAAGCTTGAGTATAACTGTCATGTCTGGGCTAGCGCTCCAGTGACATACTTAAGTCTTCTGGACAGTATCCAAAAAAAAAGCATTCAAGATGATTGGTGATCATACCATAGTCGAGTCATTTACATCGCTCGAACATCGGCGCAATGTCACATGCCTCACCCTATTTTTCCGATACTTCAACGGTATATGCTCTAGTGAAACAGCCAGTTGCATTCCTCTACTTAAGATATTCCACCGTAATGAGGCGCGTATGCGCCTCCAGGAATGCCCATCAGTTCACCCTTTAGCCCAACTTTGGACGTTCAGTCATGTACAGAGAATTGTTCTTTAGCCGTACAACGCGAATGTGGAACTCTCTTCCACGCTCTGTCTTCCCCAGCCATTGCAATATTCAAGAATTCAAACCAATGTTAACCGACATCTCATTTTACATCCTCTTTCCTTTCCCTAATACTCGCACTGTGCTCTTGGCATATAAGGTGTATTGAAAAAAGCCCTTGAGTGCGCGTTGATTATAAAAAAAAAGTTAAGGGCCCTGCCCTCTGAAAGTTGGACAGCAGAAGCGTACGTGCATATCCCACACTGGGGTGAATTATTGAACAAATTCCCTACAGGATTTTGAACAGGTCGAATTCAAACGAAAAAACCATCATGATACCCCGTTGAACCCGTTCTTTCAACTCCTCTCAATTGCCTTTAAACTGTTGCGCTTATTGCCCGGAGTTACCCAGCATGGAACACATCATGTTGACAACTTCGTCATGCCCAAAATTTCAGGCAATATTTTGAAGTGGTATTTCGCACACCTGAATTGGTGCTCAAGAACGGTTTCCCTTATTTTGCTTAATTTAATTTTTATCTCTCATGTTCGTTTTAAAAGATCTTGGACTGCATCAAACAATTTTTCACCCTCACTAACAACAACTCTTCATAAAGTGGATCGCACTACTCTGGAGACTGGCCATGTTAAATGCAAGTTCAAGGTCCATCATGAACTAAATCTAATTAATGACCATCTCACGATATGTCCGTCTGTTTATGTGTATGTCGGCTGCTATAACGTCTACGGTGGCCTTCTGAAGGCAGTACCTCCGGTTCGTCTACTAGGTTGTGAGGAGACGATGTTGCAACGAACAACGACTCCGACAAACGCACTTAGATTGCATACACAGATTTCTTAATACCCAGTAATTTATTTGGCAGACAATTAAAGTCCGCCGCGTCTTCTACTAAGCAGTGTCTTGTCGGCCTCAAAGATATCATCCACTCGAGTGTACACCAGCAGCAGCAGGGCTAGACCAAATCTAGGATCATCGTTGCAGTCAGCTTGATTTGTATATTCAGAGTGAAATATGTTGCAGGTGGCTTCGGCGGCGAATAGGTATACAGCTGCATTACGTGAGCTAAATGCGAATCGAGCATCAAAGACAACAGACGTGACAGATCAGTCGCTGGAGTGGAAATGTAAAGTCTTTTTGTCTTCACAAAAGGAAAACTGAAATAATGCTTTTTGATGGAACGCATCCAGCAGGTGAATTGACATGCGTGGCTGACTTGGACTTCACTCTCGCTGATCACGATAAATCGACAAATGCAAACTATTTTTAGTATACCGATGCGTACGCAATTGTCCATTTACCTTGGCTGCATTTCAATTGTTTTTCTTTGGTCGATTGGTTTGGTTTATCGAAAGAAAAGTCGTTAAATTGGTCATTCGGTTCGATGAATGTTTTGCCAATTGGATTAAACAGGAAGTGAAGTCGCAGTCGTGGGAGGGCGTTTGATTGTGTAACTAACGAAGAGTTAGATAATGAGACATTGGTATTGCCTACATTATGTCAAAAAGAATTTGTTGACAAACTGACTTAAAATCGAAAGGGTCGTCATTTATCCGATTGTCAGCTCAACCACATAAAAACTCTAAAGACTGTCTGCAGTTTTCCCATCAGCCACACTGCCGTCGTCCATGACTAATTCCCCGAAGGTGACAAAACAACAATTTTTCAATTTTATTGTCAACTACTGTGCCACCCACCCACAGCCATCGTATAAATCAACCCAACTAGAAGCCCTAGAAAATATGCCAACAATAATTTAGCGGTCATTTATTAATTTTTCAAAGCCAATATGTCACGATAAATGCGAAATTGTACACAAACAGAGCTAACATTAAAACCACAAGCTGTCACTTTGACATTCAATAATGCCTCTGCAATTCTTTGTGCTTTGTTTTGTTGCGTAGATAGGTGTGGAACGAAATGAACAGAAGGAAACAAAAGAAAATTGCATGCAACAATATTGTGCGTGAGTCTTCGACAAGTATTTTTTGACAGGTGAAGGGAGACGATGAGAGTACAAAATGGCCTTGAAAAAACCGTGCGTGACTCTCTCAAGAATGAGCCAAGAATGAAGTTTTCTTGTCATTTTGAAGGGCATTGCAATTCTGACATTTGAATATGCTTTGTTAACATTTTGCCTACTTCTTTGTGTACTGTCCATATCGGCTGTCTGACACAATCATTTAATGAAATACAACCTAGACCCGTTGCCTCATTTTTCCGATTGACTGAACACAAAAACTGTCATAATTTCCCTCGATGCGGTTTGGTTTTGACGTTCGGTGTAAATTCAATTCAAGTGGTCAGAAGTGTGTTTTCTGTTTGCACAAAAACGTCAGTTGTCATTGAAAATGCACTTTGTGGACATTTCAGGGTAAAATGGTTAATAATGAAAATGTTTGAATGCAGGGTGGAAGTTTTTGGAACTTTTCCCAAAGTAAATATTTTCAAGTGGCTGATGTATTTTTGGAAATTGTAAAAGAAATTTCTGCTTTCATGGTTCATTTGATGAGAATGTTGAATGATATTTTGATTGAAATTCGGCTCAAAACTCTCTGACAACGTCTGACACTTGTGTCTTTATGGCTGGCATGACTAACAAATTTATGAACTGTGAATGAAAAACAAACAGGCTTTCCAACGATCTTTTAAGAATTCTTCATTCGATTATAAATAGACCCACACCACTCCAGTGCTATGACACAAGTCCCCTCAACATTGTTCAAAAAGCGGCAACACGTTGCAGCCATTATTATTAATGTTCAATAGTTCCTTCCTACTTCCGCCTCATTGCCCATTTATTGTGTCATCATCATCGATCGTCATCGTCTTCAAGTGTTTTATTTATTTTTCTTACAAAAGATTTAAGCGTCTGTCGGCCATCGCACTTGACCGACTAAACAACAAGTGCAATATTTTTCCTGACCTGGTTCTCTCAATTGAAAATTTTGAAAATTCTATCTATGAATAGAGTCTCAGGCACTCGAAAGGGAAGGCCCAGAGGCCAATGTGTGTGTGTGTCTATGAAAATAGGAAAGTGTTGACAGAGATAGAGATGGCTTTAGCAGACGTCACAAATGAAATACTTAAATGTGCATCTATTAATTTAGTGGATCATTTCGGAGCGTTTAGTTTTTATTGAACTAGAAACGAGCGTGAAATGGAAATGTAATTTTTTTGGATCTGGATCACTCTTATGATTTATTGTGTTGTAAGATTTGGAGAGGTGATGATTGATGAAAATATTACGACGAGGAGGACTAAGATCTCGTGTTTCTCTTAAACCATGAAACCATGGAAAAATGTGAACCGTCAATGCAAGGAAAATCAACTAGTTAAAGAGCTGCAGATAGCTTTGCGGCATTGCATTTGAAGTAAAACTTCGTTATCGTTATTTAAAGTCAAGAAAATGAAAAAAACCTACCAAACTAACGACGACGACGACGAGGATTTCAAATATGTACATCACTGCGCCTTGTGATATGCAAGCGACACCTAAGACGTTTTGGTACACTACGAACTTATCTTTATCCAAGTATCCGGTTTCTAAAATTTTATATCCGTTATTACTGATTTCGATAGCAACTGCATACGCAGAGGGTCAGTTATTTTAAACTCATGCTGATTTTGTAATTTATTGCATACAGAAAGGAGTATTTTCTTGGACAGCTGCATTTGGAAATTTTCCTGCATTCATATTGCAATAACTCAGTTTTATGCCCAAAGGTAGGCTAAGTGGTAGGCTCAGGTTAAACATGACCATGACTCATGAAGTCTGTAGCTTTTAGCGAGTTTAATCATTTTTAGGGAAGAAATTGTTTTTCGGTGTAAAATGTCAATCGGTGTAAAACATGTCATTTGGTTGAAAAATGTAATTTGATGTTTAAAGACATTTGGTAAAAAAGGAGTTCGTTTGGTGATACTACCGTCGTCAAGTGGTCAAACTGGGTAGCGCGAATTACTAAAAATCTCGCGAAGTAGGGCTAACTGTTGGCCGTATGTGTGATAATTTTTTTCTCAGGACCTGAAATCTTTCGCCTTCTGCCCGGAATGCAATTAAATGTTCTACGGCTGGCATGTGGAACTAGTTTGTTCTGCTCATTCCGGATCACTCGAATTCTCGTGACGAACAAGAGGCCGGAATAGATTTTCCAGGAATTCTAGTCATTCCGAATTCGATCACTGCCAAGGAAGGTATACCGAGGTAATGCGAAACTTGGACGAAATCACTTGGTCGGCCTCGCAATCAGGCAAGAGAAAGCAGATTTTCAGCCCGGAAATCGAATCTCAAGATGGAAAAATTGGACAGTGGGGATTTCAACGAAGCTTTTGCGATTCATTCAGGAGCGTTTCGCAGATAAAAGAACGTCAATTGATCTGCATATCGATGATTGTTGGGTGTGGGCTGTGGGGCGAGCGTATTTTGACAGTAAATTGTTAAGCCGATTTAGTGTTGACACTGTCGCCGTACAGCAATGTGGATAGAAACAAGTAAAGGGTTTTCCAATAAGAGGTGTTATTTTGAATAGCCCGCTATTGGTAGCTGTCAATTTTGAAGCTCGCATTTTTTGACATTTGACAAGTAGAAACTATGCTATTAATAAAATAAAAAAATGGTGAAAATTTGGCAGAGACGGTTCGTAAGACTAAAACATTTTTGGGTCGTCGTGAAGAACCTTGTTGAACCACAATACAAAAATTGGTGGACAAATTTGAGCTGTTGGGACAAGATAGTGACGTGAAGAATAAAACCCGTTCACGTTCACGTGCTTCGCTCAAGAACAACTGAGAATATTGCTGTTGTAGCCCAAAGTGTTGAAGAAAACCCAGGTTTGTCCATTCCTCGTCGTTCTTTGGAATTAGGCATTCCACAAACTTCATTACACCGTATTTTGCATAAAGACTTGGGTCTTAAGGCTTATAAAGTTCAGTTAACACAAGAACTCAAGCCGGCTGATCATCAACAACGTCGTGTCTTTGCTGATTAGGTCCTTGAAATGCATGAAAATGATCCGGAATTTCATCGAAAATCATCTTGATTGATGAGGCCCATTTCCACCTCGGAGGTTACGTCAACAAGCAAAACTGTCGCATCTGGGTCGAAAACCCAAGAGTTATTGTTGAAAAGTCTCTCATTCTCAACGCGTGACTGTTGTGCGGTTTATGATCCGGCGGGGTCATTGGACCTTACTTTATCGAAAATGAGGCTGGAGCAACAGTTACGGTCAATGGATTGCGCTATCGAGAGAAGATTAATGATTTTTTATGGCCGGAATGGATGGTATTGATCTGGACAACGTTTACTTTCAACAAGATGGCGCTACGTGCCACACAAGCAAATAAACCATCGATCTTTTACGGGGAAAGCTTCCGGACAGTGTTATCTCTCGAAGAGGTGATCCAATTGGCCACCGAGATCTTTCGATTTAACACCTTGCGACTTTTTCCTTTGGGGCCACGTGAAAGATAAGGTCTTCGCCAACAGCTTAGCGTCGATTAAAGACCTCAAAGATGGACTCCGTCAGGTTATCGAGTACATAGGGTAGCCATAAAGTATATGGTCCTGTATGCGTTTTCATGGCGGCCATTTGGCTGATGTTGTGTGTCATTATTAACGGCATACCTTCCTCTTTATAATGAAATAAACATCCGATCATTTATCTCAAAAAATGCCATTTTTCTTCGAATATCAAAATAACTCCTCTTATTGGAAAACCCTTTACAATTGTGACACGCTGATAACTGAATTGGCTAGCAATGAGACGCTTAAACGTTTCTCTCGATGGGTTATTCGAATTCCAAGGAAATGCAATGCACATTGTTATAGGCGAAAAAGTATCATGAGAACATTTTTGTTGCATACTTTTACGCTTCAATGAAAGTAGAGTGCTACCACTTCAATTGTAAGAGTGACCTTGTTTGCATGACAGAAAACAAGCTCATAATTTTATTTAAAATTTATTTACTCATATTTTTCTATGACACTTAAGACAATTAATTCAAAATAAATTAAAATGTATTTTATAATTTGTAAAATCTTAAAACTTAAAAATATTTTTTTCAATTCCTTATTGTTAAATTTTCTTATATGAATAGAGAATAAAGTTTAAGACTTAATTATTTCTAAAAGAATTATTTAATACTAGTTTTTCGTTTCTAACTAAACAATTATTTACAGATGAATTATTTTTAAGTAGAAATAATATTTAAATAATTTATACACAGAAGAAAACTAAACAATGATGAGAAGAGATTCATTAAAAAATGTTAAAGGCTTTTTCTCGAAGAAAAAAAATTTAGTAATAAATAAATCAAAATATAAAAAAAAAAACAAAACATAAATAAACACAAAAATTAGAAAAAAAAATAATACAAGCCTCATTGTGTGTACTATTGCATTGTTTTTTTCAATCTCAACTCGTTTCTATTTGAAAAAAAAATTAAATTGTATTTTTTAAGAACATAGAAATGCAGTTACTGGTTCATGGTTTGGCGCCTACTTTCAAATGATTTACTTTTTAATGGCAGTCAATGGTCGTTTTTTTGCTCTACATTTTTTGCTGATGAATGAATAAAATTAAACTCTCTTAAAATTTAAGCGTATATGGCAGTGATTCAGACAAATCGAATCAATAAAAAAAATACATTTAAATAGTCGGGATTGTCACATTTGGTGGGAACGTTCGATTGTTTGTTGCAATCGTTTTTAACATTTAATTGACAACTAAACATTCGCTAAGAAGGACATTGTGAAGACCGTCCATGTCAATCCAGTCGCGTCGTTCATTTCGAATCGAAACATTTCGAATGCATCCTTTGAAGTTTTCTCTCGTCAAGAGTGTGCCACTTGGAGCAATTTCTGTAAAAATCCATAAAAAAAACACTCATGTCATTTAAAATATCATTAGAAAAAGACTCTTTTTGAACTTACCCGGCACACCGCCAATGTAAAGAGCGGATTTCGTTTGAACCTTTCCACTGGTTCGCTGCTGGGCGAGTGTAATGATTGCCGGAAGATTGTCTATCCGCAGAGCGATCTGTTCGAAGTCGTACAGAGCGGAAATATTGTGCCATTTATTGTCACAAATGGCGTATTTCGATGGCAGGATCGATTGGACTCGGAAAGGATTGCCATCGCCCAGATCACAGGAGAGGATTACCTGAAAAGAAAATTATTAACTCAAGGCCCCTCGTTTTTAAAAATATTGCTCTTACATTGCCTGTGTGAATTTCCAGTGACAATGCTGGGAAACCGTTTGGTTCCGACACACTGAGTAGAATGCCATTCAACTCTGATGTTCGGAATTCCATTTCCAGTTCAAGGTATTTTCCCACGTGGAAATTTTTCTCTGAAAGAGCAAAATATGAATAAGACTCTTCAAATTTGTGGTTTTCAAGAAACTTACTGTAGATGGCATAAGCATCGCCTGGAAAATACGATCCTTTCTCGACCTTTGGAAAACATTGTCCCACATTCAAGTGCTTGCCCGGCCTCGCCAGATCCTGGATCGTCCCATTGATGTTCATCTTTCTCAGACAGCCCTTGAATCCTTCCAACTTCATCGCCAGCTCATTTGGCACATTAACCGGTTGCTCGGGCAGACCGCCCACATAGATTCCCGACGCTGCACTGATCTTCTTGGGAACCTTCATCTGAGCCGAAGTCTTCTGATCGGTTGTGCCGATTTCCACACTCATAGTGACCTTTCTGTCTTGACAATTGATATTCACGTGATGCCATTCACCGTTGTTGAGTTTAGCTGTCAGTTGGAGTTCTTCTCGCCGCCGGCCACGGACTATGAGAAGCAAATGGCCGTCTCTGAGCAACAAACTGACGTAGTGTTTTTGTTTTTCTTTTGTACCAGGTGCTAGAAAGATGAGGCCGTTGGGGTAGAATGAACGGAAATCGAATTCGATGCGGAAATTTCGTTGCCAGAAGTTTCGAGCTTGTAGATTGAGTTGAGAGAAACTGTGATGATCATCGCCGAATTTGAAGGCATTCGGTTCGTAGGAATAGCTGCCAACCTATGGGAGATAGGGAATAAATCAGGATTGGCCTAAAACGAAATTAAAGCATTTCTTCCCCGCGGAACCAAATTGTTTGGGACACAATAATAACCTTACCAATGTCCTCATATCGAAGATGCCCTAAAATAAATTCCAAATATGTACACCGTTGACCCTTAATATACGGCCCTGTTCTGGACAGCAGGTGCGTACGTTCATATCCCACACTGGGGTAAATTATTGGGAAATCCTCCGAGCATCTCTATCAACTAGACCCTCCCCTTCGGTAACACGCCCTTCCCCTCCTCAAGCTTCGGGTCTCCGAAATTTTTCTGGACCCTTTTTGTTTTATTTTAATGGCATGTCAATAGTAACATCATTCAGTGCTGCGGCTACAAGAACTGCCACCCCCCCCCAACCCCCCTCCCTTCCCCGTCGAGCAAGCCTTTGGCATAGCAAGGGTCCAAGAATTAGGGTTCTGTAGTCTGGGGTCGTAAAGGTGGTATAGGTTGGACAGGGTGAATTCAAACGGAAAAAACCTTATGGTACCCTTTGATCCCCTGTAGCTAGTAGCTACTAAAGGCCGTGAAGTCTGACATTTGAATTGTTATTGGGTTAGTAATTGGACCAAATTTCCAGACAGGATTTTGTACAGGGTATATTCCAACGAAAAAACCATCATGGTACCTCTTTGACCCTCTGTAGCTACTAAAGTATATGACCATGCCCTCTGAAATTTGGCTGCTTCAGAGGAAAAACACGTGCCGATCCTTGACAACCTAAAATTTCAATAGCATATCACTCAATGTAACGGCGACGACGAATAAAACACCGCCGTCAGACAGACTTTCATCGGACACGATGATAGCCAACAATTCCGTGAACCAGGCCTAGAAGAAGTGAAAATCGCAATATCACGGCTGAAATCCAACAAAGCCGCTGGAGCAGATGGACTAGCTGCTGAGTTGTTCAAAGCAGCAGGAGACGAGCTAGATAGGAGCATGCACCAAATCATCTGTAAGCTATGGTCAGAGGAATGCATGCCCGATGAATGGAACCTCAGCATTGTTTGCCCGATCCTGAAAAAAGGAGATTCTCTTAACTGCGCCAACTACCGAGAAATAAATCTACTAAACATCGCCTTTAAGATCCTCTCTGCCGTAATATGTGAACGTCTGAAGCCTTTCGTCAACAATCTGATGTCCTTATCAATGTGGCTTCAGGCCAGGAAAGTCAACCATCGACCAAATTTTCACGTTGCGGCAGATCCTGGAAAAGACCTATGAACTCCAAATCGATACCCACTACTTTTTCATCGATTTTATAAGGCCGCGTATGACAACATCTACAGAGACGAACTGTACAAAGCTATGTCTAGTTTTGGCGTCCCTCCCAAGCTCGTGGAGAACTCACGCTGCTTCATCAAGGTTGGCAACGAGCTTACAGAATCTTTCGACGTCAAAAAAGGATTCAGACAAGGCGATGCACTGTCATGCGATTTCTTTAACATCGTTCTTGAGAAGATAGTGCAGAACTCCACCGTCAACACCAGAGGCACTATCTTCCAAAAATCTGTTCAACTTCTCGTCGCGATGACTAGACACAGCGTGATGTCAATGGCGCCTTTGTGAGAATTGTAACAGAAGGGGCAAAAATGGGCTTAGCGGTAAATGAGGGAAAAACGAAGTATATGCTGTTTTCGAGGAAGGACACCCAACACCGACGGCTCGGACAGAACGTCACAATAGACGCATACAACTTCGAGGCAGTAGAGGAGTTTGTCCGCTCCGCTATAAACACGGGCAATAACACCAGCGCCGAGATCAGACGAAGAATAACTCTTGCTAATCGCTGTTTCTTTGGGCTAAGAAAGCAATTGAGTGGAAAAGCCCTCTCTCGAGGAACTAAGGTAAAATTGTACAACACCCTCATCATTCCAGTCTTGCTGTACGGTGCAGAACCATGGACCTTGACAAAATCGGATGAAAGTGCCTTAGGCTGTTTCGAGAGGAAAGTTCTCGTTGGCTCCATGTCCGTGCGCATTGAAAGGGAATGGCGAAGAAGATACAACAGCGAACCTTACGGGTTGTACAACGACATGGACCTAGCCAGAAGGGTCAAGGTCCAGAGACTCAGATGACTCGGTCATTTAGAGCGGATGGACACCAATACTCCGGCCCGGAAAGCTTTCGACACTATTCCCGAGGGACGTAGGAGGAGAGGAAGACCGCGACTCAGGTGGCACACTCAAGTGGAAGAGGACCTCAATCAACTTGGAGTACAAAACTGGAGACAGCTAGCTAAGGACCGAGCGGGCTGGCGGAGACTGTTGATTGAGGCCTTAGTCCACAACGGACTGTAGCGCCTCCTTAAGTAAGTAAGTAAGTAGTATATCACTCAATACCCCTAGATTGAGTACAATTTTGATCATTTTAAAACTCAAAGATCTTATTTAGATAAGAAGTCCTTGAGATCTCAACAGTTCTAGCTAAGTTTAAGAAAATCAAAAGTGGAGTCATTTAATTTTTTCAGTATAGAATAAATAACTTAATTAATATGTTAGTAGTACCATCGCTGAACTCTTTCATTCAATCGAGATCACAATAACCTACTTTTCAATCCACCACAGCATTTTGTGTTAGTCTGAATACAGCCATTACCGTTAGTTAACATTTTGCTATCTCTTTTTGATGAATTAGTAATAAGATGAAAGTTTTTTACTTCTTCATAAGTGAAATAAAAGATGATTGTTTTTAGTTTTTTGCATAAAACTGTTTTATTTTTTCCATTTTTTTATTCAAATCAAAAAAAAAATTAACAAAACCAAAGAAATACTAGTTCAACGAACAACACAAAAAGCCATGATTATGAAAAGCAGTTATAAATGAATATGATTAATGATAATTATGATGAGCTAATTTATTATTAATTTTATTTAAAATTAAAAAAAAAACATTAAATGTCTTTTAAATAATTAAGAAGTGAAATAAGTGCAAAGAGTTAAGGTTATGTACATTAATTAATTTGAATTTACTTCAGCGCCATCTGGTATTAGTTTTCTGATAAATGTTTGTTTTTAGTTTAGACCACAACCATTTAGAACAAATTTATTTGAGTTTTTAAAAGCTCGTACAGTCTCCAAAATTTAGTCTTTTTATAAATTAAAAATATATTTGATAGCCCCCGGTTAGCAACTAAAATCCTATAAAAAGAGAAATGTTAATTGTGAAGACAGCGAACAACAACAACAACTTTAGAATTCTATAAACTACTCTTGAAATGATATTTTTATGAACTCACTCTTTGGCAACCCTCCGGAGCTGATGTGAAACTCTTTCCAATCGGTTCGGTCTTCATTAGGACATCATACATTCCATTGACACTGCCCATTGGCGGTCCATTACGTCCGATTTGAACATTCGAAAAGCTTAGAGCTTGATTGAAATTGACAGTTTTATTGTTGAACACAATATCGCGTATGGCGCCCTCTAGGGGTATAAATGTCGGAGCTAGGGGTTTGTATTCGGAATTGTCGGGTGCTCCGCCGACATATAGGCCACCGGCTTCGCGAGGCATACTGATCATGGTGGGCGAGCCAACAAGAGCTTTGGAGTCTTGCAGTTCATCATCTACCATCAGGTCAAATTTGCGGCCATTTTTAATAAGATTAACAACATGGTACTCGCCATCATTAACTGAAGAATTGGACACTAGTTTGATGTTACTCCGGCCGGAGTCAATCCAGACGTGGATGAGTCCATCGAGAACACTGATTGAATAGTTGCCTTTGATGTCTTTGGAATCATAGTCGCCGCTAACTTCGGGAGGATAGGCAGAGAGAAGGAGCAAGCTATTTGGTTGAAGTGTGCGGAAGACGAATCCGGTATTCGATCGCTTTCTGAGAGACTGGGAGGACAGTTCGACGAAACCGTTTCCAGTGAATCCGGCTCTGAAAAAGAGAGATTTTCAGTTAGGAAAATGTCACAAATAACCTCTCGAACGTACTTTGTGACAGTATCCTTGCATGATTGCTCGACTCCAAAGTATGTTGAACTTCCAAGTGGATCGTAGGTTTCCCCATTAATCTGAACGTCCATCATACACCCCATAAAGGGATTATCAGCTCCAGGAGCCTTAGTTGAACCTGACCGGAAACCTGAACAAAAAAAAAGATGATTAAACACTAAAATTGTGGGGATTCGTCATCCTCTAACCTGGAGGCACTCCACCCAGGTAATAAACGGCCTTTGACAAGTCGGGAAGCATATGGCTCTTGATCGGCACAGTTGGCGATCCAGTGATTGGAGTGTCATCGTTCACCCGAAGACTTCCATTCTCCGTGCCACGTTTTGGAACAAACTCCCTAGCTGCTTCGATCTTGACCCATCTGCCGGTGTTGTATTTCTTCGTTGTATTGATCTCGAGCTTCGATTCGTCGCCATAATCGATTCGGAAGAGAATGCGACCTCGACTAAGGGTCACCGAGACTGAGCGGTTCTACGAAAAGGAGAAAACAGAAATGAGCAATCAAAAGAATATGCCAAACTGTGTATAGAGTGCCCTACATTTTTATCGTCAACCGCCAAAAATAACAAAGCGTTCTCGTCCAGTGTCCTAAAAGTCATTTGTAACGCAAACAAATTCTTCCGGTACGGCCGAGGTCTTGATTTCTTCACCTCAGCATAGCCCAGACCATTGAAGTACCTTGAATTCGACATGGTCGCTGATTCCTGGGCGCCAGTCATTGCTCCGCCACAATTACCCTCTGAATGGGCAAAATTCCACAGACCCATGGGTTTGTTATCAACCTCGATCTGGTGCATAATCACATTCAGACCCTCGCCAATCAGGGGATCACTCATTTGGGATTCCTTGGGATAACCCCCAATCCATATGCGATCAGCCACTGTACGGAAGAATCGAGTATACTCAAGATCTGTAACTCCGGTAACTGGTATCGATGGCGCTAATGTTCCCAAATTGGTCATTCGACGAACCAACAGGCTGCCGATGTTCAAAGTTCGATTGGCTTCGATGTGATACCAAGCATCGTCATAGTGGGGATCGCGTGTTTGAACCTCGAGCGGATGGGTGATGGTTTCAGTGCTACCACCGAGGTTCCATTTGAGACGGACGCGACGTTTGTATAGATCTAGTGAGATGTATCGACCGTCACGACCTTTGATGAATATCAATGGAGAATTGCCATTAGTGTTGTTGAGTGCGAAGCTAAGTTTGATAGAGTTCGATGTAGACAGTCCATAGGATGATGGAAGGTATGATCGAACACATTTGGGACCCAATGACTTCACAGAGACTTTGATCTGTCGGAGAAAAAATAAAACAGAAGTTATATCGATTATATCGACTTTGAAGTTGGTTTGAACCTACCCCTTCAGCTGCATGCCTGGCCTTCGCAATCTTATCCCTCAGCTCCTGCATCTGCTTCGACATCGTATCATTCCAAACTTCAAACTTCTGATGAGCCTTCATTGTTTGCTCTTCGACAAAATTCAGCGAAATATTTGCCAGCCGAATATTTGTCTTTGTCAGCGAAATATTTTCCTCGGCCATACCAAGCTTGATGGCAAAGTCTGGTTCGAGCAATTGGAATTTCTCTCGAAGTCGCAAAATGTCATCATTGATATCGAGCGCTTTTCGATTTTCAGCGTTCATCTGCTCCGACACCTTGGTTGCCATCTCAATGCTCTCCAGCGACATTTTTCTTGAAGCGCCGGTGTTAATTGCAGTCAACATCGATGAGATGTTGTTTGTTCGAACTCCAGCATCGATGATTCTTGATTTGATGCCTTCGACTTCATCTTCGTGGATTTTGATCTTCATTTTGAGTACTGGAAAGAAACAAACTTTGGATTTTTGAATAACTTTGATGGCGATTCAACTTACCATTGGCCTTTTCCATCTCCTTAAGGGCATCCTTCTGTAAAAGCTTCGATTTGCCAAGTGAGAACTTCGCCCTTTCAATAACAGAGTTACCATCGTTTGGATAGAGCTGATATCGAGCCTGAGAAACACCGTCTTTGGCTTCTAATGAAGATCTTCGAGCAGCTGCGATAGCGTCAGAAATGTTCTTATGAGCCGAGCTGGATAAGAAACAATTTAAAATAAGATTTCCCACTTCTCCCTACATAAACTCACCTCGCTAAGAGAGCAATTCTGGCTCCATCTTTAGTTGGCTGGAACTGTCTCATGTACTCGTTCGAACGTTCGATCAAACGAGAAGCATGCTTCTGAGCCTTTGGCAGCCAGTGCTTGTACACTTCCTTTTGGATCTTGTCATTCTCTTCGAGAGTATCATTCAAATACCTCGTCAACCGATCGATTGTATCGATTTCCCCATCCAACTGCTCCTGTTTGCCTTCGAGAATGTCCAAATACGTATCAGTCTCGGCTACCAAATTATTGTTCTCATACCGATCGAACTCGTTCAAAAGTTCCCGGATCTCCCCCTGATCCTCAACCACATAACTCTTCAAATTCACAATATGCTCGTGAATGTCATCGATCTCATTCAGCATTTCAAAAGTCTTGTCGGTGAACATGCGAGCATCCATCAATCTATAGTTCGTATTGTTCAAATCCCTCATGAACATCTCCAGACGACCCTTCAAATCAAAGGATGCATCAGAAGCATTTCCACACGAATAGAATGTATCCCAAGCCTGCATCCAGATCCCTCGGGTGTTCTCCACAGTTTGGTCGTGTTGCTGGATCTGGTGTAGATAGTATCGAGCTTCTTGTAGGACCAGTGGAAGACTCATGTGATGATCTTCATTCCCGTAGTTGTTCAGAGAGAAAATCGTTTCGATGATGTTGGATCGAACTTTCCCCACATCTGTAAATAAACTGGCAGATTCCTTTCGGAGAATCGATACAGCATCAGCCCGTTTTGTTGCCGTTGCTAAAGCTTTACGCAATTGGAACTTATTATTTTCAGCATAGGAGCTGATCTTTTCAAGGGTACTATCATCATAATCCAATAACATCCGCTTTGCGTTGGAGTAATCTTGTAGCTCTTCGGTCACGTCCAAACGATTTTCGTCATATTCCTCTAGCTTCAGCCAAGGAGCTGGAATACCAGTGAGGTCCATGTGGGCCATGCCTCGACGCAGCTTGTGCCCGATGAGTTCCACATAGTCCAACAGGGTCAAAGTGCAGTTATCACAGACTGAAAAAAAGATCAGCTCATTACATTGCTTTTTAAGATTTCAACAAAACCCACTTTTACACCGACGATCATCAAGGAAATGTCTCTCTGCCACACAAACATCACACCTACGGCCTGTCACTCCGGGCTTACAGTGACACTGGCCAGTTTGTTCGTTACACTCGTCCACCGCTATGCCATCTAGATTACAATCACATGATTGACAAGTTCCATTGGCCGACCGTGGCGAACCAAAGAAACCAGCTCGACAGCGATCGCACAAGGCTCCAGTGTAGCCAGGCTTACAAATACAACTGACTTCACCGTTCCACACAGTGCAGCCTTTAGCAAAGTTCCGACTGGTCTCAGGGCAAGGACATGATCGACAGTTGCCGATATTTGGATCACCATAGAAGCCTTCGGCGCAGCGATCACAGTGATCGCCCCCAGTGTTTCCCCGACAGTTCTGGGAGAGGGTTCAATGTCAGGACAAGGCTTAGGAAATTTCTCAAGGTCACTTACCAAACAAACTCCGGTTTCACGATCACATTCATTGCTCCGTCCATTGCAATGACACAGGACAGCTCGTCCGATCAGATCTTCAATGAAAGTACTTTGAATTTCGGTGGTATTCTTCCATCGGTAGTACCCTGGGCCAGGGTCCTGGCAAGACAGGCCCTCGTACATCTTGGGACACTTGCAACGCTCAACTCCTTTGGCTATCATGTTCGTTGATCCATAGACATAAATTGCTGTGTCCATGTGGACGTTTTGAATTCTGAAAGAAAAAGTTACAATAAACTCTAAGTCTCCAAAGGATGGCCCGAAGCGAACTCACATAACTTGAACAAAGTCCATAGTCGTTGTTCCCCTCAGGAAAATGTGTTTAATGTTCTGAAGAGCCGCCATCATCGTTGCTCGATCCACATCATGGCCGTTTTGATGAAGCTTCCAATAGGACTCATGCAAAGGCACACTGAAAGTATCATTGTTCGAATAGATTCTCTCTTCGTACTCAAAGAAATCGATGACAAGTCGAGAGTGTGAGTGAATTTGAACTAGGGGGAACTGCAGCAAGATCTTCCGGTCGAGCCGAGTGCCACCGCCTTCAGTAAGAAGCGTGTAGACCAAATTTCCACCATAGCTGCTAGTCCGATCGCCATAGAACTGTGGTGGAAGTTGGAAGTACAGGGGGTAATAGAATGTCGTGTATGCTCCAATTGAGATGTTTCCAGTCGACTTTGGTATCAGATTTAGATTGTTCATTGTGCTCAATTCGGCGTCTTCCCGGTAAGACTTGCTGCCTTCCATTTGAATGATCTAAATAGAAAGGATGATGAATAAAAGAAGGGCCGTCATAAAGGGTAGTGGAGACTTACCACAATGTACTCGAATTCACTATTTGGCACTGCCGACGGATGCATGTACTGGATGCTGAGATTCCTCGCACCCTGCATTCGAATATGCCCCCATGACCATTCGCTCTGTCCACATTGATCCGATCGCCCAAAGCAGAAGCATCGAGTACAACCCTCCGGATTCAGATGCGATAATCCGAATGTTCCCTGTCGACATGTGTCGCACTTCAACCCAATGACCAGTGACTTACAGGGACACTGACCGTTGGTGTCGCATGCGATCAGTCCATCCGGTCGCATGAACGATCCATGAAAATCGCAATTGCAACGCCGACACTCCGGATAGCCAAAGTACCCCACAGCACAGGTTTCACATTTGCGTCCCGAATAGCCCTCGCGACACACACACTGCCCCGATATCTCATCACAAACCTGACCGATCGAACCGATCATGTCGCAATCACAATCAACGCAGCCTACTCGACTCTGCCAGCCCCAAGTACCCGGGACACACTGCGAACATCGCAGACCTCGACTGTTTGGCGGACAGATGCAGCGGCCATTGTAGGGATCACACACCTGACCCTCTACCGGGCACGGATCACATCGAATACAGCCTTCATTGGTGAACCCATAGAAGCCCTCCTGGCATTGATCACATCGCTGACCGCTGATGCCGATCTTACAGTCACACTGTCCAGTCCAGGGATTGCATTCGCTGCCCCTCGATCCGATGGGATCACATCGACAATCGAAGCAACCATTTCCAGCAGTTAGGTTCCAATGGCCGGGACGACATTTGTCACATCGACGACCGGTGACATTCGAGAGACACGGACATTGCCCCGAACGCTTCTCACAAATAAGTGTTATCGCTCCGATGGGATTGCAAAGGCATTCTGAAAAGAAAGAAAAGAAAAATCGATTAACAATGCGTCTGTCGGAAGTGACCTGATTAGCTGCATTCAGGTCAGGCAGTTAATTTGTTTGAAAATCGAAATCCATTTAACCGTGTAACAAGCAAATAGTAAAATTTCATAATGGCACGTCTAGTCGCCAACATTTCCCAACCTCGTTTCCTTCAAAAACCTCTCAAACGAGCAAAATTGGATTCGTAAGTTTTATCGATTTTTTGTCCCATTAAACTTGCAAAATGACTCAATGCAGTTTGAAGTTGTGTTTTTGTGTCTTGCCTCACATTTAATGGGAAATCCCCTTCGTCCCTTCAAGTATCTTCCCAAAAATAACAAGAAAATTACCTCCAAGTCGATTACATGACGTCCGACTACGTTCGATAATCGAAATTTTAAATTTTCTTGTAATTATCGACGGAAAACTAATTGAACTGTAGTGTCTGCAGTTTGTAGGGAGGAACAAAGGGGTACGATGATCAGTCTATCGATCTTTTAAAATATGCTGCAGACTCCCTCGACTCCCCCTAGCTTGTAATTGAGCAATTTTCTAGCAGTCTATCGAGTTCACTGTTGCGTATTCATTAAATGGGTGGTTTGGTTGGCACAAGCAACATATTGTGGGTGTGGCAGCATCACTTTAAACTGTACAGTGTTGCAAGTGACATGAATGAATTTACAAAAGCTTGATAAGGAAAAAATTGATTTTCAATGCTTAGACTCACTGTTGGTAGTAGTGGCCGGCTGCAGCAGTTAATGTGAAGTGAACTTGGCCCAAATCGATAACAAGGCATTTTTGACTCCTTTTAGTGACCTGCAAGGTGCGATTCACTTTGAATTGGTGAGAATTAGAGTTGAAATTGGTATTTAACTTAGGGCGGGGCTCATAAGCATAAATAACGCTGACTTATCGACAAACACTTATTCAAGATTTTATCACTGCTGCCGTTTGCCGATATGTCTAGTCGGCTGATAAGATTTCATTTGTTTGTTTCATGCAATTTAAGCAAGGTCTCCAATGCAGGGGTTGTAAATATGGTTTGATAGCTACTTTGTCGCAAAGTGGTAAAGTGGTTTATTGGTTGTCGATACTGGTGTTGATTTTCGCATAGAAATAGGTCAATGCTGACTTCCCACACACTCTCTCTCCAGACTTTCTTCTTCATGTAATGGACCTCTTCGACGACACGACCGCTGTGGCAGTTCAGACTTAAACAAATTACCAAACAACTGAGTGGAATATTATGAATGATTCATCGATATGAAGTGAAAACGTGTCGTATCATAAGTCAAAAACACATTTTCCCCATACCACCAGCCTCGCCGCCCGTCACGCTGCCACCGCCGCGCCGCCGCCGCTGATTATTAGACTTAATGAAGGCGCTCGCTCCCATTGTCGCCTCCATAATCCCGTTAACACTTTTTTCTAGATTTTCTTAACATTCAAATTCAAGGCGTTTAGGCGTTGGCTTTTGTATTAATTTGAGCGCCTAAGGTGTCACCTAGAACCTGAGCTTACACTGAACCTAGTCTTTTGACAATCATCTAATGTCTGTATTCCGGATTCAAGTTGACATTCATCATCATTTTGGGTATCGAGTGGGTTGTGGTTTGTTGGTTGCCTATTGCATTGACAATGAGTCCCTTTTTATGCTTGTTCTGGAGTTTGCTGTCGAAACGTGAGGGACCAGAACTACGACTACAAACGGCGGCGGACGTGAGTCGAAAATTCATAATTAAGTGGGAGCTTGTGTTTTTTTTTTTTTTGTAATTCCGTGATTCCTAATCAAATGATGATAGTTTAATGTTGATTATGGTTTGGAATTTGTCAACAAAAACGATAATCGTTTTGTTATGTTTCTGCTTCTTGATGCAGCTTGAAGTCAGAATAGGCTTGGTTCAAATTTGATTTCGAACAATAAATGGCATAACGTTTATGTAAATTTTGTCGGGTGCGTTGCGTTGGCTTTGACTTGAATTGACTTGACTAGACTGTGACTTCTGTTTAACTGGGAATTTAATGTATTTATGTTGTTTTTAATTTGAAGGAATTGTCGTAGGAGTATCAGAAGGAGCGATTTTGATGGAGGAAATGTTGTCCAATTAGTATTCTGGCATGGAACGGTACGCGCTTTTGTAAGTTTTTGATTGGCCTCCAGCTGAGAAAAAAATGTAGAAGTATCAGGAATAGGATGGTAGTGTCTTCGCTTACTTAAGTGTAAAATCTACATTAGAACTGTTAATAATTAGGCCTAAGACCTGATAAAGGGTTTTCCAATAAGAGGTGTTATGAATAGCCCGCTATTTCGGTAGCTGTCACTTTTGATGCTGTCATTTTTTGACATTTGACAAGTAGAAACTACGCCAATCATAAAAATGGAACGAAACACGCTTCAACAACGCATTGGAACTATTGAAATTCACTTTAAAAATGGTGAACATTTGGCAAAGACGGTTCGTAAAACTAAAACATATTTGGGTCGTCGTGAAGCACCTTATCGGTCCTCAATACAGAAATTGGTACACAAATTCGAGCTGTTGGAACAAATTACTGATGTGAAGAATAAAACCCGTGCACGTTGCTCAAGAACAACTGAGAATATTGCTGTTGTAACCCAAAGTGTTGAAGAAAACCCAGGTTTGTCCATTCCTCGTCGTTCCTTGGAATTAAACATTCCACAAACGTTATTAGCCCGTACTTTGAATAAAGACTTGGGTCTTCAGGGTTATAAAGTTCAGTTAACACAAGAACTCAAGCCGGCTGATCATCAACAACGTCGTGTCTTTGCTGATTGGGTCCTTGAAATGCATGAAAATGATCCGGAATTTAATCGAAAAATCATCTTGACTGATGAGGCCCATTTCCACCTCGGGGCTACGTCAACAAGCAAAACTGTCCCATCTGGGGTTCGGAAAACCCAAGAGTTATTGTGGAAAAGCCTCTCCATCCTCAACGCGTGACTGTTTGGTGCGGTTTATGGTCCGGCAGGGTCATTGGACCTTACTTTTTCGAAAATGAGGCTGGAGCAACAGTTACGGTCAATGGATTGCGCTATCGAGAGATGATTGTTGATTTTTTATGGCCGGAATTGGATGGTATTGATCTGGACAAAGTTTTACTTTCAGCAAGACGGCGCTACGTGCCACACAAGCAAATATCGATCTTTTACGGGGAAAGTTTCCGGACCATGTTATCTCTCGAAGAGGTGATTACAATTGGCCACCAAGATCTTGTTAATTAAAGCCTTGCGACTTGTTCCTTTGAGGCCACGTGAAAGATAAGGTCCACGCCAACAGGCCAGCGTCGATTCAAGACCTCAAAGATGGAATTCGTGAGGCTATCGAGGACATAGGGCAGCCACTTTGCGATTTGGTTACGGAAAATTTCATGAAAAGGATATGGTCCTGTAAGTGTGGTCGTAGCGGCCATTTGGCTAATGTTGTGTTCAATCATTAACGGCATACCTACCTCTTTATAATGAAATAAACGTCCGATCATTTATCTTGAAAAATGCCATTTTTCTTTGAATATCAAAATAACACCTCTTATTGGAAAACCCTTAACTAATCATTCAGTATTGCTAACATCCATTTTCTAAGAAGAACAAATTGTAATTCGCAAGAGAACACCCAACGTGCAATTAGCATAACCAATCGATCATTCTTTCTAATTCAGACACATTAGCTGACAGATCATTACCCTTAAATCGATGCTAACTATCGTCTTCTATTAATCCAAACACCTAAGCAAGTGATTAAGCAAACAAATCGATAACTATCGGTAGTTCAATGAGCAATTTATATTCCTTTCAACTCTAATGAGCACACGATGCTCATCGATCATCCATTACCGAAACAAAAAAAAAAACATCGATGACGTCTCACTATTTCGATAGCACGCCGATGATTGCAATTGCAACGATGATGGATTTGAAAATTCTCAAACTGACCTTTACTGGATATTTTGCTTGCAACAAATTAGCAAGCTTCCAATTTTGAAAGTTGTCCAGGTGATTTGGGATCTACCACATTCCATCAAGCGAACCGCTAACGATTGCAGATCGATAGACATATCCCACCTTGGAGAAGTGATTAGTTCGATACACACTGCTGAGACGAGTTAATTTAGAAATTTTCACTTAAGCCATATCTGGCGTAGAAAATATATGCCCCCAAGGGAAAAAAAAACACAAAACTCTACGCGATCACGGAGGTCCAGTCCATCTCAAAGTTTGCGATATCTATGCGTGAAATTATCGAACCGGTAGTTTGAAAAGAAAAACTAGTTGTCACGTCGTCGTCATCAGCCGTTGGAATTTGAGTGGTTTTGGCTATTAATTTATGGAACTCGGTTGATTAACTTATTTTGCAAATTGCTGTCCCCACGAGAAGGTCGTCAAGGCGGCACACGATCACTTGGCACACACCACACGATCGACCTCTGCTCGAGTGATCTCTTGCAGCAGCCTCTTCCGGATGGGTGCCTGATTTATTGTCCATCCACCCCTGTTTGCCCTTTTTGTGTGTAATGGCGATCATTGTTGTGCTGGCGATCGGGCAGTGATCTTGGCGCATGACTTTGGCATCTGGTCCGAATGGAATTAAAAATAATTGCCCCAACTCAACTTTTGAATCTATAAAGACTTCTTTGATCTGCAGCCCAAAGATCGTTCTCTTTCGTGAAGATCACTGATCAATTTACATAACGTCTAGATGAAGGCACCACGACGGACGCAGCTTGCATTCTAAAGTAGACAAGACAGATAGACGCAGACGGACAGGATATTCTTGTAGTTGGACGATAGCCGAAGAGATGTTGATAATATGCAATCACTTGTGGATTCCATTGGTAGAGGAGAATTTTAATTGAAACCAAATCGGCGAGCTTGCATGTAAACAACTTGCCTCTCCCTCTAAATTGCACCAAGCCAATGTTAACAATTTAATTGAAAAAAAGAATCTTAATTAGAGTCGCAGCCAACACTTAACTGTAGCCGGCGATCATTAGAAGCGATTTATCATTCAAGCAAGCAGCAGATGAGACCGAAATTATTCCATTCAAAGATTGATGGATTTTAAAGTGATACCGAATGCAAGAGGCTGCTCAAAGGTAAATGGAGTTTCTTGCCGCCATATGGATGGCGGAGGATGATTTAGAGACTAACGATTGCAGTATGTACTGTCATTGATCTTTAAGCCGTTCCGCAATTGATATTCACGATCTTAAGTTCCACACACACACACCTGCCACCATGCTTTAAAGGTCTCTATCCTCCTTAAAACCTCTGACATGCTTAAAGGTTTTAATCAAAATCCGGTTTCAAAGACGATATAGTACAATCGCGCACACAGCAGACGCGTAGGCTTCGCTTTGTGGCCTAGCAGCACCGCACAAATGAAGTGAACATCCTCTTGAGTCTGGAAAAGTGAAAAGCAATCATGTGCATTGTATGGAAGGAGTTGTTACTCAAATTGTGGTCCATTGAATGGTTGTGCATCGTAGGCGAATAAAATTGTTGCAAGCCTACCTCAAGCGGAAATAAAAATTACTCCTGCGTGTAGGTTGGGTTTTTGCGCGCTTATAGATGGAGCTAGTGTTGTTTAACTCTCATTCAACGTTTTCTGCATTCATTCATGGATTTTGTTTTAATAGATCAACTGTGGAGTGTGCCAACGCAGTTCAGCAAACTTGAGGATAAAACCAATCGAAGCAAACTTTGGAAATGCATGTGCTCGGATCGAAGTTTCGAATGATGGTGTCGATGATGTCATAGAAAGTGTGGGCTGGCTGGGTATTGGTTAGGGTATTATTGACTATGGATTAGGAAAAAAAAATCTAGCCCACGCGATTCCTAGCGTGCTGGTTTATGGGAGTCTTTGGGTCAGGTTTTTTGGTTTGAATTTGTAAACATGGATGTGTTGTGGGTAGGTTGTATTTATAGAGTGAACGCGTTTTATGACATTAGGATGTTCATAAAATTTAACTTAAGAATAAAGTCAATCGACTAAAAGTTAATTAGTTGCAGCCAAATGACTTATTGACTTAAAAGACTTTTTACTGGCTTAATACCGTATACCGGTTCAAAGGGGTACCATGATGGTTTTTCGTTTGACTTCGCTCTGTGCTAAATCCTGTGGAGGAATTTGTCCAGTAATTTACCCCAGTGTGGGATAAGTACATACGCACCTGATGTCCAAATTTCAGAATGCAGGGTTGTCTATTTCAGAAGCTACAGAGCGTCAAAGGGGTACCATCATGTTTTTTTCGTTTGAATTCACCCTATGCAAAATCTTGTAGGGGATTTTATCCAATAATTAACCCCAATGTGGTGTCAGGACAGGGCCGTGTCTTCTTGGATTATGAAGTCACTAGCAGAAATAATTTTTTTTTTTTCAAAATTTCTGCGTTCTCTTTGCTCACTCTCTGTGTTCACTCTGGCGTATGAGTATCCTTTCTTTCTGCCTAACATTGAATCGGAATTTCTAAAGAGTTTTCCAATAAGAAGTGTTATTTTGAATAGCCCGCTATTTCAGTAGCTGTCACGTTTGAAGCTGTCAGTTTTTGACATTTGACAAGTAGAAACTTCGCCATTGATAAAAATGGAACGATACACGCTTCAACGACGCGACGCATTGAAATTATTAAAATTCACTATAAAAATCGTTAAAACTTGGCAGATACGATTTGTAAAACTAAATCATTTTTAGGTCGTCGTGAAACACCTTGTCGGACCGCAATAAAGAAATTGGCGGTCAAATTCGAGCTGTTGGGACAAGTTACTGATGTGAAGAATAAAACAACTCAGAATATTGCTGTTGTAGCCCAAAGTGTTGAAGAAAACCCAGGTTTGTCCAATCCTCGCCATTCTATGGAATAAGGCATTCCACAAACGTCATTACACCGTATTTTGCATAAAGACTTTGGTCTTAAGGCTTATAAAGTTCAGTTAACACAAGAACTCAAGCCGGCTGATCATCAACTCGTGTCTTTGCTGATTACTTACTTACTTACTTACTTACTTACTTTAGGTGGCGCTACAGTCCGTTGTGGCCTTGGGCCTGAATCAACATTCTCCGCCAGCTAATTCGGTCCTTAGCTAGTCGTCTCCAGTTTTGCACTCCAAGTTGATTGAGGTCCTCTTCCACTTGAGTGCGCCACCTGAGTCGCGGTCTTCCTCTCCTCCTACGTCCCTCGGGAATAGTGTCGAAGGCTTTCCGGGCCGGAGCATTGGTGTCCATTCGCTCTAAATGACCGAGCCATCTGAGTCTCTGGACCTTGACCCTTCTGGCTAGGTCCATGTCGTTGTACAACCCGTAAAGTTCGCTGTTGTATCTTCTTCGCCATTCCCCTTCAATGCACACGGGCCAAAGATGACCCGAAGAACTTTCCTCTCGAAACAGCCTAAGGCACTTTCATCCGATTTTGTCAGGTCCATGCTTCTGCACCATACAGCAGGACTGGGATGATGAGTGTGTTGTACAGTTTTACCTTAGTTGCTCGAGAGAGGCTTTTCCACTCAATTGCTTTCTTAGCCCAAAGAAACAGCGATTAGCAAGAGTTATTCTTCGTCTGATCTCGGCGCTGGTGTTATTGCCCGTGTTTATAGCGGAGCCTAGGTAGACAAACTCCTCTACTACCTCGAAGTTATACGCGTCTATTGTGACGTTCTGCCCGAGCCGTCGGTGTTGGGTGTCCTTCCTCGAAGACAGCATATACTTCGTTTTTCCCTCATTTACCGCTAAACCCATTTTTGCCGCTTCTGTCTCAATTCTCACAAAGGCGCCATTGACATCACGCTGTGTTCTTCCCATTATATCAATATCATCGGCGTACGCGAGAAGTTGAACAGATTTTTGGAAGATAGTGCCTCTGGTGTTGACGTTGGAGTTCTGCACTATCTTCTCAAGAACGATGTTAAAGAAATCGCATGACAGTGCATCGCCTTGTCTGAATCCTTTTTTGACGTCGAAAGATTCCGTAAGCTCGTTGCCAACCTTGATGGAGCAGCGTGAGTTCTCCATCGTCATTTTGCACAAGCGAACGAGCTTGGCAGGGACGCCAAAACTAGACATAGCTTTGTACAGTTCGTCTCTGTAGATGCTGTCATACGCGGCCTTAAAATCGATGAAAAGGTGGTGGGTATCGATTTGGAGTTCATAGGTCTTTTCCAGGATCTGCCGCAACGTGAAAATTTGGTCGATGGTTGACTTTCCTGGCCTGAAGCCACATTGATAAGGTCCAATCAGATTGTTGACGAAAGGCTTCAGACGTTCACATATTACGGCAGAGAGGATCTTGTAGGCGATGTTTAGTAGACTTATTCCTCTATAGTTGGCGCAGGTTAGGGGATCTCCCTTTTTTAGGATCGGGCAAACAATGCTGAGGTTCCATTCATCGGGCATGCATTCCTCTGACCATATCTCACAGATGATTTGGTGCATGCTCCTATCTAGCTCGTCGCCTGCTGCTTTGAACAACTCAGCAGCTAGTCCATCTGCTCCAGCGGCTTTGTTGGATTTCAGCCGTGATATTGCGGTTTTCACTTCTTCTAGGTCGGGTTCACGGAATTGTTGGCTATCATCGTGTCCGATGAAAGGCTCCTGTCTGACGGCGGTATTTTGTTCGTCGTCGCCGTTATACAATCTACAGAAGTGGCCTTTCCAAATCCCCAGCATTGACTGCGATTCTACTATGATGTTCCCTTGTTTGTCCCTGCAAGTATCGGTTCTTGTTGGATGACCTTGAGCCAGCTGTTTAACCTGTATTTGCTGATTGGGACCTTGAAATGCATGAAAATGATTCGGAATTTCATCGAAAAATCATCTTTACTGATCAGGCCCATTTCCACCTCAGAGGCTACGTCAACAAGCAAAACTGTCGCTTCTGGGCTCGGAAAACCCAAGTGTTATTGTTGAAAAGCCTCTCCAATAGCCAAACGTCGATTCAAGACCTCAAAGATGGAATTTCGTGAGGCTATCGAGGACATAGGGCAGCCACTTTGCGATTTGGTTTTGGAAAATTTCATGAAAAAGTATACGGTTCTGTAAGCGTGGTCGTGTCGGCTATTTGACTGATGTTGTATTCCCTTATCAACGGCGTACCTTCCTCTTTATAATGAAATAAACCTCTGATCATTTTCTCAAAAAATGCCATTTTTCGTTGAAAATCAAAATAACACTTCTTATTGGAAACCCTTAACTACTCTCACGCATCTCCCTTTGATCATTCTCTAATCAAAACATAAAAATGAGAAGTCTGAGTTTGTTTTTCTAATTTTCCTTCATGATTAGGACATAAAACACTAAGAAATACAAATGCAAAAAAGTCCAGTGTAAGGTTCATGTGCCATCGCTTAGCTAGCATTCCTTCCTGTTTGACTGGAGCAGATGTAACCCAGCCCCATATCACAGCCCACAGACCCTGGATCGCTTGTTTATTTTGATTTTTGCTTTTTTTTACAAATTCCCATATAGAAACACTGAACATGTTTGAAAAAGTGTTGTTTTTTTTTTGTCCAAAGTGCAAAGTGCAGTGAACACAAAAATAACGAAAAAGAGCAAACCTCTGCCAGGTATAATGTGATAAATAGTATTTAATGGACCATTTTGAGTGTTGTTTAGTTTGGGTGTTAAAAAAATTGTGCTGCACGCCAAGTGACAATGATTTACGACGAAGACCGAATAATGTGTTAGGAAAGCTATAAACTGGCGTTATATGGGGAGTGCATTGCTGTATGATTTTTGTCTGATTTTGCAAAACAAGACACAGCAGGAGCTTATATGACCCTTTGGAGGTAGTTTATATGAGAGCGTATGTACAGAGCAAAAGCTATATTAAATACAGACCTAGCGTTTACTGGTTCTGTTGCGTAATGAGCCTAGATAACCCCCTGATGATATTTTTTCTTTAGGCATGATCGTTTCACAGCGGTTGGTCGGTGTTCTTTTTGCCAGCACACAGAGGTGTGTAAATATGGCTTGTTTTATGGCGAGGCAATAATTTTGTTGTGAGTTTAAATGGTTTTTGTTTTTGGGAGCTGCAAGCTACCATTTCACACTCTTGTAGCAAGTTGTAATTTTTATTTTAAACAGGCTTGTGTACTGAAAATGAATAGGGTAAATGAACAGAGTTTAAGTACTTACTCAGGTATCATCTCACCTGCGCCGTTTTGATACCATACTTCATGATATTTTAAAAAGACTTGGATGGGTTAGGAAGGATGTATATTTCTCATGGCTAAAGCAAATTTGTGTTATTGAGGTATGAGATCATGTCTTTAAGCTTGAATTCTGAGAGTTCCTCAATACCGTTGACGAAATCCTTAACTAAGTAGAGTGCTCTTTTCTTAGCCAAGGCCAGACAATGGCAGAGAAAGTGTGGGACCGTTTCCTTTTCATTCTGGTCCTCACAGCTACGGCAGAAGGAGTTATGTGGTATACCCAATTTTGCCGCATGCCCTGAGCAGGTTGCAACAATCCTGGCTACGTCATGCCTTGGTTTGGAAATTAAATTAATTGATTTGGGTTTTTTATAGGCGGGCCAGATTTTCCTAGATATAACTCAACTCGTTAAACTATTCCACCTATGATTAGCTTCTGATGGGTATTTGGTCAGGATATTGCCCTTTACAACTCCAAGAGGAGCATAAACTCTCACTGCCAATGAATTGTGAAGAGCTGATCCTTTCCTTGATGGCTTAACTGCCTTCTCATTTCCCTCATAGTCTCAACGGCCCGGTATCCAGATTAGAATGATACTGTCTGTTAGTATAGCAACATTTTGGTTCTGTCGGATATTTTTAAGGGCTATACAAGCTTCCCTTATCGCTAACAGTTCTGACTGGAATACACTGGCAAAATCGGGAAGTCTATAGGATTTTGAAATCGTAAGAGATTCACAGAACACACCTGCACCTACACCGCATTCCATCCGTTAAGGTAGTTGTGTCGAAGTCTTCCGTCACATCACTTTGCTCCCAGTCGATTATTGACGGGAACAAGACTCTAAACTTCTTTGAGGTGTTTAAGATAGGGATGCAGTAATCGGTGATTGTAGATAGGATGTCTGATGGTATGAGACTGGTTTGGTTGCAGTTCCCGTAGGATTTGGTTTTAAAGCAGCTTATTTCTTTGAGTCTTAAGATACTGCAGGACTTACTTACTTACTTATGGTGGCGCTACACTCCAGGTCCGACCAGGGCCTCACCCAACAAACTTCTTCAGCCAGCTCGGTCCCTGGCTAACTGTCTCCAGTCCTCTACCACCTGTGTGCTCCACCGGAGTCGCGGTCTTCCTCTTCTGCGACGTCCTTCCGGATTGGATTCGAAGACTCTACGAGCCGGAGCATTATTTTCCCATTCGCTCACATGACCCAACCATCTAAGTCGTTGGACCTTAACTTTTCTGGCTAGGTCAGTGTCGCTGTACAGCTCGTACAGTTCTTGGTTAAATCTTCGTCTCCATTCTCCATTAATGGAGACAGGACCAAATATCACTCGAAGATTTTTTCTCTCAAAGCAGCCCAAAGCGTTTTCATATATGAGGACCGGGAGGATGACGGTTTTGTGTCACTTTAGTTGCTCGGGAGAGGACTTTTACTACTCAATTGCCTTCTAAGTCCAAAGAAGCAGCGATTGGCAAGAGTGATGCTTCGTTTGATTTCAGCGATGGTGTTGTTGTCTGAGTTGATAGCGGATCCCAGGTAGGCAAAGTCCTTAACTACCTCGAAGTTAAATCTGTCTATGTTGACGTTTGCTCCAAGACGTCGATATTGGTTGTCCTTTCTTGTTGACAGCATTAACTTGGTCTTGCCCTCGTTAACCGCTAGACTGCAGGACACCTGATATTTAATAAAGAGGTCAACCGGAAGAAGGTCCAGAATGACGTTAAGTGCATCTGTTGGGCAGGACCTGCTAGTCCCTGCTATCCCTACGCAAGCATTTCTCTGCACTTTTGTAAGCTTGTTTACTACACAATGAATACGTAAACAAGTACCTATCGGTTTAACACCCGCTGTGTACGTCCACTTGACTGGAGGCTCCACTTTTTACCGAAAGTTTTGTTGCAGGCGTAGAAGGTCACGCACTACTTTCTTCCCCGTTCTTCGAAGTTGAGCTTCCAGGTTAATTTGGTGTCTAGTATTACGCCCAGATATTTGGCACTGGAAGACAGTGTTAATGATTGACTATTTAACCGAGGTACAGTGAAGGTTGGTACTTTGATTTTGGTGGTGAAAAGCATCAACTCGGTTTTGTTGTTGTTAACACCAAGTCCACAGCTCGCGGCCTAGGTGCTAACTTCCTTCAAAGCCATATTAGTGATTTCGCTAATCACGCTTGGAAATTTACCTGGAGCTAGAATGACCAAATCATCATCGGCGTACGCAACTGCTTTCACTCCACTACTTTCAAATTTCACAAGAATATTGTTCATGACCAAAAGCCATAAAAAAGGAGACAGTACACCCCCTTGGGGTGTTCCTCTGCTGGCATATTTGGTACACGATGAATATCCTAACTTTGATTGAATCCTCCTGTTACTTAGCATGGATACTATCCACCTTTTGATGTAGTTCTTAACACCAAAGTCTTCAAGTGATTTTTTCGATGGATTCAGTTGGGACGTTATTGAAAGCTCCTTCCACGTCTTAAAAGCTAGCTAAGGTATATTCCTTGAAATGGATCGTGTTTTCTATCGTTCTCACTACCTCATGAAGGGCAGTCTCTGTAGATCTACCCCTCATGTAGGCATGCTGTGACTTAGATAGGGGACAACTACTCAGACTGCTCCTTATGTGAGATTCTACGTTTCTCTCCAGGGTTTTGAGTAGAAAGGATGTAAGGCTTATAGGTCTGCAGATTCATGCCCTCTTTTACCAATTTTAGGTAAGAAAACCACTCTTACCTGTCTCCAAGACATAGGGACATTGTTTAGTAAGAGGCAACCTTTAAAGATACTCTCAAGCCGTGGTACTACTAATTCAAGCTGATTTTGCAGCATTATAGGCAGTATTCCATCAAGGTCTGGAGATTTGTATGGGGAGAAAGTTTTAATTTGCTATGCTCTATAGAGGTTGGCATGTCGGAAGTCAGATTAGATTCTGGTGGTTCTTCTTCACAACCTGGAAAGTGTACATTCATTAGTAACTCTAATGTCTCCATTGGAGATGATGTCGAACTTCCATCTGGTTTTTAAAAAATCAGGGTTCGAATGTTCTTTCGCAAATAAACCATAGTTACTGTATTTTTTTGTTCGAGATAACCCTATTTACCTTATTATGAAGGTGCAAACAAGTTCCATTAAATGGTTGAAATTCACATAGAAGTACAAGAGTACCATCTCGAATAGATATTCAAAACATTCACCAATTAAAAAATCACAGCGAGGCCATAAATAACCAAAAACAATCCTGTATTTTATTGTTAATTGCATTGCATCACGTTTTTTAATTGCTTTGCAGCTCAAATTCTTTTATTCGCGTTTAATTTGGCCATCAATCGGCTCCATTCTCATAAAATTCTATCACATCCACATCCATTTCACATGTAACACAACTTCATACGAAAAGAGACTTCTTGGTTTCTCACAGAATAGTTGAACGTAGTGAGTAGTCACTGATGTTGTACTGTTATTTAAGGTGAAAATTAAATACTGTCACTTTGATGGCTATGATTAAGAATGACATTTTCATTAAATGTCATGTTAATTGAACTATGTGAACAGTGGGATTGGGTAAAATGGAAATTAAACGAACTTTTGTGACTTTTTTAACAAGGAATACTTGTCGTGTTTTTGACAGCTACAACATGGGCACCCCTGAGCATACCTTATAGTGCTGTGCAGTTTTGAATGTTGTGAAATGTCAATTTGACAGTTCTTCTGACATTTAAGCTTCCAGAGAGATAAACAGTGTGACCAAAAATTACTTTCATGATAAAAATTGTTACAAACATGTCCACTGTTTACCTCAGAGATGACAGCACGTAAACATCACCACCGCCAGACAGACGGGTTGATGTCTGCGCTATGTTGAAATTTATACGATCTCGTCTTTAAGATGTAATTAATTTCAAATTCATCGACTTAATTACTCTCTTAATGGAGAGAAAAAGTCATTAAATAGCGAAATACTATCCGAAAAAAAGCCTCGAGTCCAAATTTAAATCAGCCTCGTAGCCACAAAGAAAGTTGCCTCTTGATAAAAGTCTTGCTTGCGATATAGGTGCAGATTGAAGCCCAAACTAGACAACAACTTATTTCTTATCTTCAATCTTTGTCTAGTTAATATCAACATTTAACGAAGACAAGACAAGGCCATAACAGCAGTTCGTTCCACATTAAAAGACTACAGAAGAAGGATGAAAAAAAAAGCGAGGTGACAAAAATTTGCATAAGAAGTCGAAGCAATAAAAGTCTATCGCAAGAGATAGTCATAGTGAGGAGCTGGAATCTTAAGAGATTTGCTTACATTCTTCGAAAGACTTAATAACACTCAAGTTTAAACCGATGGATAATTGTGTGCTAATAGGCTGTCTGTCCGCCTGGTGCCTGGATCATTGTGGTTCGAAGAAAGAAAAGATGCAAGTTTTGTCGAATGTGTGTGGCAATGGCCAAACAAAGTGAATGTTTCGAGGGATCGTTATCATCGTGTGGAATTTATTTTAAGAGAAATGTAAATGCCTCTGGAGAGATAAGATTGGAAAACAAAAACGAACATTATTTAATGAGAATGTGTTAATTAGACAGATGGAAGCTGGCGTACATGTGAGTGAAAGGCAAGTAGAACTTTGTTCATGCATTGTGATTTTTATGACAGTTCAATTCGCCGACAAAGAGTAATGACATCAAAACTGCCATTAGATTCGATGGAACTGAATCATATTCATTATGAAATGACGCCTTTGATCAAAGTCACTATAGGAAGCGTGTTGCGCATTTTAAAGATAAGACAGTGTACGCAAGGGGCGAATTCGAATATGAGTTTATTTTGACAGATAAATGACAGGTTCTGTTTGGTTAGTCACGTCATGAATTTGAATTAAATAATTTTCTAGGAATTGACATTTGCACATCACATTCTTATGTCATTTAAGTGTTTTATGATTTGCAGATGTTTGACAGTTGCAATAACTGTGACAGGAATACTGTCAAAAAACGATGTTTTTAGCATTAATGGAAAGTTTTGGTGTGGCGTTTTGACATTCAGAGGGAGAGATTTCAAGATGGCAGCTGATTTGACTGGTATGCAGTCTTTGTCTTTTATGGCTGTCACTGTTTTAGAAAGGGTTGGATTTGACAAGCTGAAATATAATTTTGAACACTAAGCGAACCATAAAACTACATTAAAACCTTCAAAGGAAATGCTTTTTTGTGGTAAAAGATCGTGTTGGTGGTCTCCAATCTAAAAAATTCGACAGCCAACAGTTCAACAGTCCAGTGGCCAATTTCTGTAACTCCAGGCACCTTCTTAAAATTCACCACACAACCAGTTGTCATTCAGTGACAAATGGACTATCGATAATACCGTGTCTTATCGATTGATTGATTATAACAAAACAAGCTTTTGAATTCCAACTTTTCTGTCAATCAACCTCCCTGAACGTCACTTTGCGATGACAACTAGCAATTGTTCGGTAAAAATTGCTATTATTTTCCTGGAAAATATGTGCAATAAATACGTCCACGCCCCTTTGTTTGTAGTTTTTGATGTTAAATTGCTGTAGTACCGCCCTCATTTAACACGCATCACTCAATGACTCGCCTTTAACTTTCCCAATCATCAAAGTGACGAGAATGAAGGACGATAATTGACTTCTTGTTTACAGGGTTGCCGTTCGACGGACCACAACCGATCCATTCGTCTTGGGCAAAGTGTAATTTGTGTTCTTTAATCAACATCAACATATTTGCCGGTTTTTGTTTTTGCACAAAGCAAATGCAGAAAACCTTTGATGTTCTCGCAAGCGCCAAGCCAGCTAGATAGAGAGTGAGAAAGATCGAAAAGTGAAGTGACCATTTAGTGAGATTGAGAATGCAGCAGACACAAATTTCCATTGAAAATGGGTTTGCATGCTGTTTGCTTTTCCGGAAAAATAGCTTAACTATAGAACACAAATTGTTTGACAGAAGAGTGGTAGTGGTGGCAGTGATGGACGTGGGGAGTGTGGAGGAGTCGGTGACAGAGTGTAGAAATCTATGAGATGATAGACGGATGCAACGACTTCAATTGATTTGCTGTTTTCTTGTTGCAGCAGTTCTTCGCATTGGCATATGTTCCACATTTTGACAATTTAATCGGCAATGCGATATCGTTAGATGTGTCAAGGATCTGTCAATACGAGAGCGAAAAAGAGGCTGTTGGTTGGTTTCTTGTTAAGAAATTGATGGATGGACATCTGGCTTGCGGCTGTCAGTAGACGTATTGGTATCAATTGAATTATTCGAAACATGGCTAAGGGCAAGTTATCGATTGGAGAAAAATTATCGATTTTTGGCATAGTAAATGTTCATAATTCGACTTAGAAGTCTTGTGTGTGTACAAATTTAAATCTATGCGACCCACTTGTCACAAATAAATCAGATCAAATTATCCGAATGACAACAAAATTTAAAATAATCGATCGGTCAAGCGGTGGTTTAATCGACTTTGGCAGCCTTCGCCAATACTACTTACGAAAATGACAATGATTTTTCCAATCCAATCAGACTTCGATAGCTTAAATTCATAATTGAGAATGGAAAATTCAATTAAAAAAAAATGTTTATAATCCTTGCGGAGGTTGCTGGCCGATTTAGTTGTTAGCCATACACACCGACCGCCACTGCCACTGCAGTCATAACCATATCGATAACCCGGACCAAAAAGGCAAAAAGCAAAACGTTATACGATCAAATTAAGTGAGTTTGTTTGCTCCACAATACGTTGATTAATGGGTTAAACAGAGTGTAATTGCATTGGGCGGAACGGGGGCTATTTTTAAAATACAATTTAGTTTGAAATTATTAGTTGGGGGTCGATAACTTTTACGGAAAGAGTGTTTATGTGATTAAGCGTGTGTTTGTGTTTGTGGAGGTTTGGTTGATTTAACAAGTTAATAAATATTTTTCATGTAGACATAAATTCGAGTCGATAGACAACTCAATTTTTGTATTTGGAGAGTTTGTAAAGGGTATCGATAATGTTTTGGCCCACGAAACTGTGGAGTCAGAGTCCAAAGTTGTATAATTTTAGTGGTTATGGGTTAAATGGAATTTGGCGCAAATTTATGGTAAAAAGGCAATTGGGCTTTAAGTGGGTATCGGGAAGTGTAATGTTATCGAATTGAGGTTGAGACACAAAATTGCTTTAACGTTTTACTCTTCATCAAATTAACAAACACCCACAACTAATCAACTTAATTCTTTCGACACTCAAACACATTTTTCCCTATTCAAAGACGCCGAGAAATGATGAAAAGATCTCCAAATTAATCCTCCCCAATAAATTACACAAAATGATTAAATGTCATCACCTGCCATAACCTTACCCAATTCCGAAGTGACACCTTCTTCATAATAAATTTTACAATCACACTCCATCATCGAGTTCATACACTTGGGTTGGGTTGGAAGCCGGTAATCCATATCCAACCTATTCCCGAGACTTTTTTATTGCATTTGGGTAGGTATTTCGTGTGTGGTCTGGTCTTGATGGTTTTGTACCTAATCTCTCGTTGAAAATCTCATTTATTTCTTCTTTTTTGTCTGTACTGCTGAACCACAACTCGAGGCATACACAAAATATCTGGCAACCAGCGCGCGGCAGCAAAGCAGTTACCGCGGCTGAATCCATGCGATGCGATGCGATACGATGTACTCTGTGTGAATTCAAAGGGTTTTCCTTGCCTCACAGAACTTCAATTAAATTGCAGTGCACAGATACGAGAACGACATTCAATATATCTGCTGCTACGCGAACCAACGATGACAAGCTGAATTTTAGTTGTGGAGCTTCAGATTTTGGTTACCATTTTTTTTGCAAGTCGTTTTGTGGGTCAAACGAGGGGCCAAGTGATATATGGAGTTCTAGTTTCCAGTTTTTGAGAAGTTTGCTTTGAGGGTATGTTGTGAATCGGTGTACGGAAAACTTATTATGTCCTGAGTAAAAAAATAAAAAAAAGTAAGTATACGCCGTACGTTGCTCTTTATTCGTATGCGTTATTTCTTCGGCAAACAGAGTTTGGATTTCAGTGGGAGGCTGAGATTTGCCGTGATCAAATATGAGCGTTTAATGAGGTCGATTTATCATTTTAAAGACAAAATTTCAAAAATTGTCCTAAGTGTGTAAAGTCGTTTGGTGATGCTAGCGTTATCTAGTTGCGAAATTTGGCAACCAGGAATGCGAACCTAGGGGAAAATAGGGAGACTAGTATCAAAATGACCATCAGTTGCTTCTACTACCTGCTAGACAGCGTTGGTATCACTTAATTCTGCTCGATCGTTCGGTGATACTGGTTTTATCTGTAGTTGGCAAATTGTTATCCAGGACTACAAAAAATTCCCGCGACACTAGCGGGAAATAGTGTGGAACTAGTATCAAAAATGGCCACTTGTGACACTGGTGCCCAGTTGCTTTCACTATCTATAACCAGGATTGCGAAAAATGTACGCGACACTAGCGCCATCTAGTGGGAAATAGTGGAACTAGTATCAAAAATGACCACTTGTGGACACCAGTTGCTTTCACTATTTGTAACCAGCATTGCGAAAAATCTCCGCAACACTAGCGCCATCTAGTGGCAAATAGTGGAACTATTATCAAAAATGACAGTGCTGGTATCACCAACTAGATTTCGCTTTTTACACCAAATGACATTTCCTCCAAGTGACTTTTTCACCAAACAACTTTTGTAACGACAAATGAGATTTTTACCAAACGATATTGCATCGAGTGTTACGTTAAAAGGCACTTCTGTTCGAACCCTATTTGTCAACGTCGTTAGATTATCATTCATAGTAATCGAAATGAAGGCCATTAAGTCGACTTTCAAGAAAATTTCCTGCTTCCTTTTCTTTCTTAAACCAACAAAAAAAGTCACCCAGATTCCAAAAAAGTTTAAGGAAATAATCACTCCTCGTTGCGGAAGTGCCAAATTCTTTTCTCCTAAGACGTGAGCCAAAAATCAAGTCGTTCTTCCATATATCTACTGTTGATGGTCGAAAGAAGAATTTTAGAGGCTTATAGAAGTAATCTTTGAAGAAATGTTTCCTTCTCATAAACACTCGCCTCATTTTCTGACAAATTTGAGTTTGCGAGGATATATAGCTCGTGCCAAAAAATCGCCCAAACAGTACAAATCTAGTGAAATCGAGCTAAACTCTTAAATCCAGAGCAAAGTACCTCAAGCACCTGGGCCTTCATATGAAAAAGAGCATATCAAGTCTATTCGTTGGCATCGTTCGACGGTTCATTCATGAAGAGACACACAGCTAGAGGTAGGTAAATGCTTAAATGTGGTTCAGATTGTGGCGAGAGACATGAGCCAAAAAGCTACAATGGACCTGGTGCGGATTATCTATTTAAAATTCCACTTGGAGGACACAGTTGCCTTGTTGAGGGATACTGTTCTTCATCTCCACAGTGCAGTAGAGCCGGACGCCCCCGGTGAAATTGGCGCGAATTTTCATTCATATGCTGCACAACGTCCCTGCAACTTTTTTTTTATAGATATCGACCAGACTCTAGCTCACACTGCCCACATGAACCAGTTCGATTTTTCAATCCCTTCGCAGGTCCCCGTCTATGGTTGGGTGGTGAATCAGGAAGACTTGCTTGACATATTTTTGTCTACCTCGCCGTCGTCGTCGGACAGCAAAACAAAAATCGAACGGCAACGTCAAGAGTGTCGCATATGGACTCTTTATAGTTTTTATTTGTGCGTTTTTTGTTGCAAGCCAGCTGGTTTTGGCGTGGTCGTCGCCGCACACCGTGTTGGTTGTTGTAGACCGGACATAAACGGTCTACAGCGCAGTAGTTAGTATGGCATGGCACGGGCCTGACTCGTTTTTCGACAATTTCTGACTCGATGTCTGACTGAACGGTTGGCTTGTTGCCCGGGATCTATTTTTTTTTTTTCGTTTGTCTGATTCCTGCTCGGCCCGTTTATAGCCTCTGTATTTATCGATGGTGATGGTGTCGTCGGGTGTTAATGGCTGATGGCGATTGAGTTTTGTGCCAAGAAACACGGTGACAAAAAATTATGTGGGATCGAATCAGAGGCGTTCCATTGGCATCCTTGCGTTTTGTTGTTTTTTTTTTTTTGTATTCAATTTGGCACCACTTCGAAGTGGTCATGAAGAGACGACACGACGCAACGGGACGATGTTAAAACGGTGATGGTGACGGTAACGATGACGGTTCTGGTGAAGCTTGTCAATCGACGCAGTGGCGGCATCGACGACGACGATGATGGCGGAGGTGGTATGGTTTATGTAGAAAACGGTCCCCCCCCCCCAATGATGTGATGATGGTGGACTAGACACCAGCAGACAGACGGCCATGTGGAAAGTCAAATGTTCGTTCGTATAACAACAAAAAAGACAGACTCCTGTGGGATTGAATGAATGAATGGTGGATGCCCACAGGGATGCGTGATTGGCATTTTAAATACCTGAATAAACTCGAGACTTTCAAAATGCATTGGTGAGCGGATTTTTCCGTGTGCATATTTGCATTAAGTGAGGGGACAGTTTTATATTTTTAACGAGATTTTTTGTTGTACTTGAATGTATGTTGGTCAATGATTCATGAGACTGATTCACGAGGGACTAAATGGATAGAAGTGATTTATTGATTTCTGCATTATTTTGATTTCTGTTTAAATAGTTTCACGTTTTTAAGTACATTGTAAAATGAAGATAGTAAATTTTGAACTGTCAGAAAAGAACACCAAACATTTCCATTTCAAATTGAGCTATTTTGAGCTCTGTTCTGCGAATTTTTGATGCCTCAAAGGCATCCTCAACCTTTTTTACCTTTAAATAAAAATGAAGTCATTCGGAGAGCTCAAAATTCGATTTGACACGCATCTTTGAACACAGCCAACAGTTTGTCGTTTTATTTCTTCTTCAAAGACCGTTACCGCTCTCAATTTCAAGCGTCATTATCGTTATTCATTTAATTTTTTGTTAAAAAAAGAATCTCCATTCGCAAAAACCCTCAATTTCAAAAATATAAAAAGATTATATTTAATCATAATCTTACCTCGTCCCCTGGGTCGTGCTGCAGCAATATATTGCGGTACAATCCTTGCTCCTGGCGGACATGGTATGATGGCCCCATTCGCACCCACACTATGATGGAATTTCTGATAAACAACAATGTCGGTATTCTCGCGAATAACTAAATGATCCTTATCGCTGTGTATCGTGTGACTGCTATTAAGATAATGATCGGTTGTTGCTGATGATCCTCCAAGTCCAACACCACCACCACCACCACTAGCAACACCATTGATCCCGCTATTACTAAAGGACGTCATTATCCTTAATGTTGTAGTCTGTTCGTTGATGGCCGACGTTGTGAAATTATTTTCATTTTTATATTTAAAATGGAAATTGCTATTAAAATTATTATTGACGCCCGAGCTTGTGCTCGTACTCGTGCTCGCACTAGTGCTGCTAGAATAAATATTAGTGTTGGTTTGATTGTTATTGTAGTTATAGCTATTATTTATATTGATCTTTGGTATGTGTGTTTGTTGTTGGTTGGGCTGGTGGGCGTGGTTGGGTTGATAGGACGATGCTAGAAGAGGTCGCTGGACAGTGTTATTGATCGGCACTAGGTGTGGATGAATTCGACGACGCTTGCCACCCCTGAAACGTTGCTGTTGTGGATTGTTGTTGGTCGATCCGAATGGTGGGAATTTTCGTCGAATTTTTCGCCTTTGGTTGGCTGGCAGTGGTGGTGGCTGTTGTTGTTGCTGTTGAAATGACAGTCCAGGACTGTCATTTTGCATTTCCGTCGCTGAATTTTCTTCTGAACTAAGGACTACTTGATTACTTTCTACACTAATTTTATTACTAAGAACACTATCGGCTAGATCTGTTTCGATTTCGGCTGATGAACATTGCAAAAGCAAATGTATGCCACCAACAAGATAGAGGGATATTCGTAGGAGATATAAATTGATTCCGATGTAATGTTTTCGTTTGCGGTTAATCCGCGTACTGTCCGCTTTTGGCGGCATATCTTTTATATCGATCGGCACAACACTTTGGTGTCACTTTTAATATCGATTTAAGTATCGGAATTCATCTTCGATTAATCGATAATATTGACTACGGGTTTGTTCTACAATTGGTTTGTTGGTTTAAGTGAAAAACGCATTTTGATGTGGAAATATTTGTTAAATTCAATATTTAAACTTCTTTGCAGCACATTTATCCTTTAAATTTTGAAACGAAGTAACGAAAAATCGATTTAAGAATTTCATTTTAATAGGGATATAACATGTGATATCGATTTTTCAAATAACTCTACACACTGATCATTCACTTCAATTTAATCACAATTTTTATCGCTAGGTAATCGATGAACATCCCAATCGACACACTTGTTATGACTGGAAAGCATTATATTAACTTATCGATAGCATTATTCATCGGTGAACGAAGAGTTTTTGAATGTAATTTCTGTCAAAAAGGTTAAAACATTTGATTTGAAAAATTGCTACCGACAGATCGAAAACATAGTTTATCGATTATCGACAGAAATTCCACACTTTGTTTAAAGTTTTCATTATAATTCACCATCGATGACCGAATGAGAGGGTAGCTGGATTTCTCTTTGAGAGTTTCTACAATCAACACGACAATGCATTCCTCATGAAACCAAAGAAAATAAAAAGAATGAGTGACTTTGTCTACAGAAAGATGGTTTCGGTGCGGTTCGCAGATTTCTAACCATAAATCACCGGACTAGTTTAGATGAACAGCCTGCAATGCAACGCAGAATACAGATCTAGTTATTAGCAGGGCTGGTCTTACGGTTTTGTATAAAACAGGGCTCAAATTGGATTGCATACAAGAATGAAGAACTTAAAGCTTATCTTGAAAGTACAAAAGAAGACTTTAAAGTGATAGGATGGTTTGGAGAAAGCTACTTTCCACTTTTCCATAATCCAACTTTGCTGAAAGTATACCTACTCGATCCACTCCTGGGTTCTACCTTAAAAATCTATTTAACACACTTTGATGTCTTGTCATCTTGACAGAACGTGCTGCGCAATTTGGACAGAAAACCTCACGACATTTTATTTGAAACAAACAAAAAGTAAGTGTGCGCAGTCAGCAAAGAGATAAAAGATGTTGCACTGCAACAGACTGATGCACATGCATGCCATGGCCTCTCCTCTCTTGCATTCTCAAAACATGACAAAACATTCAGATACGATTTTTCACATGAATAAATTATGACATGGAAACAGTTAGTCGGGTGTGTTATATTTTGTGTAGTAGCAGCTCATTTTCAGGAAGCCAAACCAATAAGCACAACAACTACACGTCATAATGCCTGACACTAGCAACATTTTCATAAATGTTGCACTTGCATCAGTCAGAGCCAGCCAAGCTGGAGACTCGTTCCGATGCATTCCTTGCACTTTGTGTGTTTTGTGTACTGACTGTTTGTTGTCAGTCCAGAAAATATGCCAGTTGCCCAGTTGATCACACTTGTGGAGTGTCCGTCTGAAGTTTGGCTTGAGTTTGTTGTTTGGTTGATTAAGGTGATTGCTTAAGTGCATCTCAATATGAAATGTTTCCACTTGTAGGAAAATGAAATTTTGTTAATCAAAATGTATTTCTTCATTTGCATACCGCACGCCCTCTACCAGCAAAACTGCGGCGACCAGCATGTCTGGTTGAGTAGCTTAGCAGACACAAATGAGAGGAAGAGAGAGGAAAATTCATTAATAAATTTGACACCATTCAGAGGTTTTTCAATGTTTTTTTTTTCTCGTCTTGTCTCTGTTAAAAAATTTATTAATTTTTTCAGTTTTCAGGGATAAGAGGATTAGTAGTTTTTTTTTCCAAGAGAAACTTAAGATTTCGATGTCGTTGTTGTTGCTGTCAATGTTTGGTGTTAAATGACACATAAAGTCTCCATAAGTAAGATTAATTGGAGAGAAATTGGGTATTAGCATTATAATTGCATTGCATGTCGACCGATTGATGGAGCTAAGTGGTGGCACTTCTTAAATTTGGGGATTAAAAACCGAAACCCATGAGTGACCCCGCAAGATATGCAAAACACTTTCAATGGTTATATTAGTCTTTCAAGTGTTTATAGGCTTTTTTTGGAGATTTTCCAGATTGATTTGATTTTCTTCATTGTCGGCCATTGAAGTTGTAAAGATTTATGGCCACCAACTGATTTCGTTTTTGTTATCATAATTGGTTGAATTAGTTCTTTTGTTAAACAGAATGTTTATGGTAAACAAGACTGCAACAATGGGAGCTGGGTTTTTTCTTTCTATTGTGAACTAATCAAAATAGAGAAGATGTATGATTTTTCTTAATTGGATTTTCATGATTAGGTTTATTGAATGGGAGGAACTGGCTAGGAGGGAAATTTAAATTTTTGGATTTGGTTTAAGATAAAAATACGAGATAGGTACTCCTACCTTGGAACACATGAATGAATGAATGAATGAATGGAGATGGAGAGATGGAGAAATAAAAAGGGAACGGATGTGTGACCTTGTTCTCGACATGGCATTGGGGAGAAAATGGGTTTAATCTGCATTGGAATGTGGTGTTTTTCTTGCTGTTATACTGTTTGGAAATAAATGGTCAGTTAACAGATATAAAGAACACGAAAACAACATTTAGATTAGTGTATCTTTCGTAAACAATCAGTTCGAAATGTTTTTTTAATTGAATTGAAATTCTAATTTTTGGTTGAGTAGCTTCGAGTTGCATGGGAGTATTTCATTTCCTATTCTCTCAACAATTTTCCAATCAAAAATGATATTCAAAGTCAAGTGTTCCCATTGTTGCAACTAATATTTAATTAATGATTGCTGTCCTCATAAAAGGCCTTATTTCTTTTTATTCATTTCTTTCTGTATGAAAAGCGCCACACCTCGAGGGTCTTGAGAATTTCCGCTACATTCACTTGATTTAAATGAATACAAATAGAGGCCAGAAGCCTTCCCTTGTCACTCATTTGGACTAATGTTCTTTCCTAAAGGGTCAACTCTGGGTTAGACAACATTTCCATACGATTGCGTGATAGTTGATAGTTAAGAGCAACTTTTTCGTCGAAATGCTTATCTATCGAACTAAACACGCGATCGATCGAGTTTGGTTTAATTGAAAAAAGCCAAGAATTTATGACTTTTTAAAAAGAGCTTAGTTTGTTTGTGTGTCCACTGTCCAGATCAATCTATAACAATTTACACTGACGGTAATTGGGAATTAGGACTGAAAGCATCTTTGTATTCTCAATAAAAAACTAATCAAACAAAGTTCCAGGAAACGACAAAAAAAACGAAGACACATGTTCAAAGTTCCTTTAAGATCGATTAATAGGTTTGGAATTGACGTAATTATGCTCTGTGATGTTGTTTTTTTGTTTCTTGGGTCTTTCGATCTGTGATCGTGTTCTTTTTTGTTTATAAAGTGGAAACTTCAAGTTGCTAAATAAGCCCCCAAAGGAAACTATATCAAAGGGATTTCAGTGTTGTGCTTGAATAAGCCGAAAAGTTTATGTTAGTTTAGCAACTAAAAGTGATACACACAGAGAAAACTGTTTTTGATCTTCTCGATTTTGGTTTGTTTTCATTTCGAGCCGATTGGATGTACCCGAGAAAATTGTATTGATCTTGCAATTATTTTCAAAAAATCTGCTTTGATCATAAATCAATTTTTTTTTCGTACCTTCATTCGACATTATTGCTACTTCAAATCACTTTTATCCCTCTCAGTCTCGCAGTTACTCTTTTTTGAGCTAATATTTGCAAAACTCATCTTTCACGATCATCTGGGGCGATAATAAGTGATCTTGCTGGCTTGAACTTTGTGTATTATCGTTGTTTTTCAGTTGGCCGTTGTTTTCGTTGTCGTTGTTGGACGGCGCTGATCTCGTTTCGTTTGGCAAAATGCCGACAAAGGAATGCACAATCCACACAAACAAGACCTTTGAGTCGGGTTTTTTTCGATCACTTAAGATGTACACGGAGAGAAGAGTTGTACGACACAATGAGGAACTTGAATTTTTCTTTTTAAGCTTAAGAAACTGACGTGGAAATCCAGGCCAATTTCAGACTTTCATCCCTTTGTTTTGTGTCAGCTTTGAAACAAAATTATTTCTGAAGTACCACAAGGAAGTCACTTGGTACCCACATTGTTTATTTTTATAAGAATTAAGGGTTTTACTTATCTCAGGGGACAAAACAAATTGAATTATTTATTGAGACAGCTTTTGATCTTTTTTTCACAGTGTACTTGAAAAAAGCAAAAAGAAACAGGCCTTAAGTACAGTGATCGCATTTTACTTGATTTACGATCAATTATGTTGGGTTTGTTTGCTTTTGTGCTTTAGTTTTTTTATTCTTACTCTTTTTTCAAGATAGAAGGTCATTACAACAATCGCATAAACAAAAACTTGATCCAGATCCATATTTACATGAAAAACAATGGCTTACTCTGTCTAGAACTTGTAATTAGTTGTCGATCGATGCGTGAAGATCGCTAACATGATACAAACAAAACAATCTTTAAATTGATTCTTTAGAGAATAAAGTGATCATGGAAATTAAACGATCCATCTGACAGCTGTCATATTATCTGTCAAAAATATGTGAAAATAAACGCCACGATCATAACTCTGCGTCGATCATGATTATGATCATCAGTTCAAAAATAAAACGTTCCTTGCAATTCACCTCCAAATTGTCATGAATCTATTGAAGATGATCACAGCCGAAGAACAAATTTTTTGAAAGAATGAAAAACAAACGAAAACGATCGCGAAAACGACCAACCACAGAGGAATTACATAATTATAGATTATAGGTTTGGAGCAAAAAGTGTATAAAATCCTCATTCGTGCTTGTGTTGCACAAGTCAGGGACGACACAAACGATGACGATGAGACGTTTTGATGCGCGAGTTGGCGATAACGTCAGATGGCAAGATCATTATCATGATCCAAGGTAAACATTCAAAAGATGGATGGATCTATGAATGGCTCAAAATTGCCAGTTTTGTAAGCGTTGTTTACATGGGAGCTATCCTACAGCCTATGCACATTCCCAACTGATCGAGTTGGGAGTGATCGCAGGAACGATCTTCATCGATGGGGGGATCCAATCGTCAAGATCGGTTCAAATAAAACAAAATAAAAGGCTTGAGGGTGCCAAATGGGAATTATAATGTTTTGTGTTTGCTGAAGATCACCGATCGTGACCTTTTACAATTGTTGGATTCTTTGTGGCAAGATCACTTAAATTGCTCAATATTCTTAAGAAATAGTTTTGGGATTCTGTTCGTTATGACAAAGTCATTTGATTGCAAAACAGACCAGGTGCTTGGAATACGATCATGAGTCATGTTTACAATTCAATGGAAGAGGACAAATTAAGAGATCAGCAAAATTTCTGAGAAACTATAAGTTACAAAATTGCTCCATGAACTCAAAGTCTGCAAGAGGAAGGAGATCGGAAAAAAACAAGTTTAAAGGTTTGTGGACCGAAATTGTAGATATTTTTAGATTTCCGCAACGAAAACAACACAAAAACAAAAATTGGAGCTCGGAGGGTTTGTCATAAATCAATTTTCAGGTAGAGGCGTGCCGTGTCGTTTGGTTTTTTGTTAGCTGTTTCGTCAGGGCCACTGACCTACTGTAAGCAAAGATGAAACATGAACACCACCGGGAATCAAAAGCAAAAAAAAAACACAATTTGTAGACACAAATTAAAGAATACCTAAACTGAAACCTGAATATCGAAGGTCAAGAGACACCTCTTCAGAATTTTTTTTTTTCCAGCCGAGAATCACAGTGATAAAAAAAAAAAACATCACTTGAACGATGACTAAATTTCTGCGAAAAAGCAAATTAAAACAAAATTTGAAAAAAAAGTGTTTCAAATTTTGTTTTCTGTCGAATCTCTTGATGTAAAGTTCATTCGACATAATGGGTTTATTGGTGCGGCGAAGTGGGCAATGGGTATCTCGATTCTCGACAGGCAGATCCATGAACGATGTATTTCTCTGGTTCATTAGTTGTTTTTTTCGTTGTTGAAATTTTCTTTTCAACAAAACAAAAGTGTTTTGTTTCGTGTTGTTTTGTGGTCTTTTTACACTTACTGGTAAAAATAAAAGATCGCTAGCGGGCATGTTAATTTGTTAAACGTTTTGTATACAATAAAAGATTTATGCAGATTTCTTGCAAGGAATTATACTCCGAGAAGTTATGTTGATATATCAAATGGTTTACTGAGTTGTCGATTACGAAATTGAATCAACAAATTATTCCGACTTATTTATAACTTTGGGGGTTGGACTATTACCTGAAGCCTAAATCGAAAAGGTAAGAAATGTGCAAAATATGGGAGGCGTGAATTCAGTAGCTAATTGGAAACAAATTTTGCTTCTTCGCCAAATGATTAATTTAAACGAAAGAAGAAACTAATGAATTAGTTTATTTGCGAGGATGTGCTGTTTAAGTAAGGAGGTCATAATTTTTCAGATGTCTTGGTTGAAAATAGAGACAAAAACAAATCCATTATCAGAAAAACTCAGCGACGCTCGATGTGAGCGGAAAATAGTGGAACCAATACCAAATATGGCTACTCATGGGCACTCGTTGTACCACTTCTCGTTGAATGGAAATAGTGTCGCTAATTATTTAGAAATTCTAGCTACCAAGTTTGGCAATGAGATGGCGTTGCAACCCAATCTCCTTTAACTTTATTCAGGGTTTAACATCGACTCTCACGCTTCAGGAAAGTCCATCAATATACTCTCGAGCCCAACATCGGTTGTGCTGTCAAGTACAGAAATTCGTGTTTTAGCCTCACTAATCCCGGGAGGCATCGAGGCTAAGGAAGATTCTCTCTACAAATCCAACCATGCCCAGTTGTCTTAAAAGCTCTGATGGTACATGGACTAGACTAATTCTTGCGAAGAAACGCTAAACCTGCTATTAGATACCCACTTTTCGGATAACTCCGTTTCCGTTAATACAACAAACCTTACTAGTTTGGGTATTAACTTAACTTTTCCTCAAGATCTTGTTACAATGGAAAAATTGACATGGGCTCTGAATAGTTTCAAACCTAAAAAATCTCCAGGTCCAGATCAAATGATACCAGCTGAGCTTCAATATACCATCGATATAACTTTGCCCATCATTGAGATGATCTTCAAAAGTTTTCTAGATCTGGTCTATTTACCTCAGCTATGGAGAGAAGTAAAGGTAGTATTCATTCCCAAGGCGGGCAAAGGCTCACATGTCAATTAGCCTATCATCATTCATTCTCAAAACGCTTGCGCATACTCTGGTAAGAACTATCGAATACTCCCTAGAGCAAAAGGAATATACTATGGTTGCCTTCCTGGATATTGAAGGTACTTTCACCAACGTTGACACATCTCCTATCACTTCTGCTATGACGACCCTAAACGTCGACTACTCACTCTGTGAGTTGATTAATCTAATGCTAAAAAGCAGGATCATCAACTCTAAGATGGGGGATTTTTGTACGAAAAGGTCTGTCAGTAGAGGCACTCCGCGAGGTACTGTTCTGTCCCCTCTCCTGTGGAACATAGTAGTTAACTGCTAGTATCCCTCGAGATTGAAGGCTACAGAGTGATTGCGTATGCAGATGAGTTTGCTATCGCCGTCACAGGAAAACACTGAGAGACCTCCTCCAAAACGCACTTAATATGCTCACTAGATGGGCTGATCAATGTGGACTTTAGTATTAATCCGAACGGAAATACAAGATCCCAATAATTGCACCTCCTTCACCAAAAGGTGTACCACTAATTTTTACCAATGAAGCCAAATATCTCCGTCTAATAATGGACAAAAATGAAAGGAAGAAAAGAGTTAAGAAAGCTACAGTAGCTCTTTTCGCTTGCACCATAGGAAGCAAATGGGGTTTTCAACCTCGCATAACCTATTGGCTATACACATCGGTCATCCGACCAATAATCATGTACCGGGTTGCAGTATGGTGGACTGCACTGGAGAAAGTCACTTACTGCGACAAACTCAGCAGAGTCCAACGCATTGCATGTCTCTGCATAAGCGGGGCATTGAGAACCACACCCTCAGCAGCGTAAGACACTCTCCTCCATCAAACAAGTGTTGTTTGAACTTAGATTGTGCCAAATTCTGGGGGTGGATTTGTCCAATACCAGCTCTCCGAATTTCAGAGGGAAGGACCTTATACTAGCAATGGACTTGTGGCCGGGGAAGACCAAACAAACGCTTTGTCCGCTTCGGCTAGATGAACGATAGGGTAAAAGGGGTACCAAGACGATTTTTTCGCTTGAATTCACGCTTTGCAAAATCCTGTGTGGGAATCGTCCAATAATTTACCCTAGTGTGGGATATGAACGTTCGCACCTTCAATCCAAACTTCAAAGGGCAAGGTCCTGTACTTCAGTAGCTACAGAAGGTCAAAGAGGAACCATGATGGTGTTTTTGTTTGAATTTACCCTATGCAAGACCCTGTGGGGGAATTTACCTCAGTGTTGGATATGAACGTTCGCGCCTGCTGTCTTAATTTCAGAGGGTAAGGGCAAGCTTCAATGGTAAATTTGTACAACGATACTGATAATAAAGTATTCCCCAACCATAGCCAGGAAAAAAATAAAAAGACAAGTTTTCTGATGTTGGAGTAATCAAATTCCCCATTTCAAAAGAGAAAAAAAAGGTTCATATTACTGCAGCCAGCCAATGACCTGATTCACACGTGACACCTTCACGTCAATTTTTGTTTCAAATTTTTTCTGAACAAAAAGATCAGCAAATTTTTTTTTCTGACTAAAGAGAAGCAACAAAAGAAGTATTATCTTCGAAATTAAATACAAGATCAAGTTATTGTCTTTGTCCAACATCAAAGATCTGAATTTATAACACTGCGTTTTTCTATGAAAGGGTAGAAGGGTCAAAACCACCTCTAGGCAATATATCACTGAAACCTGCAACATCAATCCTAACGAACACAAAAGCCTTCCAATGAAAAATTAATATTCATTAAAACACTTCACCACAATTTTCCTTTCCGGAACAACTTCATTAAAAAAGAAAAAAATAAAAAAAAAAACACATTTCGATTTATTAATTTAGGTCACCAGAGAATCGATGCTAATCATCAGCAGTCGATCTTTACTATCGCCCTATTGACACACATATAGGTCAACCTGCAATCAAACCTCCATTTAAACAAGAAGTCATTCAAAATTTATTGCCATCCAAGCGTTGCGCGTGCGTGCGTGCAGATTCTCAAATGTGATGAAAAAACTAACAAAATCGATAGCAACATGTTTAGGTGCATTCGTCTAACATTGCCTCCTAAGAGCAATACTCCAATGCACTCTCACTCGATCTCGAAGGCAATTAATTAAACAACATTACAGGCCAAACCAAAAAAAAAATGAGTAAGAGTTTATCGATAAATTTGATCCAAATGGTGCACATGAAGAGACAGAGCAAGGGGCAAACTAGACAAACCGAGAAATATGGTTCGCTCTGACTGAATATTTGATTTGAAACTGTAGAGTAGCGCACAGCACCACTTTGTCATTCAATTAATTACAATCACAATAAATCACTTTGTAATTAATCACTTTTTCTATCAATCTTGCGTGCGATATGCTGAGGTTAACATCCACTAAGTTATCGATACTTTTTGCATCACTGAGGAAGAAAAAGAAGTTTATGTGGTTTGAAGCAGCCGCTTAATGGAATTCGATCACACAGACACACATTTCGTCGTCGTCACTTTGTTGTTATTTTATTCTCTGTAAAGGGGAACAAGGGGACAAGGATGCACAAGAGTAGATCATCAAACTCCTTTCACATTAAAACCACAATTCACCTTTTTCTTGTATTCTTTTTTTTCTTTTGATATTTTTCGATATTTTCAACGACGAACAAAACTTATTACCGTGTTTCACCGTTAAACTCGATTAATCGATTGCGATACGCGACAATCGCCACAATCATCATCGAAGTTGTCATCGTCAACCGGCCAAAAGCATCAACTATACATCCCGTCACGGTAGATCGTGTGCGATGGTTATTTTCAACGAAATAGAGAAAGACAGAACGAAGAACTTTTATCCGAAAGGCCACCGATCAAAACGCTCCAGGAATTATTAAGTATCTCCTCGAAAGATCGCTTGCTTACAGGTAAACACACACAAGATGCGAATGGAAAAGAAAAGAATTATTAGCCGGTATAACGACTAAACGGCTTAACCGCAAAATTATAGGCGAATTCTATAAAACAACAACAGAAACAAAAAGTACTAATTTCTCTTCTATTTTTTATTCTCACTGCCAAACAACTGACAACGACGACGACAAACGCGAACGCATGAAACAAATTTCGATTAAACTTTTCACGTCGACGACTCTAAAGCTACTAGTTGATACAACTTCGTTGGGGATACCTTGAACGTGTGTTGCCGTCGTCGTCGATCGTCATTCGCCGCAGTTCGCTGAGATACCAACTTGACTTCAAGTCGAAATGTATCCAACAGAGTGCTATGGAGTAGTGAGCGATTCAGTGGGCAATTGTAGTGTTTAGAAGTTGTTGTGTATCAGCAACATGTTGCTGCATGGGACTATGCTTAAAGCTTTCGGGTAAAGTATTGTGGTCGAATAAATTGTTTTGCAGACATTTGGGATTCTTGTCTTTTTCAAGATGCCTCTGTGGGTGTTCCAGAGTCATGGAAAAGCCTGTCTTAGTTGCTCACTGCTTGATGGTACCTTAATAATGGAGCCTCTATCAAATTTCCCAAATTTTACTTGAAGGTTTTCAGAGTGACCAGAAAACATTCAACTCTCTGCCCTAAATCTAGGAAATTCCCTTTTAATTGATCTCCGCTCTAAAAGCCATCGATATCAATAGACACGATAAACAAGCGAATAAAACTTAATACGTTTAGATTTAACGACTTTTAAAATAATTACTTTTTCCATTAAACAAAAAACAAAAAAAACCCAAGCAATAAAACAAGATTTACACCTTGACTAGTATTTCGGCATAGAGTTTTCAATTTGTTAGTGCTCTGCGGGCGGAGAGAAGGAAGATATTGGAAACAGTTTATCGAGATGGGTTTCAAATTACAAAACAACACGCTGTCCGGCATACGAGCGTTATAAAGTTTAATTATTTTCGAACTCCCCTAATGGCTTTTTTTTCGAGAACATAAAATCAAAAAGGAGGAGGGCAAACATTTCACGTTCACATATCTCCATACTGGACTCAACCATCTCCATGGGAGATCAGTTTTTAAAAAAGAAAATCCACCAGTGTTTTTCATTCCGCCCATATTTAGTTGGAAACTTTAAGTAAAATCTCCCCACCCCCCATACGATAATTCCCGCCCACCTGCAACATAATCAACTCTGATGCGATGTCTTCCCGTACATTAACTCATCTCACATCTCATTTTCCAACATTCGTTCCACTTTCCAATGCACTTTTCATAATTACACTTTGTATCGACCAGCAGCGACCAATATAGAGTATATGTGTATGTGAATGTCGGTCGTCCCACTGGCTGAGGCTGTTTGCAAGATTAAGTGATAAACTTACTCACAGGTTCAGGATAATATCATCTGATCAAGAATTAATAATAAACGAAATGGGGTGCCACAGGCGACTGCTTTTAGGCCACTGCTTGTTTTTCGTTGAATTTAAAGTGTCGTCCGTACTTGACATTATCCCCGCGTTCTGTATTCCGAGGAACAAAATAAATTACCAGCTATGTGGTGGAAGTGAATGGTGACATTTCACCAGAACTTGTTCTACAACAACAACGACATGCCGTGTGTCTTAGAAAAGCTAAAACGTGGCATTGGAACTAGACACGACACACACGAACCAAACGGAGAACGATAAGGTGCCGCTGAGGCTACATTCACTGCCTTCGGAGTCCCTTTTTGTCTTTTGTTTTTAAAAGGAAGGTCTATGCTTCTGGGTCCCTCATGTTGCCTAGGTATAATGCTTGATTGATTGTGGACAGTTCCTGGGCAATAAAATCGTCTTTCGAATCACGGTCCGCAGTTGTAGCCACTCATGTTGCTGTGAGGTTGGCTATGATAACCGAATGTCTCGTCCATCGGAGACTTCTTGTTGCTTATCCCGAAAACAAAATTACACAAAAACCTGCTGCTCCGGTCGAATACGTCTCTCTACACGACGACCCCGACAAGATCGAGGACGACTTACGACGAACATAAATCGTGATTTGTAAGACATCAACAAGGAGCAGCAAGCAGCATCAATTGCAGCAGGAGCATCAGCATGAGTAGGAGTTGTAAGTTGGTTCTTGATGCCACATGAAGAAGTCATCGGTTGGTCGGTCGGTCGGTCGGTCGTCATCGTTCCTACCAATGTAGGGCAACTGGCAAACGTATACACATGCAGCCACTAATTGCACCAAAGAACATTTGTCATCCGAAACATTTTGTTGTTTTTTCTGTTTATTTTTTTGGTGGGGTCGTGATGGGCAAATCATACATCGTGTGTGGCCGTTCATTTTTGCTTGAAATTTTGACGAAGACGTTGAGTTTTGATGCAATGCCATCATGTTGTGGATATGTTGCAAATCGCTTAAATGATTTATGATTGAAAATTGTGATTTCCTTCCGGGATTCTATTTCTTTGGAGCTAATGCATGACGATGATGGTGACGACGATTGAGGTTTGTGTGACTGTCCAAGTGGAAAATAAATTAACACTCATCCCACGTGCTAAAAAAAACTAAACAAGAAGCACCAAGGAGGAGTTGTCAACACGCAATCCAAGTGGCTGTTGTTTATTGATACTTGTGTTGAAATGAACTACTGGTGGGTTAAGGTGTCTGTTGCGTCGTCGTCGTTGTTGTTGTCGTCCGTGTCAAGTTGATAGGAGATTAGAGAGGACAGCAGGATATCTCACGAATTGTAATTGGGATTCTAAAGTTGCTATTTACCGGGTATGGCCGAAAGTCACGCAACATTTAAGATATTTATGCGGTATTTGGGAGAATTGGACTAATTTGTCGGATAAGTTTATGCCTTTGTGGTATTCTTTGGTGTTGTTGCGTGTTGAGGTGCCTTAGAGGTGAGAATGTGATCATTTGGCTTTTTAATAGGGAATCGAGATAGCTAGTTAACTTAGACATGAAGATTTGACGACGAAAAGAAAAATTACACAAAAATATGGACCTACCTAACTGTTTGATTCTAAGAGACTTCAAGTCTGTTCTGTGGAAAACTCGGGCGATTACAAACAAAAAATTCCCGGTAAGCCTAAAGGCTATAGCAAATGATACACAGACACACGGCTCAAAGGACGAAGATCTCGCCTTAAAATGAAGACAATTTAATGGTAATTTAAACGCCATTACAATCATAAAAATTGTGTGGCCAAACTAGGTCACTAGAATTGCGAAAAATGTCCGTGCTAGTGTCCGTAGCTTATAGTGGTTAGGTGCCTTGGCTGCTAAGCAGAACGTCGTGGGTTCGAGTCCTTCTCAAGCCCATAGTTTTTATTGCATCTTTCACAGGCACTGCCTCTTGCGAAGAACTGACCAAACTTCCAAGAGTATCAATCGGTTATGAAATAGTGCTTCCGGAATCGGAGTTAATTTGTAGGTCCCCTCAATTCTTCACGAGCACCCAGAGAACTGTTGATGATAGTAAGCCACTTAGGCCTTGGCTCTTCAAAAGCTGTCGTGCCACTCAATTTATAATCCGTGGCACTAGCGCCATCTAGTGGGAAATAACAGAATTAACACTAAAAATGATCACTTATGGGCTCCAGTTCCATCTACTTCCCGCTAGATGGAACTATTGTCGCGAAGTTTTTCAAAATCGGAGCTACCAAATTTGACCGCTAGATGACGGTACTATCACAAACCCAATTTTTTACCACTTTACATTTTTCAACAAATGACAATTTTCTCCAAACGACTTTTCCACCAAATGAGATTTTTGCGATACTAAATGGTTTTCCAGTTATTTTGATATTCAAAGAAAAATGGCATTTTTTGACATGAATGATCGGATGTTTATTTCATTATAAAGAGGAAGGAAGGTATGCCGTTATCAATGGAACACAACATCAGCCAAATGGCCGCCACGACCAACGCTTCAGGACCATATCCTTTTCATGAAATTTTCCATAACCAAATCGCAAAGTGGCTGCCCTATGTCCTCGATAGCCTCACGAATTCCATCTTTGAGGTCTTGAATCGACGCTGGGCTGTTGGCGTAGACCTTATCTTTCACGTGGCCAAAGTAAGAAGTCGCAAGGTGTTAAATCACAAGATCTCGGTGGCCAATTGTGATCACCTCTTCGAGAGATAACACGGTCCGGAAACTTTTCCCGTAAAAGATCGATGGTTTCATTGCTTGTGTGGCACGTAGCGCGCCGTCTTGTTGAAAGTAAACGTTGTCCAGATCAATACCATCCAATTCCGGCCATAAAAAATCATTAATCATCTCTCGATAGCGCAATCCATTGACCGTAAATGTTGCTCCAGCCTCATTTTCGAAAAAGTAAGGTCCAATGACCCCGCCGGACCATAAACCGCACCAAAAAGTCACGCGTTGAGGATGGAGAGGCTTTTCAACAATAACTCTTGGGTTTTCCGAGACCCAGATGCGACAGTTTTGCTTGTTGACGTAGCCTCCGAGGTGGAAATGGGCCTCATCAGTCAAGATGATTTTTCGATGAAATTCCGGATCATTTTCATGCATTTCAAGGACCCAATCAGCAAAGACACGACGTTGTTGATGATCAGCCGGCTTGAGTTGTTGTGTTAACTGAACTTTATAAGCCTTAAGACCCAAGTCTTTATGCATACGGTGTATGACGTTTGTGGATGCCTAATTCCAAAGAACGACGAGGAATGGACAAACCTGGGTTTTTCTTCAACACTTTGGGCTACAACAGCAATATTTTCAGTTGTTCTTGAGCGACGTGCACGGGTTTTATTCTTTACATGACTAACATGTCCCAACAGCTCGAATTTGTCCACCAATTTCAATATTGCGGCCCGACAAGGTGCTTCACGACGACCTAGAAATGTTTTAGTTTTACGAACCGTCTCTGCCGAGTTTTAACCATTTTTAATAATTTCAATGCGTTGTTCTGAATCTTTCCATTTTTATTAATGACGTAGTTTCTACTTGTCAAATGTCAAAAAATGACAGCTTAAAAGGTGACAGCTACCGAAATAGCGGGCTATTCACAATAACACCTCTTATTGGAAAACCCTTTATTAGAACGCTATTAGATACGAAAGATTTATCGTAAACACATGGAAACTCTGTTTCTTAAGCTCTCAAAGTTTCATGAAAAAGAAATAAGTCTCTAAAAACATTGTTGCGCACTTTACGATTCTCTTCAAATTGTTTACATTTTAGTTCTATTCAGTTTTTGATCTTTCGTTTCAAAAAGATAAAAAAAGAAATTGCTCCATAGACTCCTCTTTATATGATTGTACGAAATGTTTGTATACATTATTCACATTTTTCTAGTCCATAAAGAAAAAACAAACAGCAATAAATGCGTGAAGACAAGGCATTTCAAAATCAAGTTCATATCGCAAACGTTTCGCTGTCATTCGTCGATCAAAAACGATTAAAAATACAAATAAAAAAATGCCAGAAAGAGACTCATTTTCGTGTTGAACTAGCTGTGCATATTTTCCAATAAAGACTCAATTTTGACAAAACATAGTCAACTTGCAAATAAAGAAATCAAAAACTCCCATTTGACACAAATCTCTTCAACCAAGAAATTTCAACATCCTATCAAGACACCTTGTGCATTTTCTCATAAATGAGATATAACACTCATCTGAGTTGTAATCTTTAAATAGAAAAAAAAGAATTCGATAGACTCTCGATTATCTTTTTTGTTGTTGTTCTACTCCATCTGTTTTCTTATTTTGATTGATTTGATAGGAAATGCATTTTGTTCAAAACAAAAAGCAGATGGGGAAAAAGAAAGCTGATGGTACTCTGGCAGACAGCTTGGTGGTGCAGCTTCATTTCGTGCTCATAAATATTTTCAAATGTATCGTCTCCTTTCCTCTCAAAAAAAGAAAAATAATTTAGAATCGACTTTCAAGTGGAATTCTATTTTTTGTTGGTTCTGGTTCTGGATGTTTATTGAAAGTGCTTTTTCTTCAATTTTTTAATCTTAAGTGGAAGATTGACCTCTGTCAGTGAAGCTCGATAAAGTTTGATGTTTTATGCAGATGTTTGATATCTATTTCCGACTGCAGAGAGATTATTGTTATTAGTTTTTGAGCTTTTAGATTATGGCTTAAAAGCGATGAAGGGAGATTGAGATTTTTTTTTTTGTGGAGTACCGATGACATTAAGACATAAAAACAGGTTATAAGAAATGTCTGGAATGTCTTTCCGAAAATTCCATATCTCTCAAAAACGGTTATAATGATTCTTAATTGATTTCAGTTCCCAAAAAACCTTACTTACTTACTTATCCGGCTCACAATCCATGAAGGATCTCAGCCTGAGATACTGCAGCCTTCCATCTTGAACGGTCCCTCGCATGCACTCTCCAGTCGCCGAAACCACGCGCTCTGGCATCCGCAGTCACTTGGTCCATGTACAGGTTCGGTCTTCCGTTTCGAACCTGGGGGCTGGGATGAGATGACCTTCTTGGCTGGAGCGTTGTCGTCCATTCGCTCGATGTGACCGAGCCAATGTAGTCGTCTTTTCTTGGCCTTCTAGACTACATCGACATCTAGGTACAGCTCATACAGTTCTCGGTTGAACCTTATTCTTTATTCGCCATCGTCGCATACGGGACCGAAAATCCGTCGAAGAATTTTTCATTCGAAAGTGCCCACTATCAATTCCCCTTTTTTACTTATCGTCCAGCACTCGGCGCCGTAGAGTAGGACTGGTAATATCAAAGTTTTGTATAGCAGACACTTTGTCTTTCGAGTGAGGAGTTTTAAACCCAGTTGTTTGGCCAAACCGAAGAAGCAGCGGTTCGCTAGGGTAATTCTTCTTCGGATCTCCACTGAAGTGTCATTTGTGGGATTGATGTTTGTTCCAAGGTAGGTGAACTCCTTAACTACCTCGAAATTGCTGCTACCAACAGTGACGTTTTTTCCTAGGCGGTGGACAGATGTTGCTTTGTTTTTTGATAGCATGTACTTTGTTTTGTCCTCATTCACTTCAAGACCAAAGAGCTTCGCGTTGACTGTTCTTCAATGGCTGTGAAGGCCGCAAGCACAGCTCTCTTCGATCGACCGATGATGCCAATATCGTTCTCATAGCCTAGGAGCTGGGTGGACTTGTTGAAGAGTGTTTTCCATGCTCACACCTGCTTTGCGCACTATCTGCTCCATGACTATGTTGAAGAAGTCACATGACAACGCACCTCCTTGTCTGAACCCTGCGCATGTTTGGAATAACTCGGATGAGCTGTTACCCAATTGCGCACTGCAATGCGTATTGTTAAGCGTCATGCGGCACAGCTGGATCAGTTTGTTAAAAAAATCTTTATCCAAAAAATTTATAAAAACCCAAAACAAATTCCTCAGTCCAAGTATGCCCTACCCAAAGCCATGCAAAAACCTTCCCTGACCTCGAACAATAGACCAAAACAATGCCAAGCCTTTACAAACCTTAACGAACTCCTATACACTCACCTGGCATAGTCCCATTAATTTGCATTTTATTTTTGTTTGCCAAAACCCGACTCCAAAATTCTGAAAATCCTAATTAACGCCGCTAAAATAGTCTCCGTATACAATAAACTATAAGCTGACGGTCCATTGTGACCATAGAATTGCCCACGAGAATGGTGCACTTGGTCTGCAGTCTAAACAAAAAAAAATGACATTATTCAGCATTGAGTTCGTGGTATTCCGCCTCCGCAATTTTGCTAGAATCGACTACAACATACTCGTATAACTTAAATTTACCTGGAAAGGCCATAGAACATACATAGAACATGAAATATACTCACCTCCCTGAAAAATATTTTTTTTCGTGGCAAACAATGCACTAAGGACAACTATACACAAAAAAAAGTACACAAAATGATAAAAGAGAAGAAAAAACATTTAACAACAATTCAGCGAGCGAAATTAAATTGAATTTATTGTGGACATAGATACGCGTAATATCCATCCGGTTAGCGAAGGCGATGGTTCGCCTGAGGGGGTTATTGTGACGCGACTGCGACGTAGAACGGCAATAGGACAACAATGATGCATGTACATTGGAGCAAAAGCTGACCAAAATCAATTTACAATTAAAAATTTCCCATGTTGTTATATATCTGCATTAAAAACGAAGATTTCACTCTAAAAACCGCCCACATTCACGCCTACTTTTGGCCAGTTTCCACTTCTTCACAAATTTTCATTCGAAATGTTACTTCAAAGAATCCAGAAATCCTAAGACAGCTATAAAATTTTACATTTTCCCTTGTTTTGCCATAAAACTAAGCCCCACTGTGCAAAAAGAATTGAAATTGGTAGCCAGAAAAAAAGACCCAGGAGTCATTTTGCGCGCGACAGGCAAAACGTGTACGAAATAAATTATGTATTCACATTTGTGAGGAATGCTGCAGCCAACCCAACTATCAACCGAGACTGCCAAGCTTAAATCTACATGGTAATATTCTGGTGACTTTGGAAAGGACTTTTCCTTTATCCATAACAAAAAAACAACACATTCATTTTAATATATCCCCCTGGAGAAGATTTTGTACATTTTCGTTTCATCTGTAACTCTACACGTTGCCATTGCACTTCTGTTTAGCGCAAGAAGGGTATCTCTTGCAGGCTGGCCTTTTCGAAATTTCCTCGCGGGTCTTGAATTCGCATAATACTTAAAGAATACCACCGAGAGTCTCGTTCAATGTACGTTGCATCAAACCATCATCATGACTTTGACTTTTATGTGTATTTTCAAGGCAAAGCACAGAGAGACAGAGAGGTGAAGCGAGGTTCATATTTATTCAACGCATGTTCCCGAGTACGTATTAATGCGAAAATGTTCATACGATGCCAAAGACTTACGATTATAGGGCAGATTAAGTTATTATGGAAGGTCTTTATCCGTGTTTTTTGTGTTGCCTTCGAGACTTACTAAATGCAACGCACCGGTAAGGAGGACATCGTTTTCATTGCTTCGTTGAAAAACGTGGGCTTGAACGCGTCTATTTTTTCTTGAATGGGGAAAAGAGTTTTATTTTATAGCTACGTGGCCCGGCCATATTACTTTTTTTCCGGTGCAAAAATTGTGTGATAGACAAGCGGCAGCATTGATGTGAGTGAGCGTAAAATAGACGATTATGGAAAATATTTCCTTTTTAGTTTGTGCCACACCGGGATTAATAGAAAGTTATGAACACATTTGAGAGCTATTTTTGTGAATGAGTTTTGGTACATCGCATAACTTGAAATAGAAATTCAATTAGAAAGAGCCAGGAGCGGATTTCGCTTGGTGCTGCTGTAAGGCTATTGAACCCAGAGGTCCTGAACTTACTTACTTACTTACTTAAGGTCGCGCTACAGTCCGTTGTGGACCTGGGCCTCAATCAACAATTTCCGCCAGCAAGCTCGGTATTTAGCTAGCTGTCTCCAGTTTTGTTCTCCAAGTTGTTTGAGGTCCTCTTCCACTTGAGGGCGCCATCTGAGTCGCGGTCTTCCTCTCCTCCTACGTCCCTCGGGAATGGTGTCGAAGGCTTTCCGGGCCAGAGCATTGGTGTCCATCTCCTCTAAATGACCGAGCCATCTGAGTCTCTGGACCCAAGATGACCCGAAGAACTTTCCTCTCGAAACAGCCTAAGGCACTTTCATCCGATTTTGTCAAGGTCCATGCTTCTGCACCGTACAGCAGGACTGGGATGATGAGTGTGTTGCACAATTTTACCTTAGTTGCTCGAGAGAGGGCTTTTCCACTCAATTCCTTTCTTAGCCCAAAGAAACAGCGATTAGCAAGAGTTATTCTTCGTCTGATCTCGGCGCTGGTGTTATTGCACGTGTTTATAGCGGAGCCTAGGTAGAAAAACTCCTCTACTACCTCGAAGGTGTATGCGTCTAGTGTAACGTTCTGTTCGAGCCGTCAGTGTTTGGTGTCCTTCCTCGTTTTTCCCTCATTTACCGCTAAACCCATTTTTGCCGCTTCTGTCTCAATTCTCACAAAGGCGCCATTGACATCACGCTGTGTTCTTCCCTTTATATCAATATCATCGGCGCACGCGAGAAGTTGAACAGATTTTTGGAAGATAGTGCCTCTGGCGTTGACGGTGGAGTTCTGCACTATCTTCTCAAGAACGATGTTAAGGAAATCGCACGACAGTGCATCGCCTTGTCTGAAACCTTTTTTGACATCGAAAGATTCCGTAACCGTGATGCCAAAACTAGACATAGCTTTATATAGTTCATCTCTATAGATGCTGTCATACGCCGCCTTAAAATCGATGGAAAGGTGGTGGGTATTGATTTGGAGTTCATAGCTCCTATCCAGGATCTGCCGCAACGTGGTCGCTGGTTGACTTTCCTGGCCTGAAGCCACATTGATAAGGACCAATCAGATTGTTGACGAAAGGCTTCAGACATTCACATTACGGCAGTGAGGATCTTGTAGGCGATGTTAAGTAGACTGATTCCTCTGTAGTTGGCGCAGAGGTCCTGAACGCACAACCGAAATTCAATACACGAGCGCCATCTTGATCCCAATGATATGGCTCGAAATTCAAATCTGTATATTTTTGCCCAAAAATTGAAACACAGAGTCATTCCAACCGGGCTTAAACTCATTCCTCACAATATGCAATTCTTCATCAACATTCTATGCAAATGTCAAAAGTTAAATGCACCATTTGAACTTGCTTTAAGAATCTAACGAGAAGCGTGTGTGTGGTTTGTACTCGTCCAGCAATAAATACTTCATCGCCGATTACTTGATGAATATTTAATTATTTTCAGCAGAGTTATTGACACACATCAATTAAGTTGTCAATTCGAAACGAACTTGCAACTCCGATGTTGTGGAAATAAACAAAACAGTGATTAATTAAAATTTAAGCGGCCGAAAGGGGCCACTACGAGGCACACAAATTCACTCTTACCAAACAGAACCGTCTTAAAGGACTGTTTGCTTACTGACTTGCTTGTATATCGACTATTTTGGTCTGCAATGAAAAAAAAATGGCAGTTCCCCTTTTTAAAATTCAATTACCAAAGAAAACAATAAAATAACAATTGCCTCAGCGCCAACAAACGTGAATATTCAATGAAACTGCAATAACTTCTAGTTGCATTATCCACTGTCTTTTTCCGTCTGCACTGTCTTGGTCGATGACAGCACCGCACCGACGAAGCTCCTCTTCGAATTCGAATTCAATTTTAAACTGTTAACGAGTAATTAAAAACCAATGTCGTCGGTTGTTTGGACAAAACGGCAAAGAGCTACGTGACGAAATTACCCAAAATATATAAAACTACAATTTTATCGTTTTTTTTTTCTTTTTTTTGCTAGTGCTGGTGCTGGCACTGCCACCATGTAGGCTGGGCCATTTATCTTATTAAGGTAGGTCGTGGCGTCGCGGTCGTTGTCGTCGTCGACAATAACCAAAACTAATGGTGACGAACGACGCGAACATAAATTCAAAAGGATTATCCTGCTGGAGCTGAAATTGGAAACGGAACAGGGAATGTCACATAAACAAAATTCCGTATGAGATTGTTGGAAGTGCAATTAATTAAGAGGTGCAGCTAGGAGTCAGTAACACGGCAGCAACAATGCACATATTTGACAGTTGCTTATCCGAAATCATCTGTCAAAACAATGTGACAACGTTTATCGTACACAGAACTATGTCAACACATTTTACGAGATGTCTTCATTTCACACGCAATACAGGTTGCCTTGTATCTCTTTCTTCCTCACACTTGAGTCGCTCGATGTGGATAAGTGATGACATCTTGAAGCCATGTTTACATGTTTGCCCTTTTTAACGGGCGGTGACTTCCGTTTGAGACTTATAGGCACTGCACAACAAAACAATGGATATTCTTGTTGGAACATGGAATGCAAGTCAGAATGTCACCAGGAGTTGTTGTCTTCTCTGTGGTGTTTGCTAGTATTTCATCTTCTTCAAACCGAGTGAAGACAAAACAGAACAAAAAGAGAATGTTCTCTTCGAAATCTAATGCCACTTGGCATGAGATAGAGATGTTCAGCTAGGGCTACTCCATCATGCAGGAATAAAACATAAAGTTCCCATCAGAATGTTGAAGCGGCTTCTTATTAAACAGAAAAAATTGTAAGATAAAAACTTTCTTTAACAAGAAAACACTGGGGATCTGTTTGTTGTTTTGGAAACGTGAATCCATCTGGAATGCATTCACATTAATGTATTTTTTTTTTCTTTTGTGTACAATAAACGAGTACCTTTATTCTCGAATCACTGATCAGATGGTCGAGTTCAGAGATTTAAGGAGAGGGAAAAAAACGAAAACAAAACAAATGAGGAAACGTAAAGAAGAACCAACTCAGTTATCATATTATATCAAGTGTGTGAGTTTTGAAGGTTTGAGATCAAGACAGTGAAGCCAATTTGTCATTCTATCGCCAGAGGTGGTGTTAATCTGAAGATGACAGCTCGTTTCCAAAAATAACTTGCTGAAAGAGAATGCTTCGAACTTCGTTTTCTTAAATCAAAAGTGTAAAGATTGTTCTGAATGATAAAACTTTTAAAAAAATCTAAAGTGGCATCACTCATCAACCATAAAATTCACATTGCTCCGTGTGATTGGATATGCCTTGTTACAATACAAACGAGGCGCCTTGAGGAAGCGGCAATGGTTCTTTCTATCTAAACTTGTTGGCACAGAGAACATGTAAGTATCCATTACACACAGTCATACATTGTTATATCTGTCGATGACCTATTGAACCGTATCTTCGGTATAATGTAACGTTACAGTGCCTCCTCTCAAGAATATAACAACAGGTATGCAAAGAAGATCACCATCATCAAACAACAACAACAACAACAGCAGGAAGATGCAGTTTGGTTATGCCTTCTTCTTCCCATGGACCATTCGACCAATCGACCGATCGACTGTCTTTCCAAAAAACCAACTACACTCACTCGCAGCAGAAATGTTTGATGCGCGGCAAATATCTTTAGATCGCGATTTAACGATGATATTCATTTAGCGCATTATACGAAGCTGAAGCTGCACCGAAAGGAGTGTGTGTGTGTGTTCAGACCAATGCCGAAAGATGGACGCAGGAAGTTAAAACCAAGTTTTCTTCATACCACACTCGTTTATTGTGTTAACTTTGATCGCTGATTCCTGCTTCTAATTTCTTGAAACGGACTTTTGAAACTTCTAGCGGCATTTTTATTGATGCAAGATGGTGCTGAAAGTATATAAACTGACAAGGTTTTCTGCGCCCGCCTAATGAATTATGATCTTGCAGGCGAATTTTCAAGGATTGGTCTTTCATTCTCTCTATTGGGTCTCGTGAGAAATCCAACCAGAGATAATGAACAGAGACGACTCATTGCGTGTCAATTGCACATAGACTATTTGGCATCACCAAGCCCACATGGTCTATTCCAAACTGAAATGACAAACACAGTCGTTCATACCACAATTTGAAGACATTTTACGAGGGTCAAACGACGACACGGTCCGCTGTTTTTTTTAATACTTTCCTAATCAGTTTTATTGATCAATTTTGATGTTGAATTTATGAGAAAGGATAGTCATTCACCTAGATCCAGGTCTGGTCCTCAATTAAAATTGACGCCAAACAAGAGATTGCTTTTTGTGAATGGGAGTTTGATTTTATAGGACCGCTTCTAATCGTGTGTACAAACAGTACTAAAATGACATTTAAATTGTGACAGTCACAGCGAAAGAAATTTCTCTCATAACATTTTTATGGCATACTTTGGGTGATATCAATGCAGGTGTAAACGTTTCCGTGATTAAGATAAGAATTGACGAGGTTATATTGAGACTTTATGGACTCGTATATGATCTCGTTAGCTAGTAAAATGATTGTAGGCTTTGATTTTATTTGAGTGCAGGGGTTTTATTTGTTTTGACAGGTAAATGAGTCATGAAATTGTAATGTCGGCTAAGTGTGTATTGGATGCGTTCACGTTCTGAACAGGGCAGAATGAGCAGAATTTTGGGATTCACGTGAGCAGGCTCATTACTGTGATGTGTTTTGATGGTGTCGTACAATAGTCGGTCAAAAAGTAGTTGGAAAAAACACAAATCAATGAGCGAATCCTTGAACATTCAACGGACGTATCAGCAGACGTATGCAGGGCAGCGCCACATACCTTAGTAGAGCTACAGAGAGTCGATGTTTTTTTTTTTTTTTTAATTCACCTTGTGAAATATCCTGTGTTAGAATTTGTCCAATTATTTACCACAGTGTGAGATATGATATGAACAAAACGTACGAGCAATGTCCTAGCTATGACATTAAAATTGTCCTCGGCGATTTTAACGCAAAGCTGGGAAAAGAAGACATCTTTGGTGGAACAGTCGGAAAGCACAGCCTGCACGACACCACTTCCGATAACGGATTCAGGGTGATCGATTTTGCTGCGGGGCGAAATGTTGTGGTAGCAAGCACCTGGTTCCCTCATCTCAACATTCATAAAGGTACATGGAGATCTCCTGATCAATCAACCGTCAACCAGATTGATCACATTGCGATCGACGGAAGGCACTTGTCCAGCATTTTAGATGTTCGAACTTTCCGAGGAGGTAGCCAAGGTAGTGCTACGAATATCCCGACAACGGCCAAAACAAGGAAATGCTGCAAGAAAATTCGCCAGATCCTTCTCTGATCAAGTGTCAAGTAACCTTTTAAGGAGTCCTATGCCGCCAACATCAAGTATAGAAGACCGGTGGCAACAAAAAACGAAACCCCTGGTTTGACGAAGAATGCAGGCAAGCCCATGCAGCCAAGCAAGGGAACATCATAGTAAAATCGCAGTCATGCTGGGATTTGGAAATACCACTTCTGTAGATTGTATAACGCGACACGAACAAAACACCGCATCAGACAGGAGCCTTTCATCGGACAAGATATAGCCAACAATTTCGTGAACCTGACCTAGTAGATGTGAAAACCGCAATATGAACGGATGAAATCCAACAAAGCCGCTGCAGCAGATGGACTAGCTGCTGAGTTGTTCAAAGCAGCAGGCGACGTGCAAGATAGGAGCATGCACCAAATCATCTGTAAGATATGGTCAGAGGAATGCATGCCCGATGAATGGAACCTCAGCATTGTTTGCGAGATCCTCTAAACTGCGCCAACTACAGAGGAATCAGTTTACTTAACATCGCTTACAAGATCCTCTCTGCCGTAATATGTGAACGTCTGAAGCCTTTCGTCAACAATCTGATTGGTCCTTATCAATGTGGCTTCAGGCCAGGAAAGTCAACCATCGACCAAATTTTCACGTTGCGGCAGATCCTGAAAAAGAGCTAAAAACTTCAAATCGATACCCACCACCTTTTCATCGATTTTAAGGTCGCGTATGACAGCATCTACAGAGACGAACTGTAGGACACCCAACACCGACATCTCGGACAGAACGTCACAATAGACGCATACAACTTCGAGGTAGTAGAGGAGTTTGTCTACCTAGGCTCCGCTATAAACACGGGAAATGACACCAGCGCCGAGATCAGACGAAGAATAAATCTTGCTTGAGTGGAAAAGCACTCTCTCGAGCAACTGAGGTAAAATTGTACAACACCCTCATCATCCCAGTCCTGCTGTACGGTGCAGAAGCATGGATCTTGACAAAATCAGATGGAAGTGCCTTAGGCTGTTTCGAGAGGAAAGTTCTTCGGGTCATCTTTGGCCCCGTGTGCATTGAAGGGGTTGCGAACGGGTTGTACAACGACATGGATCTAGCCAGAAGGGTCAAGGTCCACAGATTCAGATGGCTCGGTCATTTAGAGCGGATGGACACCAATGCTCCGGCCCGTAAAGCCTTCGACACCGTTCCCAACGGCCGTAGGAAGAGAGGAAGACCGCGACTCAGATGGCGCATTCAAGTGGAAGAGGACCTCAATCAACTTGGAGTACAAAACTGGAGACAGCTAGCTAAGGACCGAGCTGGCTGGCGGAGACTGTTGATTGAAGCCCAAGTAATCCTGTGGGGTAATTAGTCCAATAAGTTACCATAGTGCGGGATATGAACGTACTCACTACTCTCCAACTTTCAGGGGCAGGGCCTAATATTTTAGTAGCTATACAAAGGGTCAAAATGGTATCATGATGGTTTTTTTCATTTGAATTCTAATACTACGCCAACCTTGCCAGTCAAACCACAATATAAAAAAAAACCTCAACCAAAAAGACTACCAATAAAACATAGTTCAGTAAACCTTTTGAGGTTCTCTGAACTGATTGACGCTGTCATCAATAGACACAGCCAGGTTTATGGCAATACCAATTTTTGTGTCCCCATGGCGTGAAGAATCAACCACAAGACAATTGCTCAAGACATCAAATCAATCCCGCCTAGACAGTATTGGCGTAATTTTTGGTTTTTTGTCTTAAGTTCCTTTTAATTTGTGACATTTCACGCAGCCACCACAGAAACCATTCGATTATTCAACAAAAACAATTTCAAAAATTTACTCTAAATCTAAAACAAAATTGGCTGACATTTGGTTGCATTTTGCGACCAAGCATGACAGCTGAACAAAACCACATCATCAAGAAAAAAAAGAAACCGCTGCATTGGTTTTCATTTTACAAGACTGATAAAGAGAGGCACGGGCCATGATTGCAATACCGCGATCGGACCCAGTGGCTGCTTTTGTTTACATTTCATTAACGATCGAAAAGAAATACCAATAAATTGCATAATGAGCAATTTTTTAGAGCAAATTTGTGAATATTTTTCAGAGAACCACAAGTTTGACAGCTATAACGACAAGGGGAAACAATAAATAGCTCACTCGAGGCTGTCAAATTAGGGAAATTCATAATGCTCCCCACAGCATGCGGAAGAAATTCGAAGTCAGAATTGTTAGGGACATTCAAAAATGGCGGGGGGAAGGGAAGTTGAATCGTTCTAATTGAAAAGTTATGACTTGCCCAAGTAAACTGACCAAATTGAGTCCATAGATCTTTCTTGGGCATCATGTTTTAGATCAAGGTCCCTTTTAGAATATAATTTACAGGGTGTCCTTTTAAGAAAAATTGTTATCAATTTAAACTTCTTCGAAATGTCACATCCTTATTTAAATTTCCATAATTCAGACAATATTTGAAGTAAATTATGAAAAAGATGAGCCACTAAACCTTACTCCTGTGGCATGTCATGTTCTTCTAACAAAAACCAAGACTTCCCAAGTTGGACGCAATGTGAACCCACTCCACGAAACACCCTGCTATCAAATCAATAAAGTCCATGCCGACTTTGTTAACAATCACTTCAACATTATGTTCGTCACGACTGTACTCAAGGTCCAAAACACGCTGGCGGGTGCAGTAGCTTGAAAGAGGACCAGGCAACCCATTGACCATCCGGCTGGTCAGTCGACCAACGGGAATTAGGCACAGCAAAATCAATGATGGTGCGGTGCAGCGGGGATTGTACGAAGTCTAAGCAAAATTCGTTGCTGAGCTGGAGGCGTTTTAAACCGTCGTCGTTGGCCAAAGCCAAGGAAATATAAACGCACTCATTACGCCCAGCTTATAGGATTACCAATCATCCTAAAGGGAAGAAAATCACTGTAAATCGCCTTAATTAATTAGCCTTGCCAAAAAGACTGACTAAAACTGGGTGCAAGTCACTGTTGAATGTCTGTCTTACTTGTTGGCCAATGCCAGTGAGAGATCATCTAGCAATCTAGCCGGTCTATGCAGATTCAGACCACTTTAAAGTGGGTTAATGTCTTAAAGCATATGTGTGCTGCATGCAACTAAAAAAAAAAACTGGAACACACTTCTCGAGTGTGCCATCGACTGTTGTGTCTGAGCTTGATGCCTTTCTAATGGTTTAATGTTGAGCCCTTGTTTTTGCTTTTTTTTTCATTTTGCTTGTCTGACATGTCGTGACGACACAAAAGGTGGAAATTATGATAACAAGGATTAACGGAGTCTGACCGCAGGTGTATTTTTTTTTAGTCTTTTTCACTTCTTCATTTCGCAAATACATATAGCTATTCTGACTAATGAAGCTGGTTTGGCTGGCCTAAGCGACCTCATGGCTTTCTAAGCCACCGAAACACCACTGTTGTTGGTTTGGTGTTGACCTTCTTGAGTCTCAACATCTCGAGATGGCGGCATCGTGTTGGAACCGTTGTTAGCAGAAGTTGTATAATGTTTGTGGTCAGCTAATGACTGCAATTAAGCCAGCAAACATAGACGACTGTATTTTTGCTGTGAAAACCAATGAAGACAACAGGGAAGTCTAGAGGTCGCTGTTTCTTTGGTTGGAGTATTGTTGCGTAAGGAAATTTGAACTATCTGTGGACAATTTTTTTGTGGTCTAAAAATAATTTTAAAAGGTTGACAAATTGAAGGTACTGTCAAGCATTGCCACTTGTTGTGAAATATTCACACCATTCGAATGCATTCCTGCAAACAATATTTTTGACAGATTGCAATCGAATGGCAACTCACTTAATGTCAAACTAAACTGTCAGCGCCAAGGCCAGCAATATCTCTTATGAGGCAGACAATGTGGAGCCCAGCTATAGCACCGCCAAGTCTCATGTATGTCATGTCTTGGTGAGCAAAACGTCATTGTGATTGCAACTTGCTTCAAAAGTGCCGGTCATTGAGCTCACAGATGGCTTTGTGACATTTTGATTGGATTCAATATTTCAATCAGTTTCTATCGCACTCTAGCTCTGTTTGATGAAGCCGACTGCAAAAATGTTGCAATCACTGATTTTACTATTGCTAATGCGCTTTAGGGGATCGATTAATTATTATTATCGACTGAATGTTGCATACTGAGCCAAAAATGCTGCTGGCGCTCGATTTGACATTTGAGATGGTTTGTTTATTACAGTGTGCCTGCAAAGGGTGCAACATTAAGAACTATGATTTGGCTGGCAACATGTCCAAGTTGTGATTTTAAATTTGCTTCGGAATTGCGGTTGTTATAAGCCTGTTTAATTCAAAGCACGGCTAGTAGACTGTGTAGCCAATTAAACACTTCATTAGACAGTGAATTACCTCGAATTTCCGTGTTTGATTATTAAGTTTGTTGAGAACTTCAAGAGACTCTGTAATAGTATTGCAAAAGTCTCAAACCATAAACCAATTCACTTGCAACATTGTTGAAAGACAAATGTTTCTACTATTTCTTCGCGAAAATGACAAAAGATTTTTCTGTCAAGTTGTTTATTTTTTTAGAAAAAAAGTGTAAAAGAGCCTAATTTGTAGACTACATTCCATTGCGTCTCAATAGAAAGGTGTTGTTGGCTATTTTCAATGCACCCAATGAATCGGCTTTTGTTGCGCACAAAGTGCACTTTTGTGTGCTCTATGGAAGTTGCAGATGAAAACTATTAAGATCATGGCTGGCTCTGAGTGAATGGTTGTCTTTTGAGCCGAATAACTGAGCAGTTATGTGACTTACATACTGATTTTACTTTTGAACGAGACAAAATATGAAATTTCAATTGGGGGAACACTTAAAAATTTCTAAGTCTGTGAGATCGATGAATAAAAAATGGTGGCATTTGAAAGAGACTTTTTTATATATATTTTCATCAAAGGACCAACAGCCACAAGATTCATTCAGCATAGGTTATTTGTGGCAGAAGATGGGACACTGTGGCGGATACGTACCTTTTTTATTTGAATCATGAAAAGCTCTTGCAATGATTTATTGTTTTTTGTTGTTACGTGTCAGCCCACAACTCTCTCAAAAAATAAACAAAAAAAGCCAACCTACACCCAAAAATGACTAACATGTGAATGTTGTATAAAAATAATAACAAACCCAACAAATTGACACATTTCCAAGCTCTTTTTTGGCATCCAAACATTGTGTTCAGTAATTTATTTCAAATCGACAACTTACACGAAATTGCAATAAACGCCATTCCTAGCGCAAAACTAAATCCTTTAATCACAGTTGGAGTTGGAGCTATAAATTTCTCTTCCTAATCGCTTAGCCGCCACTTAAATTACACATTATGTCTGCCGCAACCTGCCAATGAAATCTCATGCAATTAATTCAGCAATCTTTTTATTTTCTCCTTCGAGATAGACGGTTGGGGAAGGAGGATACGATGGCCAAAACCGAAAATTAATTCACCAACCAATATCTCTTTTGGATGTGTCCAGAGTGTCGGTGTCCAGCGGTGTGTATATTATCAACGATTATTGCACACCACCACCGCCGCCGCCGACATCTCAGTGAAATAAGAAAAACAGTGAAATGAAACTCGATGTTTGTTGACAGTCAACTAGGCCAAAACTATTGCCATATCTCCTGTCCCACCTTATTCCTCTCTGATGTCGAACTTCTGGTCTAACTGATATGCCAAAGCCAACGCACGATGACAGCATAACGTAACATAAAGATTCTACAACTTATGACCCAGTTAAATTGATATTCCCGAAGTGTGTTGGGTTTTGGGTGGCAGCAGGCGCGGTGGCATGGATGCTGCTCCTCTTTCACAAACGACAGATCGACACACATACACGACAACAACTTACGATGACAGAAAACAAACATAAAGTTAAATGTAGCAGCATCTTGATATATGAGAATGCCATGGCATAGAATTACAGAAACAAATTTGTCACTCAGCGCCATCTGTTTTGTCTTTTTCTCTCTTCAAGATATTTTGTTGTTGGGATCATAGTTCTTAAGCGAGGACAGGCGCTAGTCAAAAGTCCTTCAAATAAAAATAACTTTGCTTTTCTCTCATGTGATGTTGTGGATGTTGCATCAACTTTTTGTTTATGAATCTTGGAATCAGAAGCCATTACGTGAATTTATTGGTAACACGATCTTTGCTATCGGCCAAGAGCATTTATGGTTTTAAACAAAACAAAAGAATGGAAGTAGATTGTGTTGTTTTTTTTCTATTCCCCTATCTTTGGTAGCAGTGGTGGTGTCCTAGTTGCGAGCGAAGCATGAAATTCAGGCCGAAAGTCTTCTCTACCTTATATGGAGCTTGATATGTTACATGATGAAGAACCATGGCGAGAATAGAAACGTAGATTGTGAAGATTTTTGGAAGAAGTTCATGTTTGATATTTTATAAAGGCTTTTGATGAGAGTGCCTAAGAAGTATAATTACAATTGAACGGCCAATTGGAAATGCCTGGGATCGACAAAGTGTTGACACCATCGTAACAATTGAAACATCAGAATGTAGGTCTCAAAATGTTCTATTCTTTACTGGAATCCGAAATTACTTAAGAAGTGAGCTTTTCAAGTTATAACTCTACAAAGACAGCTACAAATCGGAAAAATAACAACGCAAGGTAAGAGTGAGTCATGATCTCCCAAAAATCCTATCCATACCTAACCATACACGACAATACCACGCATAGATTTTGATCAAAAAAACCGTTTGAGATAAAAAAAAGAAGACAAAAAGAACGACAAAACTCAAAAACCTTGGCATCTTCCTCGTCTACCTGGCTTCTAGAAACAAAACACACCACACATCATCTTCCAAGCGGTATATCGCGTATGCTTTTATAGGCCATCTTGTGGTCAGCTAAATACAATACCCAAAAGGTCCCAAAGTCACACAATCATCGCCTCCAACAGCGAACAGAATCAAGCTACCATCATCATTCTCAACGTTGTCGTAGTCGCCGTCGCATCGTCTTCCATAACGAACAAAAGAAGATGCTTCAAAACAGAAGAGCAAAGAGCACACAGTAGCCCCGGTATACACCCTTGCTGACACGATTGACTGATTGCCTACTGTGTGTTTGTGCACGCGCTCATCCCAAAACAACCAAGATACTCCATACTCCTACTTCAAGAAGATTTATAGAAAAAAGAAATATCAGGTTCCATCATAAGAACCCACAGTGGCAAAGGTGCAGACCTTGCAAAGTGCCAGAATGTTATAATCTGGTCACTTCAACAATACGAGAGAGGTCTCTGGGTGAATGTCCAAACGGGAATTCTGCCAATGATACAATACCGTTCCTCTTTTTTGTGTGCACACACAAAAGATTTATGACAACTTCAATTATTATGAAATTGGTCATAATTTAAAATCAAAAAAAAAAAAAAAAAAAAAACGACTTACCTTCACAGCCGTCCTCCTCGAGTCCGAAATGCTCATCGGCACACTCGTCGCACTTCAATCCTGTTACCCCATCTTTACAGTTACACTGTCCGCTGAACGGATCACAAATTTCATTATGCGATCCATTTAAGTCACATTCGCATGGCGGACACATCAGATCTACATCAGCGTAGCCAACTTCACATTCATCGCACTTCTGACCGCCAAAACGTGGCTTACACAAACATTGACCGTTGACACTATCGCAGACATCTGAATCAGATCCTTCGGCATAGCAGTCACATGATTCACAGCCGACAGCTGGATCGCCCCAATAACCCATTTTGCAGCGTTCGCAATGCCAGCCTTCGGTGTTGCCACTTTTCAAAAAAAAAAAAATTGTTTATTACATCAAGATGTCAATTTGAATGCCAGGAACTTACCTGCAGGTTATGCATTCCCCTGTGTTAATGTCACATGGACCTCCGTCACATAGACATGGCAAGCACTGCGAACCGATTTCCGTCGGCTTGCCATAATAGCCATCATCGCACCTGAAAACATAGAATTGCAATTAAGATCGCCTACTTCGATGTCATGACATAAATTTACATCTCGCAATGATCGCCTGTGTAACCAATCGGGCACTGAGTGCAGACATACTCCGAAGCATCAACATCATCGAAGTGGTTCAAGTCTAGACTAAGTTTCTTCAACTGACAGCTAGGCGAGAAGTTATTGCCCTCAACTGCCAGTGGGCAAGCACATCGTCTGCAGTCATTCGGAGTACCATGCATCGGATTACCATAGAACCCAACCTTGCAGCGTTCACATCTATAAAAGTGGATTAAATGTGGAACCAGTGTATCAAATACAAGAACCATATGGTTTATAGAAAGAGGAAACTCACCTCTCTCCGAAGGTGTTGTGCATGCACTCCCCACAGTTACCAATTTCAAGGTCGCACGAATTGGAATGTCCATTGCATGGACATGGAATGCATTTGCTGGACGAGTTGCCACCTTCATCAAGTCGAATATATCCAAATTCACAGCTTTCACACGATAGTCCCGAATAGCCCGGCGGACAGAGACATTCTTCGACGAGTGTCGTTGATTTGGCGCCCAATTCTGTGCCACCAGTGTAGATCGTTGCTCTTTCCAAAATCGTTTCTACTTGATCGGTATGAAAAAATCCACGAACAAGAACAGCTTCTACATCGACTAAAACCGACATAAATTCGTTTCTGGATACCGGACGTCCTCGATAATTACCAGGTACATTTTCCAAATGATACCAATTATCTTCTTTGAGAATCACGTCCATGATCACAGAGTCCGAGTCGTATTGCTTGTCCTCGAAGGCCAGTTTCAGACCATTCCGTCCAAAGAGAACGATATTGGGAGCTTTTGTTGGATGCCCACTGGTGTCGCCGCGAATGAAAACCCACCGAACATGTAGAGAGATTCTTGAACCGTATGAAGTCAGTTTGTTGCCAGTGTAGCCAACCGGTGCCATCCAATAAAGGGTATCCACATCGGTCATGTCATACATTCCATAGTTCAAATTTCCTGTTTCGACATCGATATTGGGATAGAGCAGCTGACTTCGGGTAATGTCAGTGATTTTCCAGTCATTTAGAGTCTCGAAGGACAAAGTTTGCATGTTGGCACTGGTGCACGAGAAACCAACTCCAGAACAGAAACATTTCATGCAACCGTCAGGATTCTCACCCGACAGACCAAAATATCCGACTTTACACTCGTTGCAGGAGTCACCATCGACATTCGATTTACAGACGCAACTCTCCTCACATTCAGCTCCTGGGAGAGATCCCTTTGAGTCGCACGAGCAGCGAGTGCAATTTTCTCCATGGTAGCCAGATGCACAATCTCCACAACGTTCGCCTTGAAAGCCGTCCTTACATATACAAGCTCCACCGATTGCATGGCACCCAATCGATCCAAAATCATGGCACTCACACACCTCACAAGGTGTGTCTAGTGAAGCATCTTTCAGACGAAAATGCCCACTACGACAAAATTCACACTCATTGCCCGCCGTGTTGTTCCGGCAGTCCTGACAGACTCCTCGCCCCAGAAACTCATCATACTCACAAATTGTCGCGTGTCCATTGCACTGGCAGATCTCACAAGCGTTCTCCTTCCGAGCGGTGCCATTTTTGAATGGTTTGTCCTGAAAAAGTGGACAGCACGAACCACAATCCGAACCGCAAGTGTTGTGCTGACAAACACACTCAAACGAGGTCTCTTTCGGATCTAGTCCCGAGGAAACTTCAACAGTTTTATCAGCATGCCCGTGACAGCTCAACCTCGCACTCAAACGGATCTGTTTCAATGAGTAAAAGCTGCGTTTTTCAAGCGACTGCGCATCCAGCAACCAATCGACACTGTTGTCGAGATTCGCCGTCGAGTGCATTCCCTGGAATCGAATTCGTATATACCGGGCTGCTATGAAGTCCATCAGCTCGGCCGACTGTTCCATGGCACCTGGGCGATTTTTCAACAACGAAACGTGTAATTCGCCGTTTTCTAGAGGCAGAGCCTTCGAGAACTGCGTTGTGCAGATGACTTCGGTGTCATTGGTGAAAATGTATTTGCCATTTTGTCCAGGCACTCCATATCGTCGGCGACAGTCGGCATCGCTCAGACCGAAATATTGCCATGGCTGGTAGGTGATGTCATCCAGAGATTTCTCCAGGATCCATGATGCGGGGCGAGGGGAATTCGCCGATTTTAACATGACAAAGAAGACCTCATAGACCTGTAGGATGGGAGAGAAAAAACCGGAAACCAGAGATTAATGAGGTCACAAACACACGGTGTATACACAAAAGCATAAAAAAGGCAAACAAAAAGATGAGATGAAGACAGTGGTCCGAGTTGCAAGGAGTCTATCAAAATTCAGCTCGTCAAATAGTTGAATTTGACCTACATGAGAGGGAATTTTCAAGATTAACAAGATTATGCAGGTTCCTTTTGACACAGCTTCTTTCTGGAGGCGTTTACAGAAGATGCGAACAAATTCAAAATTTAGTCTGTAAAGTTTCTTTTGTCACTCTTTGAACCACTGTAACGTCAATCGATTAGCATAAAAAGGAAGAATTCTGTTTCGGCTTCTGTTCCTTGTTAAATTCAAACAAGGATGCCCACTGCGCATAAGTGCTCAAAACAGCACACACAAATTGCGTGGACTTGTTAATTGGATGCTACCCAGACAAGAAGGTAACCGAAGCAGGGTATGAATCTTCAAAGTTTGAATAAGCGTAGGAAGTCGTTTACTTACCCATCCCTTTGTCCAAAAATTGACAAGAAGATCGACATGTTTACACAATCAGCGTTTTTATTGGCGGCAAAAATGGGATCGTTTTCGTATTTTTGCTTATTTCAATTCAAGATTTCAAATCGTGCGACTAACGACGACGACGACGTGACTGATGAATGGAACAACAAACAATCGTGCTGTGGGTTATCATAGACCGCTTTATGATTGTGCATGGCAAGACTAAAAGCGATATGATTTAACCTTGATTGTTGTTGAAACGTTACGATCGATGGAGTGTGAAAATGCACAAGCATTGCAATCAGTTTAACAACTGTCAATAAGAGATTGGAACGTCAGCTGAAGGGTTGAAGGGCAAGAATGTTGCCATGGGATCAGCAAATATCATTGAAATTGGTTATTGGGGGCAGTTGCCGTGGCAGGATCGATTTGAGACTTTAAATGTCATTTGAATGGCTTTTTGATTGACTAAAATGTCAAATTTATGTCTTACGTCTTTGGGTGAGTTTGGTACGTGTGATCGAGATCGAAGCAAACTAACGGTAAGTCACACTGAAAACCTTGGCTAAACACTCATAAAGTCATGGAAGATTTGTTTGACAAAAACACACATGACATTTGCATAGATAATGTCTTAACATAAACTGTGACAGCTTTTCAGAGATTTGTTGTTATTAACCGAACAAAATGAACCAAAAAGTACTAGATTTTCAATTTTGCTCACATTATTTTAACCAAGCAAAACAATCAACTAAATGCCAATCATATTCCATATCAACATTAATGGTGAAACATTTCAAAAACAAACCCATTCCTGTCAACACTTGACATCTTAAAAACGCCATATCTCATCGACACCCTCTCTGCATCCAACCATGTTCCTAAACAAAAATAAAACCTGGTTGAACAACCTGGAAGAGCATTTCAAAGACTAGCTGTCTGCTTGTCGGGGTCTGTGTGCTTCCAAGGTCCCGATGTAAACAAAAGAAAAACCATCCCGTTGAAAACATTTTTGACTTTCAAACCCCAAAACAACACCGCATCGCACCGAGGCGTCGCTCGTGTCGGTCGTTTGCGTTTTCTTTTGCTCTCCAATGTAAATAAACTAAAGGAAGCTCTATAGACAGCAAGCCTCCAAATGGCTTCGTTTATTGTGTTCAATGAGGAAATTTACTGCTCGTTCCCATAAACACTGAAGACTGGAGATGAAGAAAAAAAAAGTCATAAGTTTTTATGACGTTGTTATGAGTTTTCAATTACCCAACCATGCATATGGGCGTTGTCGTCATCCTTAGAGAAAAAAAGTAACAAAATGGGAGGTGTGGCGCGTCGGTTTCTGAATGCATGCATAATGTACTTACAAAAAAAAAACCAGAAGATAAAGAATGTGGCATTAAAGTCAGATTTTGCATGCGATATGTCAGATAGCAGGTTGAATTTTTTTGACAGATCACTGACACAAGATCTTATATAAGGCGACCCCACGCTAAGATCGATCAACGTTAATCTGACACTTCGACAAGTATAATGGTTAAGTGTCACTAATGAATTCAGCATTGCCAGATAGCAATTGCAAATTGTTCAATCTTGAACAGAAAATTGGCAGCACTGATTTTTTTGTTCGACACACCCAAAAGCGTCAACGATGACGATGATCAATAGTGATGGGTTGAGTTCAATGCAGAAATTTAATCAGTCTATGATCGATCTTGTGAAATTCGGTCAGACGTCAGAGTTTGGCAGCTGAAGGTGACATAACCCAAGATGACAACGCTCTCGCGAACAACAATGTACCGAGAGTGACGGAGGATAGTATTTGGTCGCATTAACTCGCTTAGACCTTGTCAATGTTTTCTGATACTTGAATTGTGTTGAGTGTCATGAATGACAGCTCTTTTTTTTTTGTATCTAAAATGAATCAAACAGCATCAATGGAAAAAGTAATTTTGACAGATGAAACTTTGAGCGCATAAAACAAAAGTTTGAAGGGAACAAATACCATGCCCTTTCAAGAACTTGCAAAAAGGGAAAACAACATTAAATTGTGCGGTAGTTGTAACCACATGAATTAATGGAAGCCGATCGGTTACACAAACCGCGTTATGTAGTCCGTCTGTTGATTATATCGATCAGCCACTGAGTATATGTGTTGTCTTCGCGCCTAGGAACCTTGATGATCCCGTGTGCACCCTACAGAATTGGGAGATCATTTTTATGTGCGCCAAGACAAGAACGATGCATTATAAATATAAAAGCGGCCAGATCGTGAGGTAAACAAACTATAAGCGAATTTACCTGGCATGCATTCGATCTTACACATGTTTGCTGATTCACCGCAGACTGTTGATGGACCAGACGGCACGATCGATGTAGTGGGGATTCATAATGCGCCTGGCCTGGGGTTTATTGAGTGTTTATTAACAGTTTGCTTCATACATCCCAACATTTGCAAGACCACTATTGGATTATGAAGGGAAAACGGAATCATTCCTTTTTTGTTGCCTGTGCAAACTTTTTGCAGCTGGCCAGTGCTTGATTAACGATCACCGATAACAATTTTCGATTATCAATTTCAAACATCGAATATGGCTCGATTGGAGCAATGTCTAAGCATGCCTCTCAGGACTTCATATAATTTTTCCCAGTACAGAATCTAAACTCCCGACGATCTTTCCACAGAAGGGTTAGGGATCAGATCATGTTGTATTTGTGTGCTGTGTTTTTTTTTCCAAGAGATAAGAACTGTCTGGAAAAAAGCAAGCCTCATTGCGATGAATGAAAATATCGCAATATCGCCAAACGAGATCCTATAGACTTACCAGTTTACCACACACTCACACAAAATACTGGCACTAAGCTATCTATAGTCGATTGAACGGCACAAGATTAGAGGAGACACTTGAAACTCTTCAAAAAAATGCGCTGGGAATTTTAAGATAAATCAGTAGCTTGGGCATCAGCATCATTGATTAAATGATCAGCAATAAGAGAGTGTTGTTCTGTGTTGTGTATAGACTTGAGACTTCACGCTGTACATTGTAACTCTAGACGGAGTGTGTGAATTAGTAGTTGACGTCCGGCAACATGGCAGCAGCTGCTTTGGCTCAAGTGAATTGATATTCATGGAGTGAAGATTGTAGAGGATCTACGGAATGGAATGCGTATGTTTTTGTTCAGTCAGAAGAGTTATGTAGCTTTGTTGTTTGAGCTTATGCAATTGCTCCATCGATATGATGATTGGTTTGGGGCTGCCAAAGTGAGTAGAAAAATCTTGATAAATTCTGAGGGAATTTGTTACGTTGTGCACTTTTTGACTACTCTTTTGTTTCACCACTCGGCAACCCTTGTTTGAAATCTTAATTGATTAACACCTTTTCAATATTCTTGATTAGTTGCTTTTGATAAAAGAGTTGCTGAATTCTGAATATGTGTTCTCATCCGGTTGAACCTAATTCTTCAACGAGCCACGTTTGTTATCGATTTTCGAATTGAATTTCCTGTCGGTGCCGTTTCCTACTGACTCCTTCAAGAACCGTGACATTATCAACTGATCAAATGTCAAATTGATTCGTCACATTCAAAATGGTATGACGAAGAGTGCAAAACATCTAGAAAAGAATCATTCGCATACTTAAACGTTTCAGGCAGTCAAATAACGAATTCTTTAAAAGGCTTTACCTTAATCAAAAGTCTTTCTGGAACAATGTTCGAATTTTGGGAGGGCGCACCAAGTCATCAACCGTTAACAAAAGAATTTATTTCTGCCAGATCCAGACCAGCGCTCCCTTAGTTTCGCCCTGCAAAACGTTTCAGTAACTGAGTTAGACGCTGTCAGCATCACTTCAAAGAATGAAGAATAATAAAACAGGGGGTTTTGATGGAATCCAATAGAATTTTATAAGAACGCAACCCATGAATTTCTTGAAATTCTATAACTGTTTTCGCTTAGCAAGCATATATCGAATTTTTAAGAAAGTTGACCAGAACTACCTGAAAACTATAAAGGGATTTCTGCGTTCTCTGATCATTAAGAAAACTTTTCGTCCAAATGATGTACTCTAGACTGGTGACTTGGGTTGAAGAAAATAACAAAATAATTGTTTTTTTCAGGCAAGTTTTCGAGCAGGCCTCTCTACAGTTGACCAAACTTTTGCTCTTACGAGTATCGCTAGCAGATATATAAAAAAAAGAAGCCTTTGTATGCGCTCTTCTAAGATTTCAAAGTGGCCTTTGATACCGTTAATAGAAGATCACTTTCGTATAAGCTAGCAGCTGAAGGTGACTCAAGGTCATCGCGCAAGAACCGATGCCTGCAGAGATAAACAAGGGAACATCATAGTAGAATCGCAAACAATGCTGGGGATTTGGAAAGGCCACTTCTGTAGATTGTATAACGGCGACGACGAACAAAACACCGCCGTCAGAGAGGAGCCTTTCATCGGACACGATGATAGCCAACAATTCCGTGAACCCGACCTAGAAGAAGTGAAAACCGCAATATCACGGCTGAAATCTAACAAAGCCGCTGGAGCAGATGGACTAGCTGCTGAGTTGTTCAAAGCAGCAGGCGACGAGCTAGATAGGAGCATGCACCAAATCATCTGTAAGATATGGTCAGAGGAATGCATGCCCGATGAATGGAACCTCAGCATTGTTTGCCCGATCCTGAACAAGGGAGATCCTCTAAACTGCGCCAACTACAGAGAACAAGTCTACTAACATCGCCTACAAGATCCTCTCTGCTTAATATGTGAACGTCTGGAAGCCTTTCGTCAACAATCTGATTGGTCCTTATCAATGTGGCTTCAGGCCAGGAAAGTCAACCATGACCAAATTTTCACGTTGCGGCAGATCTTGGAAAAGACCTATGAACTCCAAATCGATACCCACCACCTTTTCATCGATTTTAAGGCCGTGTATGACAACATCTACAGAGACGAACTGTATAAAGCTATGTCTAGTTTTGCATCCCTACCAAGCTCGTTCGCTTGTGCAAAATGACGATGAAGAACTCACGCTGCTCCATCAGGTTGGCAACGAGATTACGAATCTTTCGACGTCAAAAAAGGATTCAGACATCTAAGATTATGATTTTTAGATCTCGAAATCGATCTAGCCATTCGAGCGGAACTGGACATTAAATGTTGATAACATTGAAGTAGTTAGCGAGTTTAAGTATCTGGGTTATATTATTTCTAACAATATAATCAATAAAAGCGCATATAAAAAGAGAAACTTCAAGTTGCCAAATCTGCAATTCAACTCAAAGTGGTCACAATTTTCTCAAGCAAGTTCGTCGACCCAAAGTCAAAATTCAAGGTTTTCGAAGAAACAGTTAAAAGTTGCTTTTGCTACGGCAATGAGGTGTATGGATACCAAATTCTGGAAGAGATGGAAGTTATTCAAAGACATTTCTTCAAACGAATATTTCGGCTCCCGCCGAGCACTGCAAACTACGCCATTTACATTGAGTCGGGATTCCCTCAAATATTCATACAAAATTTGAAAGCTAACGCTAATTTTATAACTAAAGTTATTCACAGATCTGATAACAGTTTTCAGAAGTAAATTTTGTTTATCTCACTGCATTGTGGGTATTCCCCTTTTAGAAACTGGAGCGAACTTGCAGCGGCAAATAACATACCAATGCACCTTGATGTCGACAATAAGGTGGATTGGCGAAATATCTTTTATGAATGCATCTCTTCCGTAGACGAGAAAATTTACAAATAGAATCTTGAAAGGACTAGATTATCATCATCTAGAGCTACGTATAGCCAACTTAATCTTTCTTTGAGTGAAAATAATTATCTCAGAGAGGACCTTTTTGTCTCGAAAATGAGTTTAATTTTGATTCTATGCACATATGATGTTAGCCTGAACTATAAAACTGTCTAATTTTCAGAACTGTATACGATTATGAAATGTTTCATACGAAAAAGATGTTCCTTTAACAAAATGAATGCTTAATCAATATGGCTGGCAAACTAATTTGTGAAAAGTACTTTCTTACAGCGTGTGTGGTAATTTAAATTACAACGTACAGCTGACCTTACTCACATTTAAGTCAATTCTTAATGGGTAACACCCTTTGAAAATTTATTTACGACCTTCATAAAAATTACTACAGATCATCATTAGCGTCAAGTAATTTTAAAAAGCCTCCAAAATCAATTTCATCGTCTCTGTCATCATCACTCTCTCGTTGGGCCGCACAAACGTCAACTTATTATCTAACCACTTTGTTTGATCTTTGCCTTCTCGTAACTCTTCCAACTGACAGAATCACACACTCAATGCCCAACAAACAAAACTTAAAATAAATAAAAAAAAGACAACAAACAAAAACATAGAAGCTAATTTACCCTATATTTATGTGTGTTGCATAATTTGAATGCTTATATAGTTTGACAGGACAAACGTCTTATTGGCTCGATAATTCTACCAAATTGGTAAGATGTCCTTAATCACACACAATCCAATGTTCTACGTATATGGAAAATCATTAAAAGCAAAATCAAATCACGACTTTATATCTCTTTTTTTTTATTATGTTATATATCTCGCTCGGAAGCTAGTGATCTTAGACGTCGTTACGTTAGATGCTGCTGCACAGCACAGTCCACAAAAACCAACTTCTATTCAAATATCTATCATGGTGTGTTTCTTTTTTCTGCCCACTATGATTTGGTGTTTGTGCTATGTTAGCTCCATCTGTGGGGACTATTAAAATAATTGCGTTTTGTCAACAAATCCTCCCGCTATATCTAAAATAACAGAAAACAGTAACCAGCACCTTCTTCGACAACAACGAGGAGGATGGAGAGACTTGGATAGACAGAGTGAGAGGGAAAACTCTACAAGACAGCGTCAAACCATATTTGGGACCGATTAATGAAGCAATTACCTTGTGGAACCAATCGATGTTTTTGGCAAGAGCCTTCTGTCCAAGAGCACCACGAGTTTTAGAAATGTTTTCCGTCAGGAGGCTGGATTTTGCATGCAAATACACTGCTAAAAATTTTATAAGAAAAGTTCCAGTGAACTGAGAAAAGTGGGAACACTCTTAAGACCCAGTTCACACAAGACGACTCGACTTTTCTTACAATGAAAAACAAGACAGGCTTAACTTGGAATCCGTTTGACAGCTCAATCAGTAGCCGATTTATTCTGAAACGTCAAATTGAAAATGTTTGATTTAGCTCTGTCCGATTTGTGTTCATACATCACTTCCTGTCAATTGGAACGATTTGATGACATTTTTTCTGTCAGTGTATCGATAAGTCTTCGTTTGCTGGCTTGCCTATTCAGCAAATTACCAATTTGGATCTCGGACAAGCGATAAGAACCGCATGCAGCCACATATTAAACAATTTGTACACATGACATGCAGATTAGAATCCGTATTTCGAATAATTTCGAAATGAAAAGAACAAAAATTCTTTTCACTTGTCAATCTTGATTGTACACATTTCTTTCAACTGAAAACAAACAAACAAAAAAATCCACCGAGGTAAAATGACTGTCTGTCAGTTTGCATACTATTCACCACATGGGATGATGTCCCCCATTGATGGACAGAGACAGACTCATGTCAATTGTCAATTAAAAGATAAAAATAAAATAAAACCGATGACGCGATGACAAGAAAACCAGAGGATAAACAAAACACCGAAACGACAAATTGCCCATCAATGCACCGGAGTTCCGTCATCAGTTTTCAGGGCCCCCATTCTTTCTGTTTTGCTTTGGCTGATAGATAAATGTCATTGAATCCCTGCGGTGTGGTGCCCCGCACGGCACGGTAGTTTGTGTATGTTTTTTGGGTTGTTCTTTTTTTTCGTTGGGAAACTGGTCCGCTGTGTTGTGCGATCGCAGACAGGATCTTGTACTTAGACAGCCCGCTACTGAGTACTTGCTATCGCGTCTGAGACACAGCGGTGGTGGTGGTTGATTTGTACAAACGCGGGTCTTTCTTCTTTCTATCTTGTTGCTTGCACTGCGTGTGCTCATTAAAAGCCGAGACATTTATGCTTGTCACTTGAAATTTATTTACGATTTGATCACTTACATCTGGTTGTGAAGTTCGCTTTTTTCTGAATTGGCTGCATTCGCTGTTTTGGCTTTGGCTTTGTTTTATGTCGCCATATCGCCACTTGAGGCATTCTGTTGCTGTTCAATTCGCAATACACAGCTCTCCTTTCCAGGCAGCAGCAGCAGCAGGAAGGAGTAACAGCGCCGCTGTAACTTTGGTGTCAAGTCGTAGAACACATGTACTACTGCAGTCACATTAATTTTCGACGCACTGACGACTGACTTTTTATACGCAGAATGAGCTCGCTGGAATTCATGTTATGCTATAATGTCGCACATTGCATTTCTCGAACAGGACTTTCGAAAAAGACATCGCTTGACGATGATCCACGATGCTCGATGAACTAGTAAGCTACTCTATTGCTTCTTGCGTTTGGGCGAGGTTTGAGTGTTTCACATGAAAATCGCAATTAATTTGAATGATTTGTGCAGAAAGGAAGAAACATGGAGCTGAGGCAGCCAGCGAGTGTTACAATTTTTGCGGAGGAATGACAAACTAGTTGTAGCTTGTAGCAACTGATATGTTCCCGCGAAACGCTCGTGTCGGTGGGGTATGACGGTGGCGCGCGTTACAAGAGTGGAATAAAGTGCAGTGATTTATTGTTGGATCAGAATGGCAGTGAGATATGTCATTAGGAAATGAAGAAATGTTGAATTTCATAATTACTGTTAAAACGGAATATTTGAACTGTCAAATTGCCTTGGAAAACTGGAGATTATTATGAGAAATGGCTTGAATGTGAGTTGACAGGAACATGGCTCCAAAAGTTTTTGAGTATGATTTGTTACAGTTGATTCTGACAGCAAGTTCGCAAAGGTTCAGTGTCAGGCATTGAACTTCGCTTTTTTGAGGAAATGCCAATAACTGTCACCAGAGTGCTGTCACATGAATTCTCAGAATTATCAAACGTCAAAACAGTGTGGGACTTGTCGTTTTTATCACTCATTATTAAAATGACAACTCATGCGCATTTTCACTATAACATTTCACTCTCACATAGACCGCCATTTTGTAGCAAAAGAACAGATATGACAGATGGCAGTTCTTTTTCTCAAAACTATTATAATGACAGTTGGGGAGTACAGAGACTGAATTACCAAAATATGAACAACTTTGCCACCCACTTTCAACCCAACCCAACAGAACTACAAGTGACATTTATCTATTTCAACTAGTTTGTTTGTTTTCACAACTTAACATTGACATTTACATTGTTGCTAAAAATAAAACAACCAAGGACCTTTGTCGTTCTTCCACTTTCTCATTTTGTTTCAAATTGTTTGTTTTCTTTGGCTTACAATCGAAAATGTCCCATGGTGCTATCGGCTCGAGCGCATAGCGGCTTTTTTCGAATTCTTTCATCTTTTGCCAAAAAATTAATTCTCACATCAAAAAATCTCTTTGGTGCCATTAATCAAACTATTACCGGCGGCATGGCGCGTTGTTGTGTCTCTCGTCGTCAGCGTCACTAAGCTTGCCTGCGCCTATGCCAAACCACCATATCCAGACATCCGAGACTATCGCATAGCTCTAATCCGAATCAATGCGCATACAACATGCGCATTCAAATAGCAAACGAGATCGCCTTATCTTGCGTCTTTCTGCAGCTCTAGCTGCTTTAGCTACTTGGGTTTCTTGGAGTTGGCCTGCCAGACAACATAGTCGTCGATATTATTTATAGAGAAGGTGGTGGCTGGACACCATTAACATCACAAGTGGGCCCCTTTGGCCCCCGATCAGCAGGTCTAAGCGCGCAAAAGATCGCAGAGCAATAGTCGTCGGTTGTCCGTCTTGGCGAAGAAGGAAGCAGCTTATCTCCAAAAAAACGTTGCTCCAAAAACCGTGCAAAATGCCAAACCTATAGCCCCAACTACTGTCTAGCTTATCAGACCAAAATAGCATCGTCTATGTCTGGCCAATTTAAAATGCAGTGGTAGCTTGTCTGTCGACGGGTAATCTGGTGCACAAAGACGCACAAAAATCGCACATCACTTCGCTCTCTAATCGTGTGAAATATTTGCGTGGTCTTTGAGTTGTTTGCCTCTCGGATTGCTCTTTTTCTCAAGTAAAAGTTAATTTTTGGCAGCGGGTGAGTCGTTTTCAAAAACATTAAAGCGGGACATACCTCATTTGTGCGATTTGCGAATGTATAGAAATGCAAACGAAACAGACAGTTTGGGGCGAATTTTCAACGCCACGTTGGCGTTGTTTGTGTCAGTTGAACGTCAGCCATCAGAGCGAGAGAGAATGAGAGCAAAAGCAGGAAGCTTCCGGGCAGATTGATTCGATGAAAGATTTTGTGTTGAATTTTTTTTTTAAGAAGATTGCAGTGAGGAGAGGGAGAGAGTGTGCTCTGGCCTGGTTAATTGAGTTGTCTTTAATGAAAAGCCTCAGGGAGTAGATAATGAGACAGCAAAGTATTTTAGTAGCCTTAAATGGGACTCGTGCGGCAAGAGTCTTAAATCAGATGAGCGCTGATTGGAGGCGCGATTTTATCTCCTAATCCTCGAACATGCGATTCCATGTTGCATAACGCTTTTATAATCTTTAAAGCTGCTGTTGGCTGTTTAAGGCTTTTTTTATGGGCGAGTCTCAATCTCAGATTTATATCGAACAAAGTCGCTATAAAGTGGAAGTTGAAAAACGTGTCTTCGAGTTAATTTGATTTTCTTTTAATATCTTGAATCAGCTCCGATTAAAGATTGGAACAATCCAAATCCAAAAGCCACTCAGCAAGCTGATAGCAATCGTGTAATCTTAATTAGATGATTCGGTTTTGGTTTTTCGTTTTTGGGAAGAGAGGAAACACACAGAACATCCCATTTCTGAATCAGTTAACACTTTCAATCAGTCATCTCTCAATTTTTAACTGTGACGAAGAAGAGTTGATTGACTGTACCGTTTGTTGGATAAATTGACGTGAAATTCTTGCCGCTTGTCACTTCTGTTACATAAAAAAGACGGAGACAAGAAAAGGGTTCATTGTTGGTGTCTTTCAAACAACTTGATTTCGGAAGCTCAATAATTCTGTGACTATTTGTGGTTGTGATTCCAAACAAGAGTGAGGAATGAGAATTGATGAATGGTACCTTTACTGTTCTTGATTTTGTGATAGAAGCTTCTGACTCAGAGAAAAAATTGACATGACACTTATCTTGTAATTAAAGACGGCAGTCATTTCGTTTTTTTTCGTTTGAAATCATTCTGTTCAAAATCCTGTGAAGGAATTTGTCGAATAACCCCGGTGGGGGATATAAACGTACCCACATTCTGTCCAAATTTCAAAGGGCAGAGCCGTATACTTCAGTAGCTACAGTGGGTCAAAAGGGGTACCATGTTGGCTTTTTCCTTTGAATTCACCCTGTGTAAAATGCTAGGAGGGAATTTGTCCAATAATTTAGCCCAGTGTGGGATATGAACGAGCTCATCCTGCTGTCCAAAATTCAGAGGACAGGGCCGTGCACTTCACTATTGTGGGATAAGAACATATGCACCTGCTGTCAGGCTGCAGGGGCGTATACTTTAGAAGCTACAGGGTGTCAAAGTGGTACCGAAAAATCGCAATTGCAATATTCTTACAAAAACTAATTTTTTCAGCCAACGGGTTGGCCAACTATGGAAAAGCTGATGATGAAGGGTTTTCCAATAAGAGGTGTTATTTTGATAATCAAAGAAATATGACAGTTTTTGAGATAAATGATCTGATGTCATTATTATGCTGTTAATAATTGCACACAAAATCAGCCGAATGGTCACCACGACCACGCTTACAGGACCATATCCTTTTCATGAAATTTTTCATAACCAAATCCCAAAGTGGCTGACCTATGTCCTCGATAGCCTCACTAATTCCATCTTTGAGGTCTAGAATCGACGTTGGGCTGTTTGCGCAGACCTTATCTTTCACGTGGCCCCAAGGAAGAAGTCGCAAGGTGTTAAATCACAAGATCTCGGTGGCCAATTGTGGTCATCTCTTCGAGAGAAACACGGACCGGAAACTTTTCCCGTAAAAGATCGATGGTTTCATTGCTTATGTGTCTTTTTGAAAGTAAACGTTGCTTGTCAAAGATCATTAATCATATCTCAATAGCGCAATCCATTGACCGTAACTGTTGCTCCAGCCGCCGGACCATAAATCGCACCATACAGTCACGCGTTGAGGATGGAGAGGCTTTTCAACAATAACTCTTGGGTTTTCCGAGCCCCAGATGCGACAGTTTTTCTTGTTGACGTAGCCTCCGAGGTGGAAATGGGCCTCATTAGTCAAGATGATTTTTCGATGAAATTCCGGATCATTTTCATGCATTTCAAGGACCCATTCAGCAAAGCTAGTGTCCGTAGCTTAGTGGTTAGGTGCGTTGGCTACTAAGCAGAACGTCGTGGGTTCTACCTGGGCCCATAGTTTTTATTTCATCTTTCACGGGCACTGCCTCTTGCGAAGAACTGACAAAACTTCCAAGAGTATCAATCTGTCATGAAAAAGTGCTTCTCAACTTTGCCGTTCGGAATCGGCCTTAAAATGTAGGTCCCCTCAATTCTTCATATGCACCCGGAGAATTGTTGATGAGAGTAAGCCACTTAGGCATTGGCTCTTCAAGAGCTGTCGCGCCACTCTATTTTTTTTTTTAATCAGCAAAGACACGACGTTGTTGATGATCAGCTGGCTTGAGTTCTTGTGTTAACTTTATAAGCCTGAAGACCCAAGTCCTTATGCAAAATACGGTGTAATGACATTTGTTGAATGCCTAATTCCAAAGAACGACGAGGAATGGACAAACCTGGGTTTTCTTCAACACTTTGGGCTACAACAGCAATATTCTCAGTTGTTCGACGTGTACGGGTTTTATTCTTCACATTACTAACTTGTCTCAACAGCTCGAATTTGTCCACCAATTTCTGTATTGCAGTTCGACAAGGTGATTCACGACGACCTAAAAATGTTTTAGTTTTACGAACCGTCTCTGCTGAGTTTTAGCCATTTTTAATAATTGCAATGCGTTGTTGTGTGTCGTTCCATTTTTATAAATGGCGTAGTTTCTACTTGTCAAATGTTAAAAAATGACAGCTTCAAAAGTGACAGCTACCAAAACAGCGGGCTATTCAAAATAACCTCTTATTGGAAAACCCTTTATAATCGAGATTTGGAAGTCGCTTCCTAGTAGCCCCATTCCACTTTTCCGTCAAAATTTGTGCAAATTTTAAATGCAAGTCAGTAACTAGGCGCCCGAAATTGCGCATAAATTTATCAACAAACAAAACTAATGACTCCACCGAACCACCTGAAGGCCATTTTCATTTCTCATATACACAAATAGGTTAGGCATGACCGAAAATGCGAGAAAAAAAATAAATTTGTAAATTTTATAAGCTCAATAAATATTCTCACGAAAGTTGCAAAGAGTATCGATTTCAGTCAAACTCGAACGATACGAATAGTATCCATTTCCAGTATATCCACCCCAACAAGTCGACGCAGAAGTAGTTTGGCTGCACTGGCTTAACTAGCCACACACGCCTGTTTCTCGGTTACAAGATACCAAGACGACAAAATGAATTATGAATAAATTTTTCAACACACAAAATTGTGTTCCAGCCATCTTTCAGGGGGGAGCCAACTGCTGAAACCTGACAAAGCCTTGCATAAAACTACTACTTGTAGAAACAGTGATTCCAATTAAACTAACAAGAACCATATTGAAACCTTGATTCAAAGACGATTGGGATCTTTGTCTCTCTTGAACGCCTTAAGACCACTTAAACTCAAAAAGTCGACTGGACTCACCTGCTTCAGATCCATTGTTATGGTGACATACTCGAAATGCCTGCCATATTGTAGCGTTGGGCTCTGCCACCAGCGTTCGTCCACATTGCCATTATTGAGAATCGCCTCGATCGGATGCTGTTTGGCTGGATCGGATGACTGCTCATTGCAGATGCCACATTGCGTAGACCAATTCTTGTGCGGGTAGGCATCGACTAATTTACAGAACTCCTCGCGACCATTTTGACCGCAAGTTGCATTGACGGTGATCGAGGCTCGCGGCGCAACATTGAACAATGGCGGAAATGCTCCGCCACCTTCTATAGTTTCTGTCTGTCCGGAAAGCAGTCGAAGAGCTGCAAGAGAAAAAAAAATGAAAACATTTTGTTTAGATTGGATTTTTGTAATAAATTTGTGGAGCTATTTTGGGAAAGCCATTAACTTGTCTCAAGGACTCTATCTCGATACGAACTCAATTATATTGTTTAGTCCCAAAAAAAAAGAACCAGAGAACAGACAGAAGCGAGAAGAACAAGTTGGCAACTTCATCACGTTGCAATTTTGGTGAGAATTGACAAGACACAACAGCGAGAAGCGAAAAAGACAAAAGAACACCATCAGAATCTAACACGATCACCGGATGGCCGTCTGATGGGACTTGGAAGATGTTTAATGTCACATCAAAGTGATACCGATCTTTTTGTGTTTTTCCTTCGTTCGATGATGATATTGTTGCCCATGGGAAGATTCCAATCAATCGACATACCTTCTTACTCTATGTGACTTGGTAAAAAACATTTCACACATTCCAGTCTTGAGTTGGGTGAATTTTTGAAATGTGTTCACATTTCGCGATAGCAATCAGCAACGAAAAGGGAATGAGACAAAATTGTGACTGACTTGTTTTTTTTTTTTCTTTTGGAGATTTTGTCTGATCACTTTGTCAGAGTTTTGTTTTTTTTGGAAACATGATAAAAGGGTGCAACATCTGTTGCAGATGTCAAAATTTGAACATTCAAATTTGATAAGACTTTTGACATAAATTTGGCAGCAAGAAGTGTGATTTTGACATTTTTCAAGGGGATTCAATTATGTCATGAAAAATTATATGAATATTTGACAAAAGGAAATGATCTGTCATCTGTGGAAATGACAATCTGGTTTCGTGAGGAATATGACAGGCGAGGAGCTGGAGAGCACTGATTGCTATTGCTAGACTCATAGAAGTTGCTTCATGTTCTTTAAAGGGTCTGCAATGGACTTCATAGACTCATCGATCTAACGAGATTGCAGGTCGGATCCGCTGCTTGATCATTTCTGCTTTTTGAGTATCAGTACTGAGCCGTTGACTTATTGATCAGTGCAATACCTGGTTTACCAACTGAGGTGAAATCAAAGCTTGTTTCATGCTGCCGCGAAGTGCTTAAGGTTCTTGGCGCACAGCACAACATTAGACTCTGCTGGGTCCCAGGCCATCACAGCGATATACTAGGCAACGAGAGAGCCGATGAATTAGCAAGATTAGGGTCAATGCTTGACGTAAGCCAAGCTCAGCTAGTTAGCACCCCTACCTGTTATTCAAAACCGGAAATCTCAAAAAGAATAACTATCAAAGGCCGATGAAAGGTGGAACCTTCTTGACACCTGCGGCACTACAAGAAAGATCTGGCCCTGTTTTAACAAACAAAGAACGGAAAGAATTATGCAGCTACACAAGGAATCACTTCGATCTCTTGTGAGCATAATCACCGGAAAAAGATGAGAATCAGTTCAGATGATCTATGCAGCGGATGCGGTGACGAGGAGGTGCATGAATACACTTCGCACTTTCTGTGTCACTGTCCCACACTTTCCCACCAAAGGAAGAATTTGCTTGGCAACTATATCTTCGGGGATTTAGAAGAACTCTCTAGTACACCAGGTACTAACATTCTGAACTTCGTCAAAGTTTCTAAATGGCTTGACTAACTGAACACATAGGTTTTTCTTATTAGTTTGAGTAGCAATACTCACGGGTATCACAATGGATCTGTATTGATCTAAGTGTGACGGTAAAGACATCAACTGTCAGGCCCTTAACCTAACCTAATACCTGGTGTTCATCGATTGCGAGAAAGATATTAACAGCGTCAGTGGCTTGCTTTGTGGAGGAGAGGTATCCACAAAAATGGAACACAGGTGCGTTTTGCACAAAGCAGGTGCTTCTGCACCTCGAATTCTTCTTCGAGGGTAGTTGGTTACCCACAATTGTCGAGTCGAGTCTACCATCGCTCAGGATGCCTATAAAATTTTAATGGCGTGCTCCAGACGGACTACAAGGGCGTTGAACTTTTACTTCATAGACCCATACCCATTAGCCTTGCCGGTAAGGATGTGTGAACATAATGAATCTAGGTTATCATTAATAGCAAAATAGCTGATCAGTTGTAAGCTTACATTTTTATGGACAGCAATAATGATGGTCAGTAAACTTTTCTTTCCACTTTATATAGAACCTTTATGAGATCTATAAAAGTCCTTTAAAACTGGTCATAAATTCAGAGTACTTAATCGAGATTAGATTAGAGCACCCAAGAATTTACGTACACTACCGGTAAGACATTAAATCTTTAATGATTTAATTTTTCATGGATCATTCACTGAAGCATTGAAAAAGAAGGAAGACAATTCTCCACAGGTACCAAGAATTAGAGTCTAATTCCCTTCTACAAGCTTCCAATTTGTAACCAGGTAGGATTTCATTACCTACATCCAAGCGACTGCCATAAAAAGTCTGCTAACCTCGTGTTAAATTCCCAGAAACATAACCAGTAGCAATTCATAAAGAAAACAACTTAATGAGAATAGTTACCAGGCACCAGCATCAAAGTGTTGTTTGGACTGATATGAAAAATACCAAGACACTCCGCTATTCGGGTACATCACTTTTCAAATGCGGGAAACAAGTTCTTCAAATCGCAACGCTTAAAACGCAGACACCACAAAAAAAGAAGACGAAGCAGTGGCTATTCCGTTTATCATAATGTCTGCAATTAAAATGTTCTGTCTTTCGTTTTATTAATCCTCTTGGGAGAAGCTCTAAAGAGATTGCTAATAGCCCATCAACGGAGATGGCAATCATCAACCCATACCGTTCTGAATTGGCTTTTAGTCGAAAAAGAAAAATCGAAAAGGTATACGATGTGTCTTTGCTGACAAGATCATTTGTTAATTAGTGACTTTTCTTCACTTTTTACTGAAGAGATCCTTGGAGATCGTTATTTCATATTCTGTTACATCGTTGTAGTCGTCGTCGCGGTCGTCATCTATAAGAAGGTACTTCCCAGCAGCAGGTACATATTCACACAGCAAGGGGTCAAGTGATCAGATCTTCAACTCCTTTTTTCCTCTCAGTAAATTTAAACGCCATTTGACTCATTACGCCAATAGGAGTTATTTTATGGACATCGTTTAAGCTATGCAATGTCCAAGAGACTCTCTTGAACCAAGACCTCATCATCATTTGTCCATTGGGATCTTTCGACTTGGCATGGAGATTACGAACAACATTCATTCGTGATGGTAATTACATCACGGGTCTAGGGTAAGGATGGTGTTTGCTTTGACTGCCGACCTCATCGATGGTGTGTTTGGTCTTTTGACTTTCAGTGAACTACGATCAGGGTTGCCATTAGTACGTCTCTAATTTCAAAACCCATTGTGAATGAGTGTTACTTGCATCCGAAAACAAATCAAGACTTATCTTTCTATTGCGTCCAAGGCAGACAAGAACTATACAACATGGCAACCATTTCCACAATTCGTTACTACATTCGTCGATGATCACAAAAAATCCACCTCTCATCATAATTCACTGGCGAACAACAACAATTCTCCCAGTTGCCTTCTGATGCTCCTGCAGAATCCTCCAAAAGAAGAAAGCAAATACCATGTGAAGGAGCAACTTCTTTCCAGTCCATACACACAGAGCACACACTTTTTTTCAACACCTTATCCCGGTAGAGTGTACAAACACATTTGAATGTGGTGTGCTATGGCCTCTGAAGAGGCGCATTCTTCTAACTAAACAAATTTACATTCCCAACCGGTTGGTTAGTCTGTCGGTCGAGGGAAGTCGAAAAGAAAACAAACCATTTATGTGAAGTTCCTAACGCTAATTACTCACAATTCCGCTGAACGGATTCGAATCAAATTAAAGTAGTTTGTTGAGTTTGAGGGCGATGATGCATCAAACCCCAATCATCTCGACTAGACTTGGGTATTGTTTTTTTAATGAGCTCTTCGTGATGTTTGTTGAATGAAAAGCATTTACCATCCATCAAGCACCAGGCATCCGGCAGACAGAAGACATCCGATCTCAAATTGGGGTCAAAGGAAGCTATCCATGTCCAGTCGAACTTAACGATCAAACTCTTTTAGCTCGTTTCGAATTTGATTGAGTGAATCAAATCAAGTCAGAGGAACGTGAGTCAAATCATAAACTCCAGCAGGGAACACTTTATTTCATCTAAATTTAGCCGTGAAATTCTAGCGAAAGAAATAACAGAACCTCTTTCAAAACATATGGTCTGCTCCAATGTAAGCAAACAAACCAGCCAAACCGCACTGCTACCAAAACGTGTGCTCCATGAGGCGTGTCAATGGCATGGCATTCCTCAGATCACGTCAAGACTCAACAGACAAGAAAAATAAAAATAAAAAAGTGATGATCGTCAGCGTGAATTTTTCATATCGCTCACATATTCTCTTCGAAAAGGTATGAAGACCGAGTTAGTTAGTTGTGTGTGCCCCTGCCCGTTCGTTGCTTTTGCTTCGTGCGTCGGTCGGTCGCAGCCGAGCTCCATGCCAATTTTTTTGTTTTTATAATGACAAAATGACTAACCGTACAAGAAGTGTGAGTCTCTTCAAATTTATAATTTATTACCCGGCATGGATGGACTTTCAATTACGAGGGAACAAGCAATTCCAGGAAATCAAAGAAATGCAAATAGCCGTGATAATGATAATGACCCCGCTATTCAAAACACAGATCATCATTATCATCAACAGTCACGGTGGTGTGGCCGGTGTGGCAGTATGGTGTTGAATGATTTGTGATGTGATATTATTCGTCATTTAATGCTTCACACGTTCGATTCGGTTCAGTTCGTGGTGACTTGAAGCGCGATTGAGGTATTTCGGAATAATTTAATTGGAAATTTCAATGTTTTTATATTTTACTGGAGAATTGGGAAATTTTATTTGGTAAGAATGTTTTTGGAGAATTCGTGAGTTTCAAGAAAATGTATCTATGTCTTTGACACATGAGGTTCTCACGCTTCACTTTTGTTTTGAACATTAGGTCGTTGATTTGTTGATGATCGCAGAGGTTGTTCGATATTATTGACAGCTTTTAGGGTTTGGGTGCGTTGTCTTTGTTGGTTTTGATTACCCAAAGTGAAAGTGAAAACATACTAGGTATACCTGAATGCATGGCATTAGTTTGAAATGTTGATCAAATATGACACTACGATCGATGGTTGAGTAGTTGATTCAAGTGAACCCGACAGTTTCTTAAATCTCTTGTAAGAATATGGAAATAAGTTGGGACCTATCAAGCGTTAGCCAGGTGACGAAATATTCCTCTGGTGACCTAGATTCATATCATATCTCTCTATTGAGCCATTAACTGTCAAATTTCATCAGCAGATGGCAAGGATTTTGACGGATAAGATTCTAGATCGATTTTCAATGCAATCCAGTAATATTTAGAACGAAATATCCCTCTGGCGACCTAGATTCGTATGTTATCTCTCTATTGAGCCATTAACTGTCATATTTCATCAGCGGATGGCAAGGATTTTGACGGATTAGATTCTAGATCGACTTTCAAGTCAATCCAGTAACATTTAGAACAAATATCCCTCTGATGACCTAGTTACGTGTATAATCTCTCTATTGAGCCATTAACTGTCATATTTCATCAGCGGATGGCAAAGATTTTGACGGATTAAATTCTAGATCTACTGTCAGGTCAATCCAGTCACATTTAGAACGAAATATCCCCCTGGCGACCTAGTTTCGTTTATTATCTCTTTATTGAACCATTAACTGTCAAATTTCATCAGCAGATGGCAAGGATTTTGACGGATTAGATTCTACATCGATTTTCGGGGCAATCCGGTAATATTAGGAACGAAATATCCCTCTGAGGATCTAGACTCATATCGTATCTCTCTATTGAGTTATTAACTGACAAATTTTATCGGTGGATGGCAAAGATTTTGACGGATTAAAAACCTCACTTTTTCCGTTTTTTTTAGTGATCTTCAAATCGATTTCTGGGGCAATCATTTGGCTACATTTGCAATGAAAGCATCTGCTTTATAGACAAATTTGAACGAAAAATTTTAATGCTTCGTTCTCCATGATTCTCATCGTTTGGTGTCCTATAAAATTGCTATTTTTGAAAAAGGATGTGGCGTTATTTAGATCCCTTAGATTTCGACGAAATTTAAGAGTTCACCTACTTCTCGGAACAAATATATGACACTTTTATGGCAATACGACGTAGGTTAGCCTATAAGCAAACCGGTGCTACTTCTACTGAAAACTAATCGAAAAACTTCCGCTTTCAATAACGTAATTACCGTCAATTAATATTAATACCCCAAAGTGTAATAAAAATCACAAGAGCCACCGGAACTGCCAAAAAAGTCACCAACCAAATTTGACCGACCAAAAACGTCAAAATCACAATGATTCAATTAAACTCAATTGCTTTATCAAAATGCCATCACGCTTCAGCAAAAAAGTGATCTTATTCAATTAAAGGAAAACCAAACAAAAGTGAAACTGAATACCCCACCCAAAGCTGATCGCGAACCACTCAACTATACAACAACAACAAAATACAAACAAAAACTGAAACTTTCAAAGCCCATTCAAGCAAACACACAAAATCTTATATAACAAAGTCGAAATTGAAATAACAAGTCAGAGAACAAGAGTATCGCGTGCGTTAACTTCTGCACCTTTTGTATGATCCGCGTGTTCACCCTGGAGGCGAAAATATTATAACAAGGCGAAAAAAAAATGAAAAGAAAACAGAACTCGCTATTGAGGATCATATTACCACCGATACTACAGTGATCGTGCCGTGCCGCCCGCCACCCGATCAAAACCAACGCCAATAAACAAAAAAATAGAAACTACAAAATAAAAAGATAAAAGAGGGCGCCATTGTAACCTCCATTCATCAAGTCAAAATAAAAATTAGTTGTGAAAATACAATTCGTTCAAAAATTAACACTCGACCAATTAATTGAATGATCAATTGATCTTGTATGGTAAGTGGGCTAAGTTTTATGAGCTAGAGGGCGCTTTACAATAAATTTGTTTTATAGCCAGATGTTTGCTATTGTAAACCGAGTTTATTTCTTTATTTGTTTCCAATGAATGAGTCACCGAGAAAGATCGGTTCATCAGAAAGGAGAAAAAAAAACATCCATTTAAGATAGACAAGCGTAGAAGAAAGCAATTCCAATAATCTGCAAACGCAAATGGATTTTCTGGCACGAGGCGTTGAGTACTCCACTTAGTCGCTTCGCGTTTTGCAGACAGCTTTGCACTCAATATAGATTAAATATTTTATCGCATGCATTTTAAAGAGCAATGACGTTCTAAGAAAAATGTCCATGAATAACTGCAAGAAAATGCGAGTCTGGTCGTTTGTGGAACGTAAATGAGTTAACTGTCAGAAGATACGTCAATCAAAGGCGCTAATTGTTTCTAATGGCGAGAAACTTTATCCAAGAAGAATGACTTGAAGAACTTCTCATTTTTGTAAGTGAAAAAGAAGGAAAAAGAGTTACGTGACAGACTGATTGTGGAACGTTTGTGTTCAAATGACAGCTGTCAAATAACTTATCACTTTATTTTCGATTTAAACAGAATTGCTTGTCATTTTCTAGCTTATTCTGATAGCTTTCAGAACTAACTAAAAGTTTAATTGAACTTGATATATCATCATACAAAACTCTGTTCCATTTGGAACGTAATTCAAATCAGTTTACCAATTACAAGCTCATTTTTCATCTGATTATCCCACTCACACTCAATCATCATCGATCTGTCAAATAACAAAACAGCGTGCGCCAATACTCAAACTCTTGTGGAAACTTAGTCACAACAACAAGTTAAACGATCTATCAATTCATGGCATTAATTCTTTCTAATTGCGTCAAATCACTTCGATCGATTTATAATGGATTTTCACAAAGTTCGACCACCACCACGACAACATAGCATCTAGTCGCTCGTCGTCGTCGCTTGACTTTAGGTGTGAAAATTGGTGTGCGCCAGCAATTTTGCATTTATTCCACACAAAATACGACCCACGCTCAATCGTTAATTTCGATGAGGTGGTGGCGCTTTGCGGTTAAACGCAACGTATACCTACGAACTTGATAGCATAAGCGTTTAAAATCTGCCATAGGCTATTTACTTAAATGCTTGGTATTAAGTCCATTAAATTCTGGAAATGCCAGCCTACCTGTGAAAAATTTCCGCAGTCTGGTAAAGGTCTTAGACGCACACGTGTACCGTGTGACGCTAGCTCTGTAACTTTAAGCACTTTTGAGTGGCGAAAACTCCCCTTAAACCAAACCTGAGAGACCAGAAACCAGATGGTATCACTATATATTTCTCAAGACCACACCGCCTGCCTTTGGAGCGTTTATATTTTTGTTTATTTGCGATTTTTGTTGCAGGCTTTTCTCGCCAGGCTTAAATGAGAAAATCGAAATTAATGGCCGATCGTGTTACTAATGTTGCGCTATATGCCACTGGGTGATTTATTGCAATCGTTTTTGTTTTTTTTTTTTTTTTTTCTTGGAATTTCCTTAGTTGCGAGTTAATTTTTTAAAGGACACCCGAGCTGGTTAAAGTTTAAGACAAATGCCGGTAATGGTTATTAGCTCTGTCTCTCTTTAACGATCCTGCTGGCATTTAAAGTCCATTTCAAGTTTTTGGTCTGTGATTGGTTCAATAATTAAAATAAGTTGTAAACTGTCTAACTGCCGACGTCTTGTCAAAATTTTTTAAGGAGACCGACATCGACGACTCATGAATATTGCGGTTGTTGGTTGTAAGTGGAGCGAGCGTTTGTTTGTGTCGATCGTTTAAAAAATGTGTGTTTTCTGACAGAGTATTGGCAAGTTTATCGAGAGTGGTTGTCAATTGGGAAATTCGTTTAGTTTTTATTCGCAATTTTCTTTTCATTAGTATTGGATACTTCTCTGGTGGCCAAATTGACAAGTGGTGAAAGATAGAGTGCTGTTTGATGCAAGTTGTTGTTTTTGTTTAATCAAGTTGTTTGGAGTTTTGTTAGCAATACTGTTTGCTTGTTATTACTCAGACAGCTCCCACTGTGTTTGCAAATGTTTGGATCACTCAAGAACCTTGTCCCACCTTTCAGAACGACAACAGGAATACACCCATTTTTATAGTTTGAACAATTTGGAGACTCGAAACGATGGGAATCATGGAGAACGAAGCAAAATAATTTTTCCATTGATGTTTTTAGGAGTAAGATAATTCCGATTGGGATTTCGCATTGATTTTTTAAATAAATCAAGAACTTTGCATTTATTAATTTCCTATATGAAATCATCGCATTATTTTTGGAGACAACTTCTCCTAGATATTTGTACAGGCTGAATTTAAACAAAGAAAAGAAAAAACGGCTTTAACCAACTATTCGTAAAGGGCATTTTTTTTCATTTGAGTTCACCCTATATTCAAAATCCTGTAGAGGATTTCGTCCAATAATTTACCCCAGTAAGGGATAAGAGTAGAAAAGCCCTCTCTCGAGCAACTAAGGTAAAATTGTACAACACCCTCATCATCCCAGTCCTACTGCATGGTGCAGAAGCATGGACCTTGACAAAATCGGATGAAAGTGCCTTAGGCTGTTTCGAGAGGAATGTTCTTCGGGTCATCTTTGGCGCCGTGTACATCGAAGGGGAATGACGAAGAAGATATAACAGCGAACGGGTTGTACAACGACATGGATCTAGCCAGAAGGGTCAAGGTCCAGAGACTCAGATGGCTCGGTCATTTAGAGCGGATGGACACCAATGCTCCGGCCCGTAAGGCCTTCGACACCATTCCCGAGGGTCGTAGGAAGAGAGGAAGACCGCAACTCAGATGGCGCACTCAAGCAGCTAGCGAAAGACCGAGCTGGCTGGCGGAGACTGTTGATTGAGGTCCAAGTCCACAACGGACTTTAGCACCACCTTAAATACGTAAGTAAGTTAGTGGGATATAAGCAGGTTTGTACTGCTGTAGTTATTTTAGGAGGCAGGGCAGTATATATTCTAGCGGCAACAGAGGGTTAAACGGGTTTCATGGTAGTTTTTTTCGCAAGTTTAATATAAAGTATTGACTTTATGGAAAGGAGCAGTTATCCGTTGAAAGACTATAAACAAAAAGCATCGGGCTGAAATATTGAACGTCTCCATGTGTAACATTACGATTTCATTCTCGGGACAATATCCTTTCAGTCTGCAGACATTAAACTTTACGAAAGTAGACTTGTCCAGAAGGTACAAAATGGAGTTCCTCCTTGCAAATAAAGAAAGTTTACACTTAAAATTCCATATTAATCTCAGGCTACCCCGTTTAACTTTAATAGAGAAATATCAAAAGAAATAATTAATACCCATCGATGATTAAAATTAATCGAAGTCATCAAATTTATCGAACCCTCATAGCATAATAACTCTGTTTTCCCCCCAAAGAACCCACTAAAATTCCCACAAAGCTCCTCTTAATCTCTTTCTAAGGCCATCAAAACTTCTTTATCACCCACCAGTTTTAAATTTTTCACGGTTGATCATAAAACCTACAAAAGCCCCATCTTCTTTGTATACATTCTAAAACACAAAGCAACACAAATCATCGATTGCCATAATGGCTCCATTTGCCCATCGCTACTTTAATCTCAACTATTCTATATTTTATGATTTTTTTCGAGAGGCTTGAAATTATAATCTTCCAGAAAATAAAAAGTCCCGCTCTTCTGAAATGTTTGAGCTCATAAATTACATTTCCCCCTTCAGAAAAAGGGGTATCTCGCAAGTCTTCAAGAACATTTATCATTTCCCACATAATTTGGAAGTTGGAACCACTCGAAATCGAGTTTAGTTTATCCCCTAGTCCCAATTAGTTTCCATTTTTGTTTGTTGTGGCTTGATTCCAGTTCTGTAGGGTCTCGTCTCATCTCCTGTTTGTTTATCGTTTGTTTTGTGTCTAAAAATAAATAGAACCCAAACAAAAATCGATAACTTATCCGTAGGGAATCCGGATAAGGAATTTCGAAATGTAAATTTTGTTCGAATCCAAAATCGATCTGTTTCATAAATCGAATATGAACCCTGAGGTCGTAAAGCTAATGTCAAGGGCAATAAACTTGAACAAAACTGTTATTAATTGGGGCTTTTACGACAAACATAGTGATGGGACCCTCATAGATGTTTATCAATTTGATGGCAAGACCACTGGATTGTCTGGTAGGTCTTGTTAGACAGGTGTCTCTCTCTCCGATATTGCCCAGACTGGTAATCAATTATAAAGACTCCGGCCGGCGAATTCTGTCGACAGCTTTATATGGTCATAAATTTGTGTCAAAAAAACAAAAAAAACGTTAAATCCAATTAGGAGTGGATCACATTTCTGTCTTGTTTTGTTGCCTGTGCGAAGATGAGGCCAGCCATCGATCGGCGCCTGATTTATAAATTCTCACAGATCCAAAAATGGAATAGAAACAGACAGTCAAAACCAAGCCACTTGAAATGCAATCAATAAGTAAGCAATTGACGAAGGACCGCGCCGAGAGTTTCAAAAACTGACATTCATCAATAAATCATGGTTTTGTGGTGTGTGGAATGTATTTTGTTTACATTTGATCAATTATTTTTGTTTGTTGGTTCTAATTGATGGTTTTCGTTTTATTTTCATTTTAAAGGATGAAGAAGGAACCCCAAGGAATTGATTTCGAGAAAACGTCAGTTCATAAATCAAATTCCACGTGTGGATTGTATTTGAACATCTTGTTTACATTTGATCCGTTTGTTATTTTGACTTCAATTAAGTGATGTTCATTTTCTTAGGAATTGTTGGGGAAACAGCGGTCCTCAAAATAGACGAAAAGTAAACAAACAATATAAGGGGGTGTGGAACAAATGTGTGATTTATTTAATGGTCTTGTTAAATTTTCAGTTAAGGGTTTGGTTAAAAAGTGCAATTTCCCTTTGACTCGAAGACAAGAAGGCCGTCTAAGAGTGTTGGCACACTCTAAACGTCACTTGTGGAATGTGTCTTAACAAAATTTGTCAACCATCCATTTTGCATGTCAAACTCGCTCATTTAACATTCAGATATTCCCGCTATTCTCAACACGCAACAGAATCAATTAACCAATTTCTGCCGGCCGGGAAGAAGAAGTCCCACATCAGCGATTTGTCGTCCTGTTTGTCAGCATAAATACCAATGTCAGATCCACTTAGTGAAGCTTGTGAAGTCCATACGAATTGCTCCTCAATTTCAAGGAGTGCAAAAAAAAGAAGCAAACTCTCTCTTGTCTCCTGTCTGTAACCATCAGACTTAACAAACTAAGCCGAAAAGGAACTGCCTGCTGCCTAGAAGTGTGCGTTTGGTTACCTTAATAGAGGTGTTCCGTGTGAGCCCCCACTCTACCATTATCCATGTCCCGTGATTGCATGTTTATAGCCAACGTTGGGTGTTGTGCGCGTGAAATGATTGGTGCCGCAGAATTACATGAATTTATTTCAATAAAAAATTATGCAGTGCATTTGGTTTCTTTTGGAGAGCGGATGGTGTTGGAGTGGAGAATTTGCACTTGATTTGAAGCCGGAATGAAATTTCTAAACCTTCCTGGAATGGGTGAGACACAGTGGAATGTAAATTCGCTAGGGTCGACAGAATGAAAAGCAATATTTTGATACTAAGACAAAATTAGCTTTTACCCAGTTTTTGATGAAGCTGGAACCACTATACTACATCAACTATCCTCCTTGGACATTTCAAACACATCCATAGACCTTGTCTTAGATGGAGATGAAGTTTGAGAGCTGATGATGATGATGGTAATTTGCATACGAGCACACGCTACCAACATAGAAGTTAGTTAGCAAGAAGTGGCAATAGTAGTTGATGAGTTGTTGTTTTTCGTTGCAATGGCGGGCGTTTGAGTTGTTTTCAAATACGCACCAGGATCAATTCGTGATCGTCGATCTTATTCCACAAGAGAATTCTCAATGATCGTGAAATCATCCAATTGAGGGAGAGAGTGAGTGTGTGTGTTTGTGTGATAAACCAAGTGTGGAATTAGAAGGAAATTCTCGTGAAATTGCATGTAAGTCAATCGAATCGCAAGCGGCACATTTCATTCTATCTGGGCATGCGGGATGTCTCTCTTTCTGTATGATTAAGAACGAAAATGTGCGTACTGCAGGTGTTAGCCTGGATTTTCTGCCTCTTCAATATTGATGTGCTATCGGGGATTATATATGTTAATGACTTGTTAAATATTGACCAACAAGTTCTAAATTGTAGGAAGACAGGAGGCAAATATAGTGTTGGTATACGGGAGGTAGATTGGAAGAACGGTTTTCAATTAATTGGTGTCGTTTTTACATATTGGCATTGGAATTGATAACCTAATTTATGACTGAGCAAATAATTGTGGAGTTGGCGGGGAAAATTTATGTTTCAGTGAGTTCTTGGGTTAGGAAAGTGGGAGGTTTAATAGCTTTTCTTTTAACGATTTAATCATACATCGGAGCTAGACAGGTTACAGAGACTTTTAGAAGTTTTAAAATGATACATGCTACGGTAAACAAGCAGGATATCGAATTTGTTTAAAATAAACAGATAGGCGCGACAGCTCTTGAAGAGCCAAGGCCTAAGTGGTTTAATCTCATTGACAATTCTCTAGGTGCTGTAAGAAGAATTGAATTCGTGTAACCTCTTCCCAATGTCATGGCTCATGACATAGATGGCAACGCGAATGAAACACAGAATGTATTGCGGACATTGAACGAATCTCTTAACTTCAATCAAAGTATTATCAAAGAGTTAACAATTTCTAGAAGCTGTATCCTTGGCATTATTAGTTATCTACATGAACTAGATAATTGTGTTGAGTACACATTCCGTTTTCCGGCATAAGCCTGAAAAAACTAGCTCTCAAGAAAAACTCGCATTTTCTATACTTAACATGGTTTAAATCAATAAAACAATTGAGAGTTAAGTTTCCTTTGTTTTTCAGTTTTATATCCAACCAAAATTAAATCCGTACCATTTATATACTCTGAGAATTTTGAGACTCGAAATGATGAGAATCATGGAGAACGAAGCTTGTAATTCTTCGTTTAATATTATTGTTTACATTGTTCTTTTTAGAAGTAAGATAGTTCTCTTTGGGATTTTTTTTGCAGGGATTTCTAATAAGAAATAAATCGAAAACTTTGTATTTTATTTATTTGCTTAAAACCCCAACCATTGTTGTTTTTTGAGGCAGAAAAAAACACCCTTTTAAGGATCAAAGAAGCAGTAACTTCAGACCTCCGCAAATGTAATAAGTAATGATATGAACGATTTTCGATAAGTATGCTTATAGTACACAAACACACTTTTCGTCCAAACAAAACTTTGGTCTATCGCTAAGCTTTTTAGACTATTTTGACGTTTTAACTCAAAAAAATGATCTGAAAAATTTAAAAATGCTTCTTTTAGCACAATTTTTGCGAAAACCTGAAAAAGAATTCGCAAGTTTTATACATGGATGAAGAGTTTAAATCAACTCCAATATTTTGAGACCTAAAACTTAACAATCGTAATATGCAATATGAAGGTCCAAAGGACTTGTTGAGTGCATTAGGAAGAAGGGAAGGGGTTGGAAAGGAGGTGTCGGTGTACATTGGTCTTAAATTCTTGAATATTGTAATGACTGGGAAAGACAGAGTGTGGAACAGAGTTCCACATTCGCGTAGTACGGCTGAAAAATGATTCCCTATACTTGAGAGTACGTCCGAAGTTGTGCTCGAGGGCAAACTGATGGGCATTCCTAGAAGCGCGAGTATTACATGCGAATTGTTTGAGGGGAGGAATGCAACTGGCTATTTCACTAGAGCAATTATCGTAAGAGTAGCGATAGATTAAGGAGAGACACGTTACGTTACGACGTCAGCAATTATTCTTACAGCTCTTTTTTGTATTCCATCCAAGAAGCTTAAATATGTAACTGAAGCACCAGCCCAGAAATGGGAATTATACTCAAACCGTAACGGAACCGGTGTTCTCTCTCTCCAACCTATACCACCTTTACGACCTTAGTACTACAGGACCCTAGGGCCGGTCCAGGCGGCAGGATGGAGAGGATATCCAGGGTACGGCTACGTGGCATGCTTGCTATGCCAAAGGCTTGCTCGACGGAGGCGGGTTCTTGTAGCCGCAGCACTGAATGATGTTACCATTTTACATGTCAATGAAAATTAAACAAAAGGGTCCAGAAAAATTCCGGGGATCCGAAGCTTTAAAGAGGGGAAGAGTGTGTTACCGAAGCTGAGGTGGTTGTCGGAGGATTTCCCATCCTATGTATCCTAAAAAGATACCACCATGGCTGCTGCTAGGTTTTGGATGAATATAAGCCTTATAGACAATAGCCAGATCAAACGTGGAGAAAAATTTCTTGCACCGTCTTAAGAAACCCAAACATCTTGCGGCATTTTTGCCAACATCGCATATCTGCTCGTTCCACAAAAGGACCACTCTCATTGATGCAAGTGCCACTCATGGACAGTGGCAAAGGGGGTATATCTGGCTTCAACGAAACAAGACAGCATTGAGTTTTCGAAGCATTAAACTCTACACGGTTTTTAATTCTTCATTGTACAAGTACAATGCTTTTTAAGTCAGGGTTCAATGAGCTTATCATATTTTGCCGTTGCAGTTCCACATTTTAAGAGGAAGGATGTGAATCTAAAAACGAATATGAGAAGCTAAGGGTACTATCGTCAGCGAAAAAATTTATTGGACTAGAAGTAACAGACAAGAGATCATCAATAAAAATGAGAAAGAGTGTCGGAGACAAAACGGAGCCCTGGGGCACACCAGCATTTATTTTGTGGGTTTCAGACTTGAATCCGTCCAATACAACTTGTATTGAACGGTTCGAAAGAAAGTTTCTAATCCAACGAAGAAGGGATTCATCTATAACGAAGGCACGCATTTTCGATAAAAGAGCAAGATGCTAGACTTTATCAAATGCCTTTGAAATATCAATGCAATAATCTTACTTTCTCCAAAACTATGTAAAGATTTGTTCTACTGTTCGGTCAGATGTCATCACATTACCAATGGACCTGTTGCTGTCGTTTTTAAAGACATTTCTTAAGCTGATAATTTATCAGCGTTTCCATGACCTTAGAAAGAAGAGACGTTAGTGCAATCAGACGATAATTGGAGGGAGAAGACGATTCGCCTTTTTTGGGATTGGCTGGACAAATACTGTTTTCCAGCTGCTCGGAACCAGCACAGAAAAGTAGGATGGATGGAAAAGTTTACGCAAGGGTTTTGCCAGCGTGGAAGAACACCTCTTCAGAATAATAGCGGGGATACCATCCAGACAGCGGATTTATGTATGTTGAGATCCTTTAGGACTCTCGCCACATTACCAGTGCGGAAGAAGATTTGTTCCATGGAATCATTGATGCGCTCAAGAACTGGAGGAGCCATGGCACTCTCTGGCAGCGAAGAGTTGGCGGTGAACTGCCAAGCAAAAAGGTTTGCTTTCGCGAGAGAGCTAACAGCTGGAGTGTCATTGTCAAAAAGCATAAGAACCAAGGAAAAAGAAGAATTCTTCATATTTTTCACAAATGACCAAAAATTCTTACTGCCTTTGGGACATTGCAGTATTTTAACGAAACCGGACGAGGATGAAGAAAGTTTTTCTGTACAAAAATACTCCTCTTATTTCTCACATTGTCAAAACCAAAAACAAACCAAAACATACTTTTTCAAAAATTCAAAAAAAAAGTCCTCCTTCCGGTCGAACATAATTTATCAAATCTGATGGGTCATTTTATTTCAAGGAGTCCCCACTGCGAAGTTAATTTTTTTCAACTCTCAACTTTTTAATGCAATAATTGTGTTCCCCCACAACAAGAGTTCAACTTGATACTATTTTTTATTATTTGACTTCTCCCCTTTTTTATTGGAATTTCAAGTTCATTTTTATTTGTTTTCCTTTAATTAATTACAACAGCAACAAAATGTCTCAGAAGTACGACACAAAATTGTCTCAATTTCTACAGAAATGCCCCATAACATTGGGGTTCGTTCAAAAAAACAAAATAAACAAATAAACGAAGAAATAAAGTACCCTCTCAACCCAACCTAATGACTCACAAAAAAGTCATCTTCATGATTTTATTGCGTCAATTTTTCATTCATAAAAAAAATTCCATCCGAGGACTTGTGCACAATAAAAAAGATATTTCGAACGATCCTAAGACCAAGTGGTTGAAATGAAAAGGGAATAAACAGATCGTTGTCGACTGGAAATAAACGTCTACCAGGATCGGACTGTCATTTTTGTTCATATCAGGCAAAATTGTCTTGAATTTTTGATAGATGAAGTCTTGGGTGCACAACCCAATCCAGCCCTGGATATGTCTACAAAGTCATATCAACATCAAGATTGTCATTGAGATTCAAAGTCGAGGTCGATCGCCGGAGTGGGACAACTTACACCGACGACGACGAGCCGGCGGCGCGGAAAGCCTTTTCCTACTATTCCATTTCTGTTTTCTGCTGTTTTAGAATTCCGTTGAAGTATCAAGCACTTGTCCGACCATCGACACGATCCCAACTAGAAGTCCCATAACCAAAATTATGCATTTTGAATTGAATTCCTTAGCTCCCCTCGACACTTAACAACCAGACATAACCCATCAGGGATGTCTCTCAAAGGTGGAACCGATAAGTTCCGATCATATTTTTCCTCTTCGTTCTTGTCCGCCAGCCAGTGTCGTAGTGTCGTTGAACAGAGATAAAGTATATCTTGCACCTCACACCTTCGAATTTAATCAGTTTGTTTTCATTTTTTTTTCTGTCTGAACGTTTCGTGTGTCCCTGATTATGTTTGAGAACTCGAGGGCATCCCATAACGCTTCGTGATAAAGGGAACCTTAATTTTAAGACACTCTATATAAGGAACGACGGACAATCAATAAACCATGAGTATATGTTTATTCTTCAGGTGTTTCCAACTTACCTTTACCAAAGGTAAATGCACCCTTCTTGTGTAAATAAATTAAGTATGCCATGCATACAAAGACGTTTCACAGAGATTTTCGGTATCTTGAATTTGAACAACCTTCATGGATCGGAAATTCCTTTGATAGATCATTTAAGGTAAAATAATTGGTTTTTATTTTTGGGAATAGAAAAAGTGCTGGTGTTGAATGTCGATGAAGTTTCAAACTCGATCGATGTCGTTTTTGAAGGCGCAGAAGAAGAAAAGTGGAAAATATTTGAAAAGTTGAGATTTTGAGTGTTTGTTGTGGAATGAAGTTTAACATGTGTTTACACTTGCAGACATGGTTTATGTTTGCTTAAGGTTTTGGGTTTGTTTATTTATTTTTGGGAATTACATTATTATTGGAGGAACACAGCGGTTTTTGGGCGTTCAATACTTGAAGACAATGAAAATTGATTGGGAAACAGTGAGTTAAGAGAGAAATTTAAATTTATGACCCTACTTGTGAAGTCTGGAAGGGTCTTCTAGATTTTTGACACTCGACATTTCTTGTGTTGTTTTGGAATATTTTAATTTGGATGATAGAGTTTGAAACTATTTGGGTGGGCGCTTGAGAGCTGAACAACTTAATTTATATTCGTGAGGTGGATCCCGAAGTTGCAGGGCGCGATATGAACAATATATTCTGTGTGCAATGCGCCTTTATACTTATGCCTTATCCCCGTAGCACTGTCTTCTCAGGAAGTCAGTCTCTTGAAAAAACATTGTAGAAAGTTACAAAATGTCAATATAAAGGGTTTTCCAATAAGGGGTGTTATTTTGATATTCAAAGAAAAATGGCATTTTTTGAGATAAATGATCGGATGTTTATTTCATTATAAAGAGGAAGGTATGCCGTTAATAATGGAACACAACATCAGCCAAATGGCCACCACGATCACGCTTACAGGACCATATACTTTTCATGAAATTTTCCATAGCTTACTTACTTACTTACTTACTTATGGTGGCGCTACAGTCCAGGACGGACCAGGGCCTCACCCAACAAACTTTTCCAGCCAGTTCGGTCCCTGGCTAACTGTCTCCAGTTTCGCACGCCAAGGTTCAGGTCCTCTACCACCTGTGTGTTCCACCGGAGCCGCGTTCTTCCTCTTCTGCGACGTCCTTCCGGGTTGGATTCGAAGACTGTACGAGCCAGAGCATTATTTTCCATTCGTTCAACATGACCCAACCATCTAAGTCGTTGGACCTTTACTTTTCTGGCTAGGTCAGTGTCACTGTACAGCTCGTACAGTTCTTGGTTGACTCGTCGTCTTCATTGTTCATTAACGCAGAGAGGACCAAAAATCACTCGAAGAATATTTCCCTCAAAGCAGCCCAAAGCGTTTTCATCAGATGTTGTCATAGTCCATGTCTCTGCACCATACATAAGGACCGGGATGATGAGGGTTTTGTAGAGTGTCACTTTAGTTGCTCGGGAGAGGACTTTACTACTCAATTGCCTTCTAAGTCTAATGAAGCTGCGATTGGCAAGAGTGATTCTTCGTTTGATTTGAGCGCTGGTGTTGTTGTCTGAGTTGATTGTGGATCCCAGGTAGACAAAGTCCTTAACTACCTCGAAGTTAAATCTGTCTATGTTGACGTTTGCTCCAAGACGTCGATGTTGGTAGTCCTTTCTTGTCGACAGCATTAACTTGGTCTTGCCCTAGTTAACCGCTTCCTGGCCTTCGACTCAAGACTCACAAACACTCCACTGACATCACGCTGTGTTCTCCCAATTATGTCTGTGTCGTCTGCGTATCTTAGTAGCTGGACGGACTTTTGAATGATTGTGCTTCTGGTGTTGACATTGGAGCTTTGCACAATCTTTTCAAGAATGATGTTGAAGAAAGCGCATGACAACGCATCGCCTTGTCTAAAACCTTTTTTGACATCAAAAGCGTCCTTTTTGTAGAACTTTCGAACCTCGTTCCTGTTGTGACATCCCTCTATCTCCTCGATCGCATGCTTCTCATGCTCCCTTTTTTTCTTTCTGAGAAATTTATGCTCCTCTCTCCTTTTCTGCTCGTAGAGCTCACGAGCTGCTCGTGTCCTACTTTGCAGCGCCTCTTTGTATGCCTCTTGTTAAGCTGCATGTGCTCGCCGGCACTCATCGTCAAACCAGGAGTTTCGTTGTGGTGGCCGTGTAAACCCTAGCACTTCAGAGGCGGCATCTCTGATGGCTGCTTGGCAGTGTTGCCACTGGTTCTCTATATTTTGTGCTGGCAGCAAAAGACTTCTGAGGAGATTTTCGGAGACACGATCGGAAAAGGATCTAGCAATTTCTTCCGATTGTAGCCGTTTGACGTCGAATTTCCTCTAAGCATTCGGGATATCCGCATTTGTACCTTGGCTACAACAAGGTAGTGGTCCGAGCCGATGTTGGCACCTCGGAATGTTCGGACATCTTGAATGCTAGAGAGGTCCGTGCGTCGATCGCAACGTGATCAATCTGGTTGACGGTTGATTGGTCAGGAGATTTCCATGTTCCCTGGTGGATATCGAGATGTTGGAATCGCGTACTTGCTACCATTATACGTCTCGCCCCGCAGCGAAGTCGATTAGCCTAAATCCGTTATCGGAGGTGGTGTCGTGTAGGATATGCCGTCCGATTATTCCACCAAAGATTTCTTCTCTACCCAGCTTAGCATTAAAATCTCCAAGGACGATTTTAATGTCATAGCTAGGGCATTGCTCATAGGTCTTGTCGAGGAGCTCTTAGAACCTGTCTTCGGGTGTCTTCATCCTTTTCCTCTGTGGGGGCGTGAGCGCAGATGAGGCTGAAATTGGTGAATTTAGCATTGATACGGATTGTAGTGATGCGCTCATTCACTGAGTTGAAACTCTTATTTTTCCATAACCAAGCGCAATCCATTGACCGTAGCTGTTGCTTCAGCCTCATTTTCGAAAAAGTAAGGTCAAATGACCCCGCGTGTATCGTTCAATGACTGCTTCAAAAGTGACAGCTACCGAAATAGCGTGCTATTCAAAATAACAACTCTTATTGGAAAACCCCTTACAAAAAAACTGTTCAAGGAGCTCAGTGAGCAAGGTATCCATGGGCGCTCTTTGAAATAAAATTAACTATCAGATTTGATAAATTATTTGACTGGAAAGAGGATATTTGTGAGCTTGAATATTTTCTTGCAGAACTCCTTCAAAAACAGTTCCATATTTTTGAGGCCCACTTTTGATACATTTGGATCGAAAAACACCACAGAAGCCGGTTCAACAACTTCTTAATCCCAAATCATTATTCCACCTCAACTAAAACACAAATTGAATGACAAAAAATGTCGACAGCTCAACATTAAATTTTATTACCTCCGGAAATTTTAAGTCCACTTATTTTATTTCATCTCATTCATTTCGCTTTATCAATCGTTTCGCACGATCGCACTTTTGCTTTGCATGCGAAAAAAAAATAAAGCAAAATCTTAATGTCCAAACTAACTTGCGCATAAATCTCTTAAATGATCTCACACTCGTGTGTGCTACACAAAACAAACAAATAAAAATCGTTACACTCAAAGAAACAAATAAATAAAAATACACACGACAAAGAGGTCATAAAAGATGGTCCAGATGGTCGCGCCGCGTCATTGCAGCTCATATTATGTCGATTTTGTTGCGTTCGTTTGTTGGCAGAAAATGGCATATAGACTGGGAAGAAATTGTCAAGTTATCGGCCAAAAAATCAGTGTCAATCTCACGAGTGGCATTGTTCAAGGAACCCCTTGAACAAATTGCAAAATTTTCTTTTCTTTTAAGAACAACCCTTTAAAGATAAATAGAACACCATCTTTCCCTTTTCTGATAGATCAATATTACAGAAATGTGGGCGTGGCATATTTCTCTAAGACTCTGCAAATACATAAAAATAAATGTCTTTTTCAACGCTCAAACCATCCCACTGTTCGACGATTAACACGCACAGTTTAAAGTGTTCTTAAATACGAGCTATAGTGCCAAAGTCGAAGCTCGAAGGTGTGCAGAAGACTTAACCATGACATTTTATCGATGCACAACATAAAAAGAGTCAGCAACGGCGGCGTCACATTTATGTGTCTTGAGGTCAAAACATTGACTATAATATATCCTTCATACAGTTACAATGACTTTTGACGTTCTAAAATGGAATTGCAGTTTTTAAGAAGATCTGTATGCACGCGTGCGCGTGAATCATTTTCAACGATAAGTTCAAGTCGCATACGTCAAATCGGCATCGGTTGAGGTGACTATAAGTTTCTGACCATAATTCAACAAAGTCAGTCACCGGCTGATGATGATCATGATAGAGGATTGGCTTTTTTTGTGAAAAAGCTTAATTTGGCATCCAGTCATGATCAGTTGGTCAGCTAAATAATTTATTGACGTTTTGGCATAAAGATAAGGATTACTTTGTGGACTGTCTGGCCGTCTGTTTGCCAAGATTCAAATAATATTGGAAATTGCTTAAAGCAATTCTTGGGTTTGAAGCAGATGCAAAAATTTCGAAAGGAAAATGTAGAGACACCCCAAGTGAGATATTAATGGGAGATAAATGGTTTAGTGGAATTTGTTTTTTCTGTTTTTGAATGATGAACATTTTAAGCTACGGTAGTAGTTTCGTGAGATGTTATCACGGAGTGAAGCTTTTAAAAATATTTATTTTGTTAAGCAATAGTTTTTTTGACATTTTGACTGTCTGGTTTACTGGGGAGAATTAAAAACGTGATCGTGAATCTTTGGGGAAAACCAAAAATGGTGTGGTGAAACAGATGGTGGGTGTCATGTTTTTCTTACAGTTTCAGAGATAGTATTTGACACTGACAGCCTAACTTTTTAAGCTGAAGCCGCACTCCAAACCTTTTGTGGTAACTGGTGACTAATTAACTCTGATTTCGAGCTCTAGAAGTGCCAGAACATTTCCTTTACATAAGCCCTAAATTAAAAGAACATTCCCAAGGCAGTTATCAACATGAACATAAACAACAGACAAATTTGGAGGCTTTTTCGTTTAAACACGACTATCTCGACAAGATCAATGAAAATGCCATCGGATGTCATTCCTTATCTTTATTTTACTGTAAATACACACATTGATTGGCCATTAAGAAAAAGTTAATTTTTATAACCTCCCAATACATCCCATCTGTTTTCTGTGATTGTGAGGTTTTTTCTCCTTTTTTTCGTTGAAGTCTTGTCTTATCAACGGGATCGCCTGGTTTAGATTAGTTGTAAAGTGTGGACCTTTGTCTGCTTCACTTAGGGTTTGACATCGGAAAATGAAATAACTTACATATGGGAATGGGGTATCAGTGGCGGATCGTTTACAAAGCGAAAAGGGCCTTTAGGTCTATTCTGTAATCTTAGAGTAAAATGTTTTTCAATGCTTTAGTTGAGGTTTTCCATTGTCAAGCTTTAAAGGTTTTTGTTGAGATTTACTTTAGAGAAGCAGGAGTTCGAAGCATTACTATTAGGCTCAGTAAGAGTATGTACTAAGTCGATATCGACATGGACGAAGAATAGTATGGGTAGGGCGAAGAAACTAGGATCTACTTCAAAAGGCATCTCAATCATGAGAATTCATTGTTTTTTCCGTAAAAAGTCGTTTGGTGATAGGTTAGGTTAGGTTAGGTTATGAGGGCTGTGCACAGCGTAAACTTTTGCCTACTGGTCCATTGTGATCCCCTATAAAAAATAAAAGTTAACGTAGACCGGTTCGTTAACGAACCAGCCTGTGCTATCTATACATTTCCTCATGTGCCATTGAGACCTGTGCTAGATTATCCAGTTCCCCAACAAACATGTTCCAAAAATGACGGAGTCGGTTAGTTTGGAGGTTCGGACAGTCACAGAGCAGGTGTTTAATGGTTTCAATTTCCTCCTCATCCTGACAGCTCCTACAGAAATCGGGTGCAAAAGCCCCTATCTTGTTGGCCATTGTGCCAATGGCGCTTCTGACCCTTTCCTGGCTAGTTCATTTACTATTTCGTTCCCTTCAATATATTGATGTGTCCAGGAACCCAGCAGAGCTTAACCTGGTTAGTGTGGCAGATTCTATTTAATTCTATCCTACAGGTTAAAACTGCCTTTGACCTTATGGTCTCACTGGCTAAGGCTTTGACAGCTGCTTGGCTGTCCACGAAAAAAGTAATCTCCGAGGAGCTTAGCTTTTCATGATGTACCAATTCAGCTGCTTTTTCAATGGCATAGATCTCCTGTTCCTGATTCCATTTTCGAACCATTAGTGTAGAAAGGGATACCTTGTTCACTTATAAGTGAATTAGGATCCCAACCCTGTCTTTCTGGTATGCAAATAGAAAATTTCCTGTCAATATCCAGTAGAGGGAGGATGTAATCGGTGGTCTCCATCAGTCTTGGAATCAGGTCATATCTTTGTAGGATTGACCCGTGTCCATAAGTGCTGTGCTTCCAAAAAGTCAGTTCTTTTAAACGAATTGCGGTTTTGGCTGCCGTGCGCCTTATGAACTCATCCAGAGCTCCGGGAGATCCAGGATCATTTCCAACCCAGCCTGGGATGTAGATCTTTGAGCCCCTGTTATTCCTATACAGGCCAGTCTCTGTACCTTATTCAGGTTCTTGAGATAGCTTGATTTTTCCACTGCTTTCCACCATACAATAGAGCCATAGGTGAGAATGGGTCTGACAATCGCTGTGTACATCCATTCGATGACTTGCGGTTACATACCCCAACGTACACCGAAGGTCCTTTTGCATGTGTAGAATGCACATAGTACTTTTTTCATTCTTTCCTCAGTATTACGCTTCCATGTAAGCTTGGGGTCAAGGATCACCCCTAGAAATTTAGCTTCCATAGAGAGTTTTAGAGGAATACCATTTAATTTAGGAGGGTTGAAGCCCTCCAGTTTCCGTTTTTTCGTGAACAAAACTAGCTCTGTCTTGGTGGGGTTGACCCCGAGACCGTTCTTAGTTGCCCAAGAAGATAAATCTTTTAATGCGTTTTCCGTAATGTTTCCGATGGTGGCAAGGAACTTGCCTGACACCACAACCACTATGTCATCTGCATATGCTACAATTTTTATGCCCTGATCTTTAAACTTAGTGAGAATTTCGTTTACTACGAGTCAAACGTTTGGTGATACTAGTGCCATCAAGCGGTCAAACTTGGTCACTAGATTTGCAAAAACTTTTGCGACATATTTGGAAACATTCCTTCACAGATTTTACACATCACGGTGAGTTCAACAGAAAAAAAACATCACGGTACCCCTTAAACCCTCTGTAGCTTCTAAAGTATTAGCCCCTGCGTTCTGAAATTTGGAAAAAAGATGCATACGTTCATATCCCACACTGGGGTAAATTATTGGACAAATTCCCCCACAGGATTTTGCATAGAGTGAATTCAAACAGAATAACCATCATGGAATCTCTTTGACCCTCTTTAGTTTCTTAAGTATTAGCCCCTGCGTTCTGAAATTTGGACAGAAGGTGCGGACGTTTATATTCTACGCTGGGTAAATTACTGGACAGGTTCCCGCACAGGATTTTGCATACGGTGAATTCAAAAGAAAAAAACCATCACGGTACCCTCTGTAGCTTCTAACACGTCTTAGCCCCTGCCCTCTGAAATTTGGACAGAAGGTATGTACGTTCATATCGCATAGTAAGGTAAATTATTGGACATATTCTCGTACAGGGTGGGTTAAAACGAAAAAACCATCATGTTACCTCCTTAACTCTCTGTAGCCCTCTGAAATTTGGAGAGCAGGTGCGTACGTTTATATCCCACACTGAGGTAAATTATTGAACGAATTCCAGTACAGGATTTTGCATAGGGTGAGTTCAAACGAAGAAACCATCATGGTAGCCCTTTGCCCCTCTGCAGCTACTAAAGCATATCCCACACTCGGGTAAATTATTGGACAGATTTCCCTAAAGGATCTTGCACACAGTGAATTCAACCGGAAAAAACTATCCGGTTAAACTAAACCCCTTACGTTGCGATTTCCTAAATTCGAGTTAAAAGAGAGAGGGTTCGAGTTATAAATTCCAAATTCGTTTTTCGCTCCATCATCTTAAACTCTTGAAGACTCCATTAAAAAAAAATATAAATCCACAATTAAAACCCAACCCAACATTGAAAAACGGCCTAAGGATCTTTAGTCTGCACTTTGTCACACAGCATGCTACGAATCGTCGTCGCTTCACTATTCAGATTGTTTTTTAATGAATTTCCATTCTGCTTGCCCCCTTTTTGTCAACTTCTTATTCCTGATTCGATGCCGAATGCCGATACACGATACCACTTTCCAACGTGCTCTCGAGAACACACTTCACTCCTAAGAAGGATACAAACCACAAATATAATGGTCATCAACGAGTCCTTATTAGCGCGTGGCCATATTTGTTGCGGCAGTGTACACACGGTTAAGCCAAAGCGGCAATGTGCCCTCCATTACATGAGAGTCCACTCCAACCACACCAGACACAACACACCACCACGCACCGCCCGCCCGCGCCCGCCACCGAAGCACAAACAGTTTGCCTTCATGCTACGCGAACGCGACATAAAACAAATTTCCTGTTTCGTCGCTGTTGGGCTGGCTCTGGCCCGGCTCTCGGTTGACTGCAACTGTGTTGCGTTTGTTGTTAAATTGCGCCGCTTGCCATGTTCTTTTGTACCTTTTTACCTATTCTCCCGCACTTCTTCTTCAACAACAAATGCTATCAAATTGGTCTTTGTTCTATTGTTGGGATAGGAGGTTGGTTTTCCTCGAGACTTGTGGCTCTATATCAAGCCTCCCAACTTGGTAACAACTTTTCCTCCGATCGATCTCTGCTGATGGCTAATTAATGGAATCAATGAAAATGCTGTTGCGTTGTTAATAAATTTATTCCAATAAAACACGCAACCGCAAGACGTCTCGTCTGATTCCTCTTTATTGCTTCATTTAAGTTTTGTGTTGTTTTCCATTTTCCACTACTATACCTAAAGCCGAATGTGGCAAGCTGATTGACCAGCTTTTTCCTCAAAACTTCCAGCTTTCTTTTGTCAAATTGACAACAGTGGCGACGCGACAATCAACAGCAGTGATGATGCTTCGGATGCATGCAACTTCGCTGAAGCTCTTTAAAGCCGCTCTAAATATTTTGATTGAAACGTCGTTTTCTCAATCGTCTTCATTGTTCTTTATTGAAACTGTCGGCTGTCATGAATAAATTTTCGGTCAGAATTTTTCGACTAATTTAGGTTAATTTTAGGTTTTAACCTTAACATCTTAAATGGCCAATCGGACAAGATCAACAAGGGCCCCAAGAACCTATGACTAATGCATTATCGTTGTAGGAACAAGACAGTTTATTTTTTGTCGAAAATTTCCAATTCCAATCGGAAGAAGGTGGGAAAACCATAAACAAATCATTAAACAAAAAGAAAAACAGTCTTTCTTTTGTTGCTGTTTGTGGTCAAAACGCAATAATGCGCGATGTGAGATTGTGGGAAACTTCTTCGTCTAATGATTATTATGGTATGCCGGATGGATGAATGCACGGATGCATTTTTTGGTATTGTGAATGAAAACCAGCGTGGCGGCGACAAGCACAGTTGGAGTAGACAGCATCGAAGAGCAACTGATCGACAAGTCGACTGGCCTGATACAAAGGAATCTGTGAGAAGAATTATAAAAGAAAAGGTAAACAGACATGATTATGGAAGATATAGAAATCGTTAGTTTTTTCCTTTTTTTTGGTTAGGACGGTTTCCAATTTAACGGTCCATTGTGATGGAGGGGTTACTTTTATTCTTATTTGTTGTTTTGTTAAAGCCAAAAAAATTCCTCGAGTCATTCTTTGAGACAGTATTAGGGGACAGAAACCACATTTTTAAAACTGAGCTTTTGGTCGAGAGAATCAACAATTCAGACCGGAAATACCTGATCCTAACAAATTTGTTGAACTTTTTGAAGAAAAAGAATGCAAAACTTGCCATTATGAATTCACCCAGTGGAATGTGTCTAGTAATTTACCCCAGTTTGGGAAACGAAAAAACCATCACGATATCTATTTGAGCCTGTGTGGGTACTAATTCGTAAGGCCCTGTCTTTTGAAAGTTCGACCGCAGTTGCGTACTAGCATATCCCACACAAAGGTAAATTACTGGACAATTCCCCTACAGGACTTCGCACAGAGTGAATTCAAACGAAAAATCCATCATGGTACCCATAGAAAGTCTGAAGGTACCAAAGTATACAGCCTCCCTTTCACAAGTGTGTACGTTGGGAGGAAGAATGCATGCCCACTGACTGGTCGATAAGCTCCATATGCCCTTTCTACAAAAAGGGCGATCTAATGCCGTGCAAAAACTACCGCGGCATATCCTGCTTAATGTTGCATTAAAAATCCTATCACAACGTATTGTGTGAGCGTCTTAAACTGTTCTGCAACAAATAATCGGCACGTACCAGTGTGGTTTTAGGCCAGGCAGAAAAACGATAGACCAAATATTCACACTGAGCAGATCCTGAAAAGACCAACGATTTCAGTCGAAACCCACCCTTGACTTAGTCATTACACCGCCAAGAGCTTATGATGGCGATGTCTGATTTCGGGATCCCGAACAAACTGATCCAGCTGTGCCGCATGACGCTTAACAATACGCTAGTGCAGTGTGCAAAATGGGTAACAGCTCATCCGAGTTGTTTCAAACATGCGCAGGGTTTAGACAAGGAGAGCGTTGTCATGTGACTTCTTCAACATAGTCCTGGAGCAGATAGTGCGCAAGGCAGGTGTGAGCACGGAAAACACTATCTTCAACAAGTCCACCCAGCTCCTAGCTATGCGGACGACATTGACATTATCGGTCGATCCAAGATGAGCTGTGCTTGAGGCCTTCACAGCGATTGAAGAACAGGCGAAACTCGTTGGTCTTGAAGTGAATGAGGACAAAACAAAGTACATGCTATCAACAAACAAAGCAACATCTGTCCACCGCCTAGGACAAAACGTCACTGTTGGTAGCAGCAATTTCGAGGTAGTTAAGGAGTTCACCTACCTTGGAACAAACATCAATCCCACAAATGACACCTTAGTGGAGATCCGAAGAAGAATTACCCTAGCGAACCGCTGCTGCTTCGGTTTGACAAAACAACTGGCTTCAAAACTCCTCACTCGAAAGACAAAGTGTCTGCTATACAAAACTTTGATTTTACCAGTCCTACTCTACGGCGCCGAGTGCTGGACGATAAGTAAAACAGGGAATTGATACTGGGCACTTTCGAGAGAAAAATTCTTCGACGGATTTTCGGTCCCGTATGCGACGATGGCGAATGAGAAGAAGGTTCAACCGAGAACTGTATGAGCTGTACCAAGATGTGGATGTAGTCCAGAAGGCCAAGAAAAGACGACTGCATTGGCTCGGCCACATCGAGCGAATGGACGACAACGCTCCAGCCAAGAAAGTCTTCTCATCCCAGCCCCAGGTTCGAGACGACAAGGAAGACCGAACCTACGATACAAGAACCAAGTGACTGCGGATGCCAGAGCGCTTGGTTTCGGCGACTGGAGAGTGCATGCGAGGGACCGTTCACGATGGAAGGCTGCAGTATCTCAGGCTGAGATCCTTCATGGATTGTGAGCCAGATAAGTAAGTAAGTAAGTAGTACGTTGAAATTCCACATTGGGCTAAATTATTGGACAAATTCTCCCACAAGATATTCCACAGGGTAAATTCAAACGAAAAAAACATCGTTTTGACCCTTTGACACAATGTAGATACTACTACTACTTAAGTATACGGCCCTGCCTTCTGAACACTTGAGTAAATTTTCGGATAAATTCCCCTACAGAATTCTTAACAGGGTGACTTTAAACAAAAAAAAAAAAAAAAAAACATCATAGTAAATGCCCTTTTGACACTCTGTAGCTACTTAAGTATACGGCCCTGCCCTCTGCGTACGTTCATATCCCTCACTGAAGTAAATTATTAGACAAATGCTCTCACAGGATTTTGCACAGGGTGACTTCAAACGAAACAAACTACTGTTTGCAATGTAGTTTAATTGTCTGCGTTTTTCGAATCTATCGGATCCTAGCCAACATGTTTTTTATTTCATTTATTTCTCTACATGTTTAAAAAAAAGTTCAACTTTAAGAAATTTGTTTACATAATTTTTTGTCAGCTTGTGCAGAAGACAAGTAATCATCAATCTCTGTTAGACCTCCACCAGTTTCAGTCTAAACTCAATTTCAACACTTTTATATTAATATCGGTTCCCGGTCTCAATTTATTTTTCTCATTAATTAATCTTAAGCTATAGAGATCATATTACTTTTCAACTTTTTCAATTTTCTTTTAGAAACCAAAAAAAAATAAACTAAGCCGATTATGAGCCTCTCGAAAAAGTTACACATTTTAGTAGAGAAAACTTAATTGAATTCCAATTTAATAGAAAAGCTTTAAAAAAAACGTTCCACTTCCTTTTAAAAGTCTAATCTAAGCTCCATAGTAAAATTGTATTGGAATTTTAATCAGATTAAATGAAAAATTCATTAAAAGAATAAAGTGGCTGATATAGAGAAAAAAAAAGTCTTTTTGACACCTGTCAACAAGTCACATTTCAGTAGTTGCTACAGACTACACTAATTACCGCAAATAACACAGTTTGATATAATACGTCATTATCTCATTATCCACAGCCGAAGCAGATAAAAGTGCATCATTCTCGATTGTCTTCGATTCAACAAGAAGACAGACAACACAGCCAACACTCGAACCGTAATCATGTTGCAAGTTAACAAACATCAACAACATTTCCAATCAAAAAAATAAACATCAACAACAGCAACGAACTTAAACAGTTAACAAGTTAATTTGTGTTATTACCATTTTTATTCATTTTCTGGCGATGACCTCGTCCACGCTTTCGTTGGTGCTGGTGGTGGTTCCTTTTCCGGCCCGACGACGAAGCGGTCGATGAAGAACTGGTCGACGGCGATGACGAAGTCATTGAAGCCAAAGAAATCGCTGCCAATGGCGGTGGCAAATACAATTCCTGGCTACTGACATTTCCACTACCAACATCGTCTGAAAATGTTGATGTTGAAGCCGCTGATGATCCTGTTGGAAAATTTCGTTCGATAGTTAATCCACTTTTGGTTTTCTTTACCGAAGTGTTCCGATGCTGATGATGGGAGGATTTTTTCGTTGCAATTTTAACACCCGTCCATGAGACAATATCCGATTCATGATCATCGCCGTAATCCACAAAACGATCATGATCGGAAGTTTTGGCATAACATAGGGAAATTAGAATTGTGGCTGCTAGCGCCACTCGAAAAGGGCACATTTTGGGGGAAATTTTCTTTAGATTAATATTTTTCAAAGGAACTGGCACTAATTATTTTTTTAGTAATTAAAACACAAGATCACACTTGATTTTCATTGTGGAATTGAGGATCTTGTCACTGATCCTCTTTTTTATTTCTTCTAAACCACACACGTGTTTTTTTTTTTCAAAAACACAATTTTTTTAAACAAAATACACTGCGATCACACACACAGTGATCGTGCCAAAAAAAAAAACGCGACAATTTCGAAGTCGCTATGGACCAAAACACAAATGGATTTTTTTATTCTCTCGATTTTTCAAAAACCAAGTACGAAAATCACATAAACCGCCGCTCGACGACGATCGAAGACGACGCCTTCGTCGCCAAAAATCTATTTTCGTATATCCTTTGGGTTTGAATACTTTTTTTCAACTCAAATTTGCAAGCAAAAAAACTGTGAGATACAAAATGAAGTTGGAAAAGATTTTGAACTGAATTACCGGCCCGCAGCCGCTATGAATCGAGGAACTTAAAATAACAACAACGACGAAGACGGAGACGACCAACGACAACGACCATGTGCAAGATCATGAACGATGACGACAACGATCATAAAAACTCAGTACGTTAAATAAAATTTGATTTTTTTTTTTTTTTTGCTGTCAAATTTTCAATTTAAACCAAAATATTATTTATAAACAAAAATAGAGGAACAAACTCGTATGATCATTTTTTTCGAACAGCAATTCCAAACCGCAACGAACAAATGTTAACCGAAGACTGATCGTGCAGATCGCCTTGCACCGGGAAAACACCATCATCACGGTCCACAACACCGCAACTACTATACAACAACTTGAATCTGGGTTTCTTTGGATTCCCTTTCATTGGAACATGTTTGATGATCGTCCAGATCCATTTGCAACATGTTTGTGTTGTTATTCTTATCAAATCAAGATTGTGGATTTTGTGTGGATTCTATTTAGTGTTTGTACATTTTTCTGGTAATTTATGACTTGGATAATTTGGTTTAGGGATCAGATTGTCAACTGTCAGATTTTCATGATGAGATCGGTTTTATGGATCAGTGATTTGCAACAAGATCGTTAATTTGTCTGAATTTCAATTGAGGTTTAGCGGCGAGTTGTATACATTTAACAAACAAACGAAATAGAAGAAGCTTAGAACCGGAAACTAGCCGGCATCCGGAAACAAGCAAATTTAGTTTGCAAGGTCAAGTCAGAGTAGATGCAGATCCAACAAGGTTCTCCACAGAGCAAGGACCGCACGAGGCACGGAAGTTCTACCAATCCATCCGTAACACGACGCGTCGCATACACCGTGCTGCACCTGCCACTACAATATATTGGAAAGCCCCGGTGTCAAGGCTTTTTTGGGTGATGGGAAGGTCACTTTATTGAATTGCTAAACGGTCAGCTTACCAATGAAGAAAATCTCTGCATTCAAAATGCGTGTGAATCTGAAAAACCAACCCATTAAGGTCTTGAAAATATTTCTTTAGTTACTTACTTTCTTAAGGTGGCGCTACAGTCCGTTGTGGACTTGGGCCTCAATCAACAGTCTCCGCCAGCCCGCTCGGTCCTTAGCTAGCTGTCTCCAGTTTTGCACTCCAAGTTGATTGAGGTCCTCTTCCACTTGAGTGCGCCACCTGAGTCGCGGTCTTCCTCTCCTCCTACGTCCCTCGGGAATAGTGTCGAAGGCTTTCCGGGCCGGAGCATTGGTGTCCATCCGCTCTAAATGACCGAGCCATCTGAGTCTCTGGACCTTGACCCTTCTGGCTAGGTCCATGTCGTTGTACAACCCGTAAAGTTCGCTGTTTTATCTTCTTCGCCATTCCCCTTCAATGCACACGGGCCAAAGATGACCCGAAGAACTTTCCTCTCGAAACAGCCTAAGGCACTTTCATCCGATTTTGTCAAGGTCCATGCTTCTGCACCATACAGCAGGACTGGGATGATGAGTGTGTTGTACAATTTTACCTTAGTTGCTCGAAAGAGGGCTTTTCCACTCAATTGCTTTCTTAGCCCAAAGAAACAGCGATTAGCAAGAGTTATTCTTCGTCTGATCTCGGCGCTGGTGTTATTGCCCGTGTTTATAGCGGAGCCTAGGTAGACAAACTCCTCTACTACCTCGAAGTTGTATGCGTCTATTGTGACGTTCTGTCCGAGCCGTCGGTGTTGGGTGTCCTTCCTCGAAGACAGCATATACTTCGTTTTTCCATCATTTACCGCTAAACCCATTTTTGCCGCTTCTGTCTCAATTCTTACAAAAGCGCCATTGACATCAAGCTGTGTTCTTCCCATTGTATCAATATCATCAGCGTACGCGAGAAATTGAACAGATTTTTGGAAGATAGTGCCTCTGGTGTTGACGTTGGAGTTCTGCACTATCTTCTCAAGAACGATGTTAAAGAAATCGCACGACAGTGCATCGCCTTGTCTGAATCCTTTTTTGACGTCGAAAGATTCCGTAAGCTCGTTGCCAACCTTGATGGAGCAGCGTGAGTTCTCCATCGTCATTTTGCACAAGCGAACGAGTTTGGCAGGGATGCCAAAACTAGACATAGCTTTATACAGTTCGTCTCTGTAGATGCTTTCATACGCGGCCTTAAAATCGATGAAAAGGTGGTGGGTATCGATTTGGAGTTCATAGGTCTTTTTCAGGATCTGCCGCAACGTGATAATTTGGTTGATGGTTGACTTTCCTGGCCTGAAGCCAGATTGATAAGGACCAATCAGATTGTTGACGAAAGGCTTCAGACGTTCACATATTACGGCAGAGAGGATCTTGTAGGCGATGTTAAGTAGACTTAGTTTGGCGCAGTTTAAGGATCTTCCTTTTTCAGGATCAGGCAAACAATGCTGAGGTTCCATTCATCGGGCATGCATTCCTCTATATCTTTAGTATTTCAAAATTCGAATGGGCTTGTGAAATATGCATGACGTAGGCAACTACCTGCCAGGTAAATTGCACCTTCAAGTTGATCTTTTAAATTGCCCTCTGCTGTCCGGTTTGTTTTGGATTTTCCAATCGTAAACAATTACCAGTCGAGTGTGATCTTGTTCGAATTTGATTTTGTTCCTTTTGTTTCAAACTGTGGGCATTTCTCAAGGACCCGTTTGTGTGGTGATCCTTTTTAAGCAAATTTACAATATTTTGTTGTCTTTGTTTTCCTTGACAGTAAGTTGCAAGATTTTCAAGTTGCCAGATTGTCTATGATGACAAGGGTAATGCCAAGCAAAATACGACAGGATATGGATATTATTCGAACTTGTTGAAGGATCATTGAATTATTTTGATCCTGAAGATACCTGTACTTTCCTCTGTTCTTCATTCTTTTTTTTTTGAACACAGGATCTCTTAAAATTCCAGAAAATATAAACCTGCTGAGATCGTCGTCACTCGTTCTTTTGATCTGCCACTCAGCATATCCTTTTCTTTTTTTTTCTTTTGAAAAAAAATCTCCATGCGTATTATTGAACAATTCGTCTTTAGTTTCAACTCAAGTTGTTGTCGGTGTGCTTGCGCTAGAACAAAAGACTCATTGCATCTAACATTTTATCCCCGGTGTATACTGACTGTGATTCCAGGAATCTCTCAGTATCCAGCATCTCTTCGTCAAAACAACAACGACAACAACTCCGTGTCCATTTTCCATGATAAACGTGTGGAGAATTTACCTGTCTCTCTGGTCCCGAGTCCATGGACCTAACGTTTTGTGGATTCTTTAATGGATAAGACGCAAATGCGTCCATCCTGTAAGTGTTAAATGTAACAAATTGCGTTTGCCCACTGGGGGTCCGTACAAAGAGCTATACAGCGCCGCCGCCGCCGCCGCTGTAGCTGTGCATAGATAGACTCTCGAACCAAACAGATTACTATCGGTTTCGGAGATTTATGGACGTTTCATGGTTTCAAAGGCAACAAAAGAGCAAAAGGAAAACTAAAAAGGCGCCAATCAGAAGGTTTCAGTTAAAACAACGAATACGGACGGTTGGCTCGAGGGGCCTACTATGGTATTAGTCGAGACGATGCTGGAGAAGTATGTACCTACACTCTTCAGTAGCTTATCGTGTGAAGGTTAACTAGAATGCCCAGGAGGTGGGTAATAGGTTTTAATGTTACCCAGGGATAACCTATCGTAAATGATATTGAAATTGATAGCTGATGATGGTCTAATCGACGAGCATTGGAGTAATTGATACTTTTGGCGAAGAATATTGATGCTTGGTAGCAGATCGTGTTTCTTGTTTGAGATGTTCTTTCATTTTTCTAGGATTCTGTTTAAATTGTACTTTTGATTGACAAGGAGGTTTTTTTGTATTAAGATGTCTTTCGAGCTGTCAAAGAAGAATGTCTAAATGTCAAAACACTTTCAAATCTATCTTTAAACCTTCTTTCAAGTTTACAAGAGAAAAGTTAACAAAAAAAATGACAGTTTTATGTCAGAACCTGTAAATGTCAATAGTTAGCTCTTCGAAGATGGCAAAAATAACTCTTTAGAAAACTTTGAAGTCAGTGCATCGTTGAACGCCAAAAAGAACGGCTTCTTACACCAACACCAACAAGATAACAACGTGACTTAGGTTCCCAATTAGTTTTCACGAAAAACTCCCTAATTACTCCTCCAAATTCCTACACCTATTTTTTGCCTCTTATCAGAGATATCATTCGGACTCTGTGTTTGCAAGGAATTTAAATGGCCACCATGTTTGGACCAGACCAGAGGCTTCACAAGCATCGGAGCGGAGCATACAAAAAAAACATACACTACCGACTGCATCATGATCAAAAAGAATTCACAACGTTTGTTTTTATTTTTAGTTGATTAAATTTTTCAAGGAGAAAATTTCCCATAGGCGTTCTTGAAAGAAGAACTACGTGCTGATATTCGAAAAATGATCGAATGAAGTGTCTAGAAATGTCACTGTCACTTTGTTTTTGTGATCAGTTGATTACTTACTAGCGATGATTGCTGTTGATAAACTGACAACCGAAGTATAAAACAGCATCCGTGGGTTTTGCAATTTAGTGTGAGAAAAGGAGCTAGCAGACGAGAATGCCTCTGTCTGTCAAAATAACCAACGCACGCCTGAGTAAATTAAAATGTCCTTGGGCAACAAATTGAAGCAATTTAAAGATTCTCACAACGTCTCCTTGCAAATGCCTTGAATCACTACACTACACGTGCACCTGCTGCTATGCAGACGGACATCGCTTCTCGCTCTGTCGGCCTCTGTCAGTGTTCAGCACTAAGAATAGATTCTATTTACATTGGGAGTGTGCGTCTGGAGGACTCTGCGCAAAATCAAGAGAATCCACTTATCATCATCCTCCAATGAATCTCCAAAGCCATTGAGACCATTAAGAATTCACCTCATAACATTGGCGTGGGTAAAAAGAGGCAAAACGAGGTTAAAGGCCTGTTCGCTTGAAAAAAAAGGAACGCTCAAAGGTCTCTTGATGAGAATTCAAAGATATCGGTTCTTTCCTCAAGCAGACGATCCAAAAACAACGAAAAAACAAAACTCAGATAAAATGCATTCCTGATTCAACGGGGTGGATGCATTTATCACTTTTGTAATTGGCGAATGCAATAATAATCTCGTGCACACAAAATTCTGCGTTCGTGGCGATCAATTATGATGATAACCCTTTTGCGGAACTCATGGGCGCGCCAGTCATATATCTTTCATTAGTAACGCTTGCATCTGCCCCATCTCTCCTTTTCTCTCACTCTCTCTCCCCAAAAAAAGTAGCACAGTTGTACGCATGTTCCGGCTGGTTCTGAAACCATGTTAAATGTCAATTTGACAGATCACTCCTGACTGCTAATCATAATCACCAAACGTCAACGCTTGCAAATTCTGACGTTTGTACAAAATGTATTTTGACAGTTTAACCTAATCACCTCAATTTTTTTTTTTAATGCTGGCACACATTTACCTTTGAAGGCGCCAAAGGGGGCTTGAAACTGTGTCTCATAGCCAGTTTGGTATTTGGCCCAGTGGCGATGTCATGTAGCTTTTATTTTTACTCAATTTCGAGCTAATGCAATCTGCAGACGCAGCATGGAGTCAAACGTGGTCAAGACACCGCAACAAAAACAAAACAAAAAAAGTGAAATAAAAACGATTTCGGATTCAGACGAGGGATTTTGTATAGGAGCATATTTGCCAATCCTTTTGCAGTTTTTCTTCAAAACAAAAGCCACCAAAGTGCCAGCCAGAGAACTGACAGATCAGATTCAAACTGGTTTCGCTTTTTTTTTTTTTTGTTCTTTTTTTGATTGGCGTTTTTGTTTAGTTGCTGTGGCCGCTCATCAAAGGTATACATGAGACCGGAGACTGTCCCAAGAATTAAGTGGATGTCTTGGGGCAATGCAGTAAAGTCATTGCTTTAGAATATTGCTGCTGCAAAGAGGAAGATGTGCAATTTGTGGTGGCGACTTACACTTGAGTGTTTCTGGACATGCACAACGCACAATCATAATAATATTGTAATGTGCTAAAATGGGTGTGTGGGATCATCAACCAGCGCGCTCTGCCAATTTTGAATGGAAATGGAAACTATCTATAAGTGCTATGAATTGAGCAACAAAATGTAATGGTGATGAGCAAAAGGGCGGCTTTTGCGGTTCTTGCAATCTCAATTCACATCGCGCTGATCGTGTATTTATTCATTAAATGAGAGTAGAGAACTTTTAATTTAAGAGAGTAGTAAAGTCACTTTGACATTTAAATGAAAATTGACGATTTCATTACAATAAATCAAGTGGTTTAATGTTATTGTGTGCAGTGTTAACGAGATTATTGTGCAACTTATCAATTGGTTTGAATTGCCATTTTCAATTACTAGATCAGAGCAAAATTTAAATTGTCGCTGAACGAGTCGGAGTCTTTAAAATTATAATGTTCTCTCTTACAACTTTGACAGCTGCTGCCAAATTAATTTACGACTTGGGAGTTTTAGAAGATGAACAACTAAATGTCAATCCAATGAAGTTTTTGCAAATTTGTTGCTAATTGCTGCAAGTCTAAGAGATTTTTGACAACTAATGTGTCAAGATCTCATTTTGAAACCGTCAAATGAAGAATCGAGTAAAAACTCATGGCGTTTTTAATTGGTAATCTGGAAGTAAAAAAAAGCATTCTGAAAGCGTTCAATTGGGCAAAAGTGACAGTTCTGATTCTGAAAAGAAGAGAATTTCCCTTCTGATTTCAAAAACAGAATGCTACTTTTTCGATTCCAGATTGCCAATTAAAAACGCCATCATAGAATTTTACGAGTGTCATAATTCAGTCACATTAACGAGGTGTGGTGAATTTCAGTTTTTATGTCATTTTAAACTGTCATTATGTTACTGAATTTAAGTTTCCCAATGCATACCCTTGACCAAGTATGCAAATGGTATGCAAGATTGGTAAGTAAGATACTTTTGTATTTTATGGAGGCAAGGATAAGCTCTGAAAATGATAAAACTATTATCTTTATGACGTTTTGATCTGAACGCACTCTTAAAAATTCGAAATGATAGGTATGGAATGGACTGTGTGTCATTGTGTTTCCTTCTCTTTAGCTTTTAATCTCATTATTATGATGTGTCCATCGAATTTGATTTGAGATAGTAAAAAACGCCTTAAAACTCCTCCACCTCCTACACACCATAAGAAATTCATTTGGTTGTAAAGTTGAATGCCTTTGATGTTTTTTTTATTTGTCTGGCCAAAGAGTTGATTGTTGGGAACTGAGGTGAAATATCAGGCTATATATTCTCAAGGTTCCGTCCACACCCAATTTTGATTGGTCATAAAAAGACATATTATGGAAGTTCTGTCATCTGTCAAATTATTTTTAAATGTCTCTAGTTCTGTGTTTATTTCAACTGTCATTGGATACTTCAATTCCAATCGTTATCGGGGCTGTTTGAAATCTTACTTTTTTTATTAACAACTTTCAAGAAATCATATTTTAATTTTATGATACAGCCGAGTTTGCACAGTTTGTACGAGTGTGACATTAATTCCCCAAGTGACAGTTCTGTTTCTGTTGTCAACTGCTACCACATCGATCTGTTTGGTTGCACTCCATTCAAAAGCATTCCCCTTGCGTTGCCACCATTCTCCACTAATCAAACTGCCAAAATCACCTTTATAAATTTAATCGCCCCAAGAAAATGTGTCAAATTCTCAATTAACTTACCAAATTTAGCGACAACATTTTCTCCCCATCATCCATGTACGGCTGTGGGCAAAAGACATTCGGCTTCTGTTTCTGTGAAAAAAATTTAATAACCGCCTGCCGGACAGTTTCTTTGTTGTGTGTTTGGTCACTATAAAGGCCCTTGTATTTTTGAAAGATCGACAATAATGTTACAATTTGGGCGAAAGCCACGACACGACCTTTTATGGACTTCAAAAAATGCATGAATAACAACAACAAACCGCCAATGGCACGTTCCAACTGCCAACCAAGTCAAGCTGTTTGGTTGCCATGCATTAAAAAATGTTACTGCAAATTCGTGTTAAACAAGTGCACCTTCGTGACAAAACCGGCAACAATCAGCCGCACCATTTGGTGCTACGACTTTACACAGAACCTATAGGAAAAAAAAATGAGTGCATAAAAATACCCAAGACACAAATTAAGAGCATCTCCAGTTCAATACAAGAAAAAGAAAGAAGAGACACTCGAAGGAAACCTGATGTTATCTGCTCCTGGAGTGGCAGCTCAAACTCCATCCGAAGTGCAGTTATTATACGGGGAGTGATCAAGTTAATGGCCTAGTTCTTTTTCCGTCTAACCGTGATCTAGGGAAAAATTATCTACAAAAAAAAAAAAAAAAATCTAAAGAAAGAAAGAAATCGAAACCCAAACTGAAGGAACAACAACTTCCGCCGACATCGAAGACGTCCATCGTCATGTTATTGGAATGGGTTTTCTTGTATACCCTATAGCTTATGAGTTTACTCTTCGTTCGATGATAGTTGAGTCGTCTAATCGGCTTCTTGCCTACCTTTATAAGAGGATTACACCATTTAAGTTCTCTACCAGCACCACCAGTCGAGTTCAGCAGGATGATGGCCTGGTTTGCTGTATGCGCCAATGCTGAGTGCCGATCAAAAGACATCATCTCCCGTTGAAAAGATTTCTCGTTCGTCTTCTTCCGTGTTGTTCTGTTTCGGTATGGTTCGTCGCTATTGTTCTTCGGCAATAGATCGTGACCAGATTGTCACTAAACTTTCAGATAGAGAAAGAGAAACAATATTCTGCCCATGGGAACCATCCAATTTTTTGTGTGTTATGATTATGACCTTTTCGCCTTTCAGAATCCAAGTACACATCAATAATAACATTCACCACCCAGCCAAGTCGAATATAATTTCTAGTTTTGGCATTTAGATGTCTTTTCGTCGTCTTTTGGTTCAAGGAAACGTGCCCACTGAAACATCACCAAACATGATGCTACAGTGCCTTCCGTAGTGATTTGTCTTTTGTTGCAATGTAGGCTAAACCTTGAACCTATAATATCGAGATGAGATCCTTGACTGATCATGAAAAAGAAGCTGATGTTCCTATTCCATTCCATAGTCAGCAGGGATTGCGTGTTTTAAAAGAGATGAAATCGTCTTATTGGCGCCCTGTTTCAGTTTGCCAATTTTTTAATAGGATTATAATTGGTAGTCGGTGCCGCAAGGCTATACAGTCTCATCTTCGACCACAGCCTCTGGTCAAGTTAAAGTTGATGGCTTTTTCATCGTCCTTCATTTGCGATCGGTTATTAATTAATATTTTTCTGCTGTGGCAGAGAGATTACCAGCACGCTGCAGTGGTCCAATCTCAATATTTCTTCATCATTCTCCCTCTCGTCTGACTGAAAGGAAGCTTGGATATGGAATGTTTTTATTGAAGCAAGGTGCGTGATTACCGCCGCACCGGCACGGCTGGCATAGCATCGATGCCGACCAGATCATGCGCGGTTAAGCAAAAATACTAATCAACTTGACAGCTATAACGACCGATCTGAAGGCATGCGGCGTGTGTGACCAGTTATATTTAGTTTTCTCTGAGAGAGAGTGTTTTACTGCTTTTCTAGAAGAAGTGTCAACAGTTGCGTTTTGGTGTTTTGACATAAGAAACATTTGAAAGTCAAAAATAATTGGATTGAATTTGAAATCGCGGGTACTTTAACTTTCCAGAGGAGCCTTGGACAGCAGGTGCGTAGGTTCCTATCCCACGCTGGGGTAAATTATTGGACAAAAATAAATGCTAACAAAAAAACTTTCTTTGTACCCCTTCGACCCTGGGTAGCTACTAAAGTATACAGCCTTTGATATTTCGTCGATCGCATGCTATGAGCTCCCAGCGAGCGAGAGTTCTGTCCTTATTAATTTAGTTACTGGGAAAGGGGACATCGCACACTTCCGAATCTAACCGCACTATCAACTTTTTATCAAATTGAATTCAATATGCTCTTTACCACTCCATGTCAACAATCTTGATTCGGAAACAAGAACTGTTCGCAGAAGCCTCAAAAAATAAACACAACAATGCGCCGGTGATTGCCAAAAATGGCAAGTGCATTCCAATCGGCCTTACATCAATCTTGAATTATTTTCTCTTTCGCCAAAACCAAACAAAAATGCATATTATGGTTTATGTCCAGTAAAGGCTCTGTGGCGTGCAAAAGGAAAATAAATAAGTTAAACAAACATCAGTTTGGAATCTTATAAGGCGATTAAACTTCTAGTTTTGTTGAGGTTTTTAATAAACTCCCAACTACGTATTCCCTCAACGGCGACGACTAGCGACGTCCAGCAAGGATCATAGATCTTTTCTTCTACCTTCTACATCTGGTTTATCTTTTTTCTTTGAAAAGAATAGCAATCAAAGTGTATAGTGTGGAGCTAGATGAATCACTTTTGTCCATGGCAAAGAGTGGAACAGAAACTGAAGTTCCAGCCAGCCACAAACGATCAAAAGAATTTTTGATGAGCAATGCGATGATGTGCGCAGGCGCGACATTTATGGTCAACGGAATTCAATGGCCATTATTTTTCACTCCACTAATGAGGACCTTAACGGGAAAAAGGGCTCTGTACACTCGTAATTAGGCTAAAAATACCAACAAAACCAATGCCACAGCTTTTTCAACAGCTGAAACGAAGAAGTCAGTAAACTTGTTGAGTTAAATGAAGATTCATCACATCATCAGTAAGCAAGGACGATCGATGATCATGTGTGAGAGGAATGCGATTCAATTAGAAGAAATGTGCGATATGGGAAGCATTTCAAGAGAAAGATCTGTTGGCCATATTTGGAGCACAATGATCACGAACACGATCACAACGATGACGATCTCCAGCTATAATGGGGAATGAACGAGTTCAGTGTACCTTGGGCTGCTTCTAAGGAAGCAATTAAAACATATTAGTCGTGTCTAATGGGACGAAGAGATGAGTTCGAGATGGAAAGCGACAATAGCCTGAGGGAATGTCGTCTTTGAGAATTGTTTTTTGTTTTTGCTGTCTCAAGATCGAACTTGTTTTGGGAAAAGACTTGCAAGTGATGAAGACAGACGATGTGTCGCTCTAGGGGAGATAACGTCGATCATAACATTGATGTGGTAATTTATTGCTGGAGATTGTTTTTCCTCATAACTTTCATTTAAACGATCGATCAATAAGGTAATTCTAGATTGAGTTTTAAGAAACTTGAAAAAGGGAGAGGAAGAAGATTTTGCATGGACATTTAAGGAAGGCTTTTCTGTCTGGTTCTATGATCTTGTAACGTCAAGTGACGGACATTGTTCTCATGTTCAGAATTTAACTGAATTTGAACATTCAACTTTTTGTTGTAAAATGACAGTTCTCCTGTCATTTCTTAACGTCAAATCAAATAGTAATCAATCTCCGATAAACTAATTGCGAAAAGTTGTCACTTTTGACATTGCTTCACAAACTTCAAAAGCATTCCTGTCATATTAATCGTTAAATTAATGTCAATTTATTCCCAACTTCTATATTCAATTAAGAACTCTTCCATCGTGCCAAAAAGAATTAATTTCCAACAAAATCTCATTGCAATTCAATTATGCCGCAGAAATCATCTCTGTGCCGCAATTAATTGTTGTTGACCGTTTCAATTTGCAGCTGACTGGAGCATCATTTCACATCATTTGGCAAATCCATCAAGCTTTTCCACAGCATCAACCAAGTCCATTATCTTGTTTAAAGAATAATAAAGATCTTCTTCACTGTCCTAGAATTTGGTCAGCGAAACTCGTCCGAAACATTGAAAAAAAAAATGATCTTGACTTGAAGATGGCTAGAGTTGAATGAGATCGAGATGGATGGATGCTGGCATCAGCGCACTGGCGATCTTCATGAACTTTTCAATTGAAGAAATTATTGAGATGTCCGTCTCAGACTGACAGTCTTCATCAACGCACTATCGCCATTATGAGATCGCCCTTCTTGACTCTTCGAAGGCGCGAGTAATCTCATCTTCTTTCGTGACTTCACTTACCAGCAGCGCAATTAAAAACTGATGACCATTAAACCGCCAATAAAAGCAAACGATGCCCTATGCTCGTCGCACGTCGTCGTGGTCGTCCTCGTCGTAGCGTCGTGATCTTTTGAGGAAATATGAAAAAGGGAAAAAAAGCGATGCGCCTTATCGCATGCTAGATGCATGATATGATAGTTGCTGTATTGTGTTGATGTGAAACAACTTATGCGCCAATTCACATGTCTTGCAAGCGACGACGTGCGATGCAGCAAAAACGCGGAAGAAACGTCAAGTCCATCACTATTAGTTATTGCAACAATAGAAATTCATGCAGCAGATTTTTATCTCCAGACCGATCCCTATATATGTACGTCCAATTTGTGCAAACCGTCTTCATTGAATACTGGTCTGGTCATAAACTGTTCCGTCTTTAATTCACCGCAGGATAGTTTCGCCATCATCACCATATCGTACACTGTTTTGCCTTCAAAGCGGCACCCAAAAAAACAGGAAAAAAATGCCCAAGAAAGGAGAACACACCTACACTTGAAATTTTTCAGATTCAATTCTCTTCGTGCCCTCACCTAACAATCATCTCAGTGTAAACGTTCAGACAGAAGCAGTTGACGACGCGACGTATGGCATATGGCTTTGACAATTATAAGCGGGAGATACACTTATGCGAGCGTCACAACTTCCGCTGTCAACCATAATTGAAATTCGTTACGCGAAATTAAATCCCCATCCATGGCAATGCCATATGCTTTGTTTTGTTTTACTTATACAAATCTGCTCACTGTCTCAGTCTCAGATTTTGTCTGTCCACATAAAGAAAAGGTAAGACATCAATGAAGAACAATACTTTTGCGCAACCCAATTACGTATGCAAGTTGTGTTATTTGGGTGCTCGCTCTTACATAAGCTTTAAGGAACGAACGATTTTATAGCAGTGTCCAGTGTAACATGACGTGCCAGTGTGGCATAGTTAGTTTTGCGGTTGAATTGAGAGAAGATGTTTTTTTATGGGCCGCCAATGCCAGTATGTTGAAATAGTAGACGCGTGCTTCATGCAATTAAACATCAATTAAACGCACATCATTCGTGTTTGATTTTTATAGCATTTAATGCGGAAATTATAAAATGTTTATGACTTTGTATCGCATTCGCTACATCATGTTAATTTTCCGTTTTATCGTCATCACCTTGGTCAAGACAGTTGAAAAGTTGTAGAATAGCATTTTGCTGCAAGTGGCCCATTTTAAGAGATTTGTGAGATTGCCCATGTAGGTCTTATTAATCGTTTTGTTGAAAGATATCAAAAAAGATATTCTTCACACAGAAGAAAGTTATGTCGTTTTCCATTGGACGTGCAGAAGCATTCGGAAGAGTCCAGAAGTCTTCTGAAAGCATTCCATTGGACTGTCTTTTACAGACGGAAAGCTTCTGAGAAGAGCAGAACTTTTCCATTTTGAAAACAAAATCTTCCGGAGAATGACACGTACATCAACCAATGAGGTAGAAGAAGAAACGTCAAAAAAAGACCAATGGAAAACGACATTATTATGGCTTTTAACTGTCAAATAGTTTTAGCTTTTTCACTTTTGTCTGCTGTCTAGAAATAAAAGGATGATGAAATCCTAACGGAAAATTCAAATCTACCAAAACAGTTGATGTCATTTTGACATCAAACTGTCATATAAATGTACTGCCTTTCAAATCTACCAAAACATTTGAATGGTTACGTAAATTCTCTCTTAAGTGGACTTTTAAGTGTCACTCAACGTGTCCACGCACATAAATTCCCTTAATAAGCAGTTCTCATTCACTTGCTTGTTGGTTGTTTACATTCGTGAATCGTGACCTTTTCCTTGAAAACCGATAAAAGTATACCTATTCCCCTTCTCTTCAAATTACACAATTTGATATCAAATTTCCTTATGCCAAGTCGCAGTCGCATGTAAACCCTTCAGAGAAAGGGCAGAGAAACGTCAATTGTGTATAGAGACCACCAACTGTGGATTCCACAATGACCATACAGACAGGGCTTTGTTTGAGGTTATTGCTAGTCGATTCTTGTTGGAGGTTAGTAGAATTTTTTGATATTTATTATTTGAAAAAGAAAAGATGACGATGAGAGCTGTTAAGGACGTCCACTCCCCTTACAAAAAAATAATGAATCTTTCTTCTTGTTTTTTTGATAATTTTGTTGTTTCTATGAAACTGGAACAAATTCGGTATTTATGTGATTTTGTTCTGTTTTAAGGGAATTTCAGATGATATAACTGCGGAGGCGTTTTAAAATGCCGAATATATGAGAGGATTACAACAAGATTTTGTAAGATTAGACATAATTAAACCCAAGTATCTTGGAATGGGTCAATGGCGTTACTTAATCGCTGAGGTCGGTTCGACTGACAGACCGCTTCAAAGAGGTGGAATATTTTTTGTTTGATTTATTGACAAACGCCTTGTTCGAAAATTGATCTTGAGAATGGTAATCTGATTTAAAAACTTCATTAAGCAATAAGGATTGTCACTTTTTGAGTACCTACCTATGGAATTTGGTAAAAAAAAAAATCATCAGAATGTATGTACATTGTGCATGGAACGATTTTCGAGACGAGTTCACTCTCTTCGCCGTCGTCTCTTTAATAAAGAGCACAACTTCGTCATGTCGATAAGCAATCAATTACCACCAGACAATAATTATTTCGTACTTTCATATCCCAAATTGGGGTAAATTATTGGACAAATTTCACCACAGGATTTTACACAGGGTGAATTCAAACGAAAAAAATATCATGGTACCCCTTTGAAACTCTGTAGCTACTGAAGTATACGGGCCTGCCCTAGACAGCATGAGCGTACGTTCATATCCCGCACTGGGGTAAATTATTGGGTAAATTCCCTCACATGATTTTGGACAGGGTGAATTCAAACGAAATTAACCATAGTGGAACCACTTTGACCTTCTAAAGTACCTATACGGCTCTGCCCTCTGAAAGTTTGACAGCAGGTGTGTACGTTCATATCCCACATTGGGGTAAATTATTGGACACATTCCCCCATAAGATTTTGCACAGGGTTTATTCAAGCGAAAAAAAACGCTGCATGCTGAAATTAAAGTGAGGTTAAGAATCATCTTTATTTTTTCAGCTATCATCCGAATTATATATTTTACAGCGTTGCTCAAAATTATATCGAACGGTTTTAAAAGAACAGATCCCACGATTTTGGAACACTTCGGTTCACAATCAAAATTCGCATCGATTTCTATCAAAGTTCCTTTCAAACCAACACCAATGTCAAGACATATTGAACTTTCTTCTAAATGTCAATGACTCGACAGGCGACACAATTCATTTATTATTGAGCGATAAAAATCGTTCAATCTTTATCCCATGGACATTTTTCTGTTCGTGTCTATACTTAACATTTACACTACTCTAACCCGCCTGACGGTGGCGTCGCAGTGTGTAAATAAGAGCAAGTACCAGTGCAGTGGTGATATCTTCGATCTTTCGTTGTAACAAACAAATTGCATGCAAATTTCTCACTGTCGTCGCCCTAAGATGTAATATTTTGCATAGCATGGCAGCTCTCAACAGCAACTCTAGCTACAAAGTCACTGAGCCCGGCACAAAATGAGCAGGAATCACAAAGCATTGTTACGATCGGTAGTGGTGCCATGTAGAACAAGCTTCTACTGTTCCACGTTCCAGTGTGGGGCCAAGGTAACAAATCGTGATGTCAGTTGGCGAATCTCAAGAAGATCAATTTGTGCGCGCGCACAGCAAACTCATAGAATGAATGGTGCGGTTCCTGTAGTCACTGTTGGTTTTAATCAAGTTCATCGAGCGCACCACCATACCGAAAGAGAGTTCGCGATGACGCATTAAGTTAGGGAAGCTCGATGCGCTTGCAATTGCAGGTAATGGTGTGGTAACTACTTTACTGGACGAGACACGGATTTTTCTTTATTGGGTGTTTATAGGCCTTCATGTTCCCAGAGTTATGCAAATATATTTTGGCGACAGACTCGGCGCACGACATTCTTTACCGGCATGTAGTAAGTGCAGCCCTTAAAGCTGCACACACCACTCAGCATTGAATGGAGAAGACGCCAGATGCATACATTAAGATAAATGAACTGTTTTCGCTTGTCCGCAGATCCATAATTGCAATTTCGGATTGTACCTTCGCATTCGTTATTTTTCAAAATGACATAATCCTCAGTGTCAGTCTGCAATTGGCCCTTAAACGCCAAACCGTCTGCCTGTCATTCATGATAAACATGAATGCAGCCCATTAAAAATGTATTTGCCAAGCATTCTAATTAACTTTTGAATACAATCAGATCACATACCCATTGCTAATCGCCTCTAAGGATCCTGATTAAAGGAGGTGGCAGTTTTATATTAAAGTCCATTGAACAGATAAAATTATTGCTTCTCCATTAAAACCTTCAAAGGCCCTTTTCCTCTTAAGTTTCTCTCTAATTGCATTAAAATTCGATTAAAAGATGAAGTAGACCAAAGCAAATAGATGTGCCATGAGTGCTTTGCAGTGGTGTGTCTGTGTCTGTGTCTTCCAGCTGTCTAGTTTTCTTTTGAAGAAAGGGAACACGCAGATAGCTTAGTTACCTAATCTGGTTTTTCTGGAAAGCCGACAGCAACGACTGGGAAGGCCTAGCACAGTGTTTATCTTCTTCATTTACTCAAGGACTATGTTATTTAACTTCTGTTTGTGCTAACAGTCTAGTCGGTATCGATTAAGGAAGCATTTGGGTGTGAAGGCAGGACTGATGAAAGGAATTTCAATTACATGTGGGTGGAAAAGGAGATGGAGGCGTGTTAGCGAAGCATGAAACATGAAAGACAAAAAAAGTCGGTGTTGATTTTTGTGTGTTTCAGCAAAAGGGAAATGAGTTCAAGAACAATGAGTTTCACCACAAGACTGTGGTTTGTGTCCTCGAAGATGTTGGGTTTAAGAGCTTTTGATATGCTAACTGGTTGTTCTTTTCTAACAAAATCAATTTGTTTTTATTTAGTTTTAAGAATTAAACAACTCCTTTTCCACCAATCTTGAAAACAGAAGAGACTCGAAATGATGAGAATCATGGAGAACGAACCGAATTTCAGCAATTTCTTATGGAATTAGGTCGTATCCTTAATGCTTTCTCATTTTATGATATACCGGACCAGACTTGAATATCTGTGTCAATGGAAATCAACATTTCCTTCATCTTCACATGGACTGGCTTCGTAACTGTAAAACAGCTGAGAATTTCCAGAAAAACTTTTGTCACATTTCATTTTCTCATTTTTTATTACCAGAGACGGCAAAACTGCATCACTCTTATTTAGTAAAACAGAAAATAAGGAGACTCGAAAGGATGAGAATCATGGAGAACGAAGGTAAATAGTTCTTAGTTCGATTATATCTGCTCTGCGAGTGATATGTTTGTTTTTTCTGAATCATCAGTAATTCGAGAGAATAAATAATGAATAAAATTGTATTTTAAAAGCTCTTTAAAAATTCAGGACCTTGAAATATATCTTGTATTTATTGTTTATTGGTTTAATTGTTGCTAGCACGATGTTGTTCGAGGTAGTTCTGCAATTCTGCACTTTATAAAAGTTTTCGTGTTAATAGAACTTTTCACCTCATAGTCAAGAAAGGTTCCAGTCTCAGCTAACCAAATACGCAAACCAAAAGCTGGTTTTGTTTCATTAGAACCCAACTTCATTGCTATGATCCACAAGTACTACCTTCCACATCTTAAAATCTCTATCTCCCTTTTAACAACCTATCTTTTCTGCTTTAACCACTGCAAACCGGCAATCGCAAGGCGCAAATGACAGTTCACAGCTGATTTTGAAAGAAAAACCCAACAAATTGTGGACCCTAACCACATCTACAAGACTCAATGAACAAAAAACAAAATATTCACTTTTACTTTGGTATTACTTGGGACGTGGGAGAGAACGTTTTTCGTCATCGGCACTTTCCCTGTAGAACGAAAATTCCCAACAATTCAGTCAAATTTTTCGAAAACTCTTGTTCGGCGGTTTCGTCTCCGTGTTCGTATAATCCCAGTGGTTCCGTGCTCTGTATTCCCCCAATAAGAAATGTCTGCCAAATTCCAATAAGTTGTGTTGATACGACTTACCTACAATTTAACACACAAAAAAAATCAATAAAGCAAATCAGTTAAATCTTGTGTGTGTTTTTTTAAAGTGAAAGTGCGTGTCTTTGTTTTCGATTCAATGACAACAATGGATATCGAAAGTGGTGCTAACGATGAGTTAAAGAACCAAGTGACAGCCATTCCAAAATATGGCTTAAAGCTGGCTTTCAATCATGTCTACCCGGAGAAAAGGAATCAGAATTTAAGGCCAACGATAAAGCAATCGATTCCATTCATTCCGTTGGTGTGTCGGTAGGTTCCTTTATAGTATTTTGCTTTTTTTTTCTCATCTAAAAACCAAACCACAACCTAAACCTACTAACTGGATTATCGGTAGTAATGCTTAATCGACTTGAGGGTGATATCATCGCAGTCAAGAATCTGTTGGTTGTTGGGCTTGAGGGGAAAAAAGAGGGTTTCTGACTCTCTAGAAAAACCAAGTTAAGGTAGGGAATGGACATTATAGTGAACACGGTTGACCTAACTTGCATTGCTCTGTAGGAATTTTGTTGTTCCATCACGATTGCGCTAGAAAATTCAACCCTCCCTCAGAATCAAAATGACGGACACGCGAAGCTGTTTCAAACTTATTTCTGCTTTAATGTTGTCGAGAGTTCCTTGATGACATTTCCTAATGCTTATGCCATGTTGGAAAAAAAAAAGGAAAAACCCACATGGTCTGGAGGAAAACTCAAAAAGCAAATGGAAAGGTTGGTTGTGTCTGTTCTATGGCGACAATTTGGCGCCATTGGAATTGATATGTTGGTTAGTAGTTGAGGTTTGGGGGGAGGAAATAGTTTCGTTTTCGTGATTTTTGTTTGTTATGTTTGTTTTGAGGAAAATGGAAAGTTATGTTGGGGATTAAAGTAAGGAGTGGGATTGGCGGAATAATGTGATTTATCATTTTTGGTCATTCACATTTGTTAGTTAACAGATGAAGTAATGAGATGACAATGACCAAGTACTTGTGGGCTTGTACTTGACATTAGTTTGTGAATGAGCGGTTTTTTTTTTGTTCACAACGACTAAAAGAAGTGTTTACTACTTGGAAAAAATAAACGAACATTGTATTGAGATTCGACACGGTAATGAACTCAATAAAGTCGCAGTTAACAAACTTACAAAAGTACTGTAACTGGAAAGGAGCAGTCAACAGTCAGATTTTTTTTAAAGGTTTTATGACTAAAATTTTTCAAAAACTAATTTTTTTGATTAATCACGGTATTGAGTCAATACTATTGTCTCACTTTTATCTCTGCATATAGATGTTTTTTTCGTTTGAATTCACCATGTACAAAATCCTGATATGAACGTACGCACCTTCTGTTGAAATTTGAGAGGACAAGGCACTCGCCAGTCGCCGAAACCAAGCGCTCTGGCATTCGCAGTCACTTGGTCCTTGTACCGTAGGTTCGGTCTTCCTTGTCGTCTCGAAACTGGGAGCTGGGATGAGAAGACTTTCTTGGCTGGAGCGTTGTCGTCCATTCGATCGATGTAGCCGAGCCAATGTAGTCGTCTTTTCTTGGCCTTCTGGACTGCATCCACATCTTGGTACAGCTCTTCTTCTCCATTCGCTATCGTCGCATACGGGACCGACAATTCGTCGAAGAATTTCTCTCTCGAAAGTGCCCAGTATCAATTCCCCTTTTTTACTTATCGTCCAGCACTCGGCGCCGTAGAGTAGGACTGGTAAAATCAAAGTTTTGTATAGCAGACACTTTGTCTTTCGAGTGAGGAGTTTTGAACCCAATTGTTTAGCCAACCCGAAGCAGCAGCGGTTTGCTATGGTAATTCTTCTTCAGATCTCCACTAAGGTGTCATTTGTGGGATTGATGTTTGATCCAAGGTAGGTGAATTCCTTAACTACCTCGAAATTGCTGCTACCAACAGTGACGTTTTGTCCTAGGCGGTGGACAGATGTTGCTTTGTTTGTTGATAGCATGTACTTTGTTTTGTCCTCATTCACTTCAAGACCAACGAGTTTCGCCTGTTCTTCAATCGCTGTGAAAGCCTCAAGCACAGCTCTCTTGGATCGATCGATGATGTGTTTTCCGTGCTCACACCTGCCTTGCGCACTATCTGCTCCAGGATCATGTTGAAGAAGTCACATGACAACGCATCTCCTTGTCTATAAACCTTGCGCGTGTTTGGAATAATTCGAATGAGCTGTTACCCATTTGCACACTGCACTATACGTATTGTTAAGCGTCATGCGGCACAGCTGGATCAGTTTCATAAGGATCTCGAATTCAGACACCGCCATCATAAGCTCTTGGCGTTGGATGCTATCATACGCAGCCTGAAAGTCGATGAAAAGATGGTGGGTTTCGAGTTTCGACTTAAAATTCGTTGGTCTTTTCCAGGATCTGCCTCAGTGTGAATATTTGGTTCTGCCTGGCCTAAAGCCCCACTGGTACGTGCCGATTATTGTGTTGCAGAAAGGTTTAAGACGCTCATACAGTACGTTGGATAGGATTTCTATGCAACATTAAGCAGGGATATACCACGGTAGTTTTTGCATGACATCGGATCGCCTTTTTTTGTAGATGGGACATATGGAGCTTATCGAGCAGTCAGTGGGCATGCACTCTCCTCCCAGAATTTGGTGATGACCTGGTGCATGCGGTTTATCAAAACACCTCCTCCATATTTGAAGAGTTCCGCAGGTATGCCATCCGACCCGGCGGACTTGTTATTTCTTAGCTTTTAGATGGCTCTTTCTACCTCTTCTGCGCTGGGGGCTGGGACTGGGTCTTCATTGACTCGTCTTGCTTCTCTTTCGTCAATAGCTCGCTCGACATTTCCGTTGGAGCATCTGAAAACGTGCATTTTCCCTCTCTTTTTTCAATAACTCGCATTCATCATCATACCACGGGTTCTTTTTCGGGGATGGCTGGTAACCTATGGTGGTCTCAGCTACATTTTTTATTATTTCGTGATATTGGTTCCACAAGGTGTTGGCATCAGTGGTATTTGGAAGGACTGCGGAGAGTCGCTCACTCAGGCGCTCACTGTAGTCTCTGCCATTATCCGGAGTGCCAAGACAACCGATGTTGAACTTCTTCCTTGGGGCCGCACTTGTTTTTTGTCGTTTGATAGTCGAGCTCTAAACTTAGCCACTACCAGAGAGTGGTCAGAGTCGACATTTGCTCCTCGGAAAGTGCGCACGTTCAAGATGTTGTATGCGTGCCTTGCGCCGATTAGCACATGGTCAATTTTGTTGGTGGTTCGACCATCCGGAGATCGCCAGGTTGCTGTGTAGATCTTTCGTCTTGGAAACCTAGTGCTACTTATCACCGTATTACGAGCTGATATTATCATAATTCTGTATAAATTGTGCGGTTACAATACCAATATGTACACATTATGCTACTAACAAACATCTATCTATGTAAAAAAAAACCTTAAACATTTCGTGTAAACTGTTTGAGCTCTTTAAACCAATCACATTTGCAACACTCTCTGTCTCTACAAGTGTTTTCTGTACTTATTTGTTTGGGTAGATCGTAGATCAGAAATAAAAAGTGTCAAAAACTGAGTAAGCTCAGCTGTATTTGCTTTTCCACTACGTAAAGACCAGACACCTTAATTATATTTACTATAAATAAAGAGTAGGTACAGTATACAAATTGAACTAAATTCTGAAAGATAAGGACTCATCCAAATTTTCCATTCAAATTTGCAACTTAATTGAATAACGCCCCCACACCCCATTTATTGCAATCTTCACTTTCAATTTCAACGTCAACATGCGTCTATTCTCTCATAAACGTCATAATTATTATTTACTCATTAGAGATAAGATCAACTAAATAACCACAACTTGTGTATCGATACCACATTGCAATTTCAATTGAACTTTGAGAGTAACACGACAACGGAAAACCGCATTGTGTTCCAATTCTGTTTTAATTGATTTCCACCTTAAATAACATGTTCGTTAATATATCAAGTGGAAAACAGTAAAATCTTGAGACGAATTCAATTCCGTGCCTTGAAACATTTAAAATCTCAATTAATTTTAAGTTATTAGATTTTTCGGTTTTGCAATATATGAATTGATTGTTAACATTGTTTTGCTGGAAAATGTGTGCCAATAATTATGGGGTTAACAATACGAAATTGATAACGACAGCTTTTAGCTCATAGGAGATTAAAAATAACTCGATTAGGTGTCAAATGAGTTATACAAATTAAATACCCAACTGGCGTTGAACACTTCTGCTTGTAAAATTATCGGTAGATACCAAAATTTAAAAAAAAAATGTCTGTGGCTATTTCATCTTCGGTACCTAAGTTTCCCAAAAGCACTTTAAGGTCAAACTTACGCAACAATCCATTAAGTCATATTGACTCTTCTACAAAATTTGCAAATCCCAGTCATTATTTATTCAACTACATCGCTCATCATAGAAATCAAATGATGTCATCGCCGTTCTTCATGCAGACAGCTAACATTAATAAATTTATTTACACATTCTTCGCTAACTAAGCTTCATAGTGTCCTCTTTGATGAATAGCTCCATCCCACAACATCGACACTCGAAAGTTATCGTCTGCTCAAGTACAGTAGAGTAGGTACTTGAACTTTTCTCTCTCCCCCAAACATTCCCCATAAAAATAAACTACGTGTACATAATTAATTTATCGAATAAAACTCATTTTGCAAGAAATTAAATGTTGTCTCTTCTCGCTTTTAGGTATACTCTCTACTACAGACCCTTGTTGTTTTGTAGTTTACCATGAAGCTGTAGCTGCAGTAAATATTCACAGTCTCATAAAATTTGTCCCCTTTTTCTTCTTCAAGTTTAATCACATTTTTCTAAGCATCAGCAATGTCAAAATTCTTCTTCCACATTTTGCAAAAATAAAATTAAATTCAATGAACTGATGTTGGTACAGCACATGTGACATTTGAAGAGTACCTAACTTATAGAGCTGCAAAAACATTTCTTATCGATTTTGTTGTCCAGGAATGCTTCAACGGGGTTATGGTTTCAGTAACTGCTGCACATCAGTTGACTCAAAAAAATCCGCAACTAAAAGCATGCTCTGTTTTCGTGTGAACAGAGTCTTGAAACGTTAATTTACCAAATTGTCTTGCACAGCAGCAGTTTCGAAGTAATGGTAGAATAAGTCCTATACTTAATTGTTGTTTTTCTTCTGTCAACATTTACTGCAGGAGGCTAACATTTACTTGAGGTTTCTCTCATTTGTATGCTCGATGGGGATAAATGAAGAATTTAAGGTTCATTGGTTCCTTTTGTCGATGTCGACTGGAGCTGCAGGAGCCAAAAATTGATTAATTAGATGACAATAATCCTTCTTGTCGATATTGATCTACCAGAAGCAAATGTAGGGCCCCGGATGTCTTTCCAAACAGCAGCTTTTGTAAGGACTCTAGTGGCTGTGTCAAGAGGAGCCATGAACTTCTAATTCCAAGGAGCGAAAGCGATTATTCGAGAACTTAGTACTTTTCATACGATGCAAATTGTACACCTGATAACTGCCAGACAGAGATTTAAAAGACTGCAAAACTTTCGTAATGCATAACAGAATTTGTCCAATAATTTACCCCAATGTAAGAACAAACCATCATGGTACTTTTTTGACCTACTGTAGCTACTAAAGTATACGGCCCTGATCTTCAAAATATGGAAAGCAGGTGCGCACGTTCATATCCCACACTTTGGTAAATTATTGGATGAATTCCCCTACAGGTTTTTTCACAGGGTGAATTCAAATGATAAACCCATCAAGGCAGTGGCATATTTTCCTAAAGGCAAACTAGGCACGTGCCTAGGGGCGCAAGCCAACAAAGGGGCGCTCGGGCGCAGTAATTTTGAAAAGTGGCAAATAACGTGGTTGTTGAACTAGCAAACTCATGAACTCGAACCGCACTTGCCACTTTTGTTAAAATAAAAATCGGTCCTAAGCAATTCCACTTACTACATTCTACAGGCAAATATCTTCCCAAACAATATGCTCTAGAATCAACAAATGCTAGATGGTCACAGGCTCACAGGGCACCTTTTGCCTAAAAACCAAACAAATATGGCCAAGTAAAGACCTTGAAACGGTCAAAAGGCTTGATCTTCCTCAGCAGACAAAGTATAAGCTCCACAGTTGGATTCATAACAGGACACTGCCTCATAGGTAGACATGCTTTGCGGCTAGGAGTCTACGCAGACTTCTGTAGAAGCTGCATGAACGAGGAGGAAGAGGAAACAGTCCAACACCTTTTATGTATTTGCCCAGCACTCTTCAATAGCAGGAATAACTATCTCGATAATCCCTCCTACGATAATACCAGCGAACTGGCAACGGTCGACAAAATATGTCTCTATTACTTCATTAAAAGTACAAAATGGTTTGTTTAAGTTCATTACTCTCCTATGGTATCACAATGAACCCTTGAGGTCTAAGTGGGTCAACAACATCTAGACCTCAACTCCACCCAGAGTCAACTGGGTTTACCTATTTGGTTTGCCAACTCCGCAATTGACTTAGCTTCCTTATAATTTTGTAAAGTGTTTTTGAATATTGATTTTACTTATTGTAAGGGCAAATAACCTAATGGTCGAAACTCATCCTCATATTTTCTAGATTGATTTTCGAGGAAATCTGATTTGCGAACCGAGTTGCAACTCGGTTTTCATAACAACCAACTCGAGTTAACTTGGATTACAAAATTTACGGTTAGGCAGTCGGCACATCATTAACTAAAATATTTCAAACCGTAAGATCTTTTGGACAATACTAATTGATCTCACGTAAATTTAGACTCTTTTTCCTTGGCCCCCATTTCAACGCGGTGCAGCGGTTTCGGCCAAACTATACTAGATATTTTTAATACAGGGGCACCGTAACTATGTTTGCCTATGGCGCCCTCAACGTTAATCTGCCACTGCATCAAGGTACCCCTTTGACTCTCTGTAGCTTATAAAGTATTCGACCATCAAACTGTTTTAGTGAGCGAATAAGTTAGATAGGTGTGGAGTTCAGAAGTTTGTTCCTACGGGCAAATCAGACGGTACTACTACTCTATTCCTGTAACCAGTTTTACTTATAAAAAATAGAGTGGTGCGCCAGCTCTTGAAGAGCCAAGGCCTAAGTGGCTTACTCTCATCAAAAATTCTCTGGGTGCGTGTGAAGAATTGAGGGGACCTACAATTTAACGCCGATTCCGAACGGCAAAGTTGAGAAGCACTTTTGTCAGTTCTTCGCAAGAGGCAGCGCCTGTGAAAGATGAAATAAAAACTTTATGGACACGAGTAGGACTCGACCCCACGACGTTCTGCTTAGCAGCCAACGCACCTAACCACTAAGCTACGGACACTACCAGCGGACTATCACCTCTGTCAGAACCTTCTTCCGTCACACTTGGTGCTCCAAAATTGTTTTCGTTCGATAAGAAGTTGTAAGTAATTCTCGGCAATTGAATGTCAGGGTAGACTATTGGTTTTCAAATTGAGCAGTCTCCATGTCAGCACATCCTAGAGGCGTAATACCAAAAACGATTAAAAATTGACATTCTTCTGAAACACCTTATTCATAAAATTCCCAACTCATAGCGCACTGGTTCTATTCCAATTAAGAATCTTCGGTTTTTTTTTAACTAAACTTTAAAAACTCCCTCAGGTGCATATAAGGTTCAAATTTAATCACATCGCCTCCGCCGAGCTGCAGTCATAAAATTAATGTAAAACTGTCAAGTGAGTACTCGCTCATTTCCTCCTCTTCAAGTCTCAAAGTCGGTTGTTCCTAAACCTATCGCATAAACCATCATTTTTCTTCTCTAAAAGGTTAAGTTTTCAATTCATCCTCTTCTTGCCATTCACTTGTTCATAAAAATGAAAAAAAATCTGTTTTTAATTGCAAAATTGATGAATAAGCATGAGAGAAGGACTTTTTGAGTGAAATGTCACCTGATGTTAAAGAGGCTCCCAACTGCACTTGAACTGTCATAAGTTCCTCTTTCAAAGATGTTCCCACGGCTAGGTTGTGTGAAAGCGCCGTATTCTATGGGTGGCTTGTCGGTTAGAGCTATGCTGTTTGCATAGCAGAGTTCAAAAGGGAAGGAAAATAAAGAAAAATTGCAAGTGGCAATAGGAGGTTAATGCATACAAAGGCAGACACAGAACAACGACCTTCTTTCGTTTGTTTGTTTTTCTCTCTCTTTCTCTCATTTTTCTGTCCTCTTGTAAGAATTGTGGTTTTTTTTTCTCGTCCTCGTCGACTTAAAGATCTTTTGATTTCTTTGACAAAAGCAAGATTAAACTTTAACCTTTAATTCCCCCTCTTTCTAATACCAAACTATCGGTTGACCTGTATTTTTTTTTTCTTATCTCAATCACAACAGCTATGCCTCGTACTATTGGAAATGCTCACGAGAAGGACGTCGTGTCATCATGGACTACTATTATACGGAAACAGGTAAACAAATTTATGGCGTGCCATTGGGTGGCATTGGGGGTGGTTCAATTGGACGTGGCTATGCTGGAGAATTTTGTCGCTTCCAGATGCGACCCGGCATGTATGAATATAATGTTGTTCATGCGGATCAATTTATGGTAACAATCAAGGACGAAAAGGATAAAACTATTTTCCAGAGTTTACTATCGCATTACAGGTAAGTTGACTTGTTTATTTTGTTTTTTGATGTTTTGGGTCTTTTTTTTGTGTTTAATTTGTGTATTGTGCAATTTTTGTTTTATGTTGTTCGGTCCTTGTTTTAGTTTGAAAAGCTTTTACATTTTGGGAAATTGTAGAGCCGACGAACTCGCTAAAAATGGAACCGTCATACCTATCTCACCTGAAAGGGAATAGCTACATGCCAGCTTTTGCTAAAAGAAACAGCCTTTACGATAACAAGGTCTAGGTGGTACAATTTACCTTCGTACGCGGCCATATGGCCGTCACTTGACCTAAGGCGCTCTAAGGACTTGTTATCTCACAGCAGTTTTCATATTAGCTCCTTAATAGGTGCCCTTTCGGGACACTGTCTTATAGGCAGGCATGCAGTACGACTTGGTGTAGCCTCAAATGACTTCTGCAGGAGCTGAAGGGACGAGGAAGAAGAGGAAACAATCTCTCAACTTCTCTGCACATGCCCTGCTCTTTCACTAAGACGCAAACTTCATCTGGGAGAATACTTTTATGATAATCCCATTGAACTAGCTAATAAGGATATCAAATATCTTCTTCGCTTTATAAAAAGCTCAAAATGGTTCGACTAGTAAGAAGTTATTCTCTATATTCATGTGGTATCACAATGTGCCTTTTCTTTTGGCCTAAGCTTGCGGATTCTGTATCCGCAGCCTAACCTAACCTACATTTTGGTTATTTATAGAATTTGATTTGGAATGGAAGGGCAAGGGCATCCTTTATGTCAATTTTGTGGATTTGAAACGAAAAGAACTAACAAAAGTAAATTGATATGAACTTTAAATGGACCACTAGTCTTACCTTCAGGCATTGAACGGCTTTGACCTGTCTTTTTGTTTGCAACCCAACTGCTCATACATTATAGGAAGGTAGGTAGGTAAGACTGGCTGTTCTGGGCAGCCTCATACATTATACATCTAAAACAATTGTTATTCACTTTCTTTGAAAGGAAGTTTGCAAAGAGTTCCCTCATTAGCGTGTACTTTAACTAAAAAATGCATTTCATATGCAAGACTTTGGACTATTCATACAATTGTCTCGAGAGACTCTTTTTCCCTTGCCGCAAAACGTTTAGTAAAAACATTTTTTTCTTAAGGAGAGGTGGTATTATCTTAAACGCATTTCCTTCTGTTAAACAAAACAGTTTTTCATTTTAGTTTTTTGTTCGTTTATCATTTTTCCACCAATTTAATTAATTACTGTTGAAAAGATAACACGCTTAGCTTCCCCTCATCTTATTTTATTTAATAACAAGGCTAAATTTGGATTCATTCTTTTGCCCATTCTATATCCAAATAGTCTAGTACCACGCCTTCCTCGTCAAATGTTTATGTACTGGCTTTGTTTTTGTAGATAAGCAAACACTGAAAAAAAAATCAGTGTTAAATGTAAACGTCCAACTTGACGAATTCAGTACAGGCAGATTTTCGATCGAGCAAACTGACTCTGTAAACTTGGTTAATGGAAATTTTTTGAATCAAATGTGATTCAGTACTTACTTGCTTAAGGTGGCGCTACAGTCCGTTGTGGACTTGGGGCTCAATCAACAGTCTCCGCTAGCCAGCTCGGTCCCTAGCTAGCTGTCTCCAGTTTTGCACTCCAAGTTGATTGAGGTCCTCTTCCACTTGAGTGCGCCACCTGAGTCGCGGTCTTCCTCTCCTCCTACGTCCCTCGGGAATAGTGTCGAAGGCTTTCCGGAGCATTAGTGTCCATCCGCTCTAAATGACCGAGCCATCAGAGTCTCTGGACCTTGACCCTTCTGGCTAGGTCCATGTCGTTGTACAACCCGTAAAGTCCGCTGTTATCTCTTCTTCGTCTCTTCAATGCACACGGGGCCAAAGATGACCCGAAAAACTTTCCTCTCGAACAGCCTAGGCACTTTCATCCATTTTGTCAGGTCCATGCTTTGCACCATACAGCAGGAATGAGATGATGAGGGTGTTGTACAAATTTACTTGGTTGCTCGAGAGAGGGCTTTTCCACTCAATTGCTTTCTTAGCCCAAGGAAACAACGATTAGCAAGAGTTATTCTTCGTCTGATCTCGGTGCTGGTGTTATTGGCCGTGTTTATAGCGGAGCCTAGGTAGACAAACTCCTCTACTACCTCGAAGTTGTATGCGTCTATTGTGACGTTCTGTCCGAGCCGTCGGTGTTGGGTGTCCTTCCTCTTCGTTTTTCCCTCATTTGTTGCCTCTTCCGTCTCAATTCTCACAAAGGCGCCATTGACATCACGCGAGAAGTTGAACAGATTTTAGGAAGATAGTGCCTCTGGTCTTGACGTTGGAATTCTGCACTTTCTTCTCAAGAACGATGTTAAGGAAATCGCAATACCGTGAATCGCCTTGTCTGAATCCTTTTTTGACGTCGAAAGATTCCGTAAGCTCGTTGCCAGCGTGAGTACTCCATCGTCATTTTGCACAGCGAACGAGCTTGGCAGGGATGCAAAACTAGACATAGCTTTATACAGTTCGTCTCTGTAGATGCTGTCATACGCGCCTTAAAATCGATGAAAAGTGGTGGTATCGATTAGTCAGTCTTTCCAGGATCAGCCGCAACATGAAAATTTGGTCGATGGTTGACTTCCTGGTCTGAGCCACATGCTAAGACCAATCAGATTGTTGACTAAAGGCTTCAGACGTTCACATATTACGGCAGAGAGGATCTTATAGCGATGTTTAGTAGGCTTATTCCTCTGTAGTTGGCGCAGTTTAGAGGATCTCCTTTTTCAGGATCGGGCAAACAATGCTGAGGTTCCATTCATCGGGCATGCATTCCTCTGACCATATCTTACAGATGATTTGTGCATGCTCCTATCTGCTGCTTTGAACAACTCAGCAGCTAGTCTATCTAATCCAGCTGCTTTGTTGGATTTCAGCCGTCATATTGTGGTTTTCACTTCTTCTAGGTTAGGTTCACGGAATTGTTGGCTAACATCGTGTCCGATGAATGGCTCCTGCCTGACCGAGGGATTTTGTTCGTCGTCCCCTTTATACAGTGTGGTATTTCCAAATCCGCAGCATCGACTGCGATTCTACTATGATGTTCCCCTTTTATATATGCAGGCATCCGTTCTTGCTCGTGTCCTTGTGCCAGCTTCCGATAAAACCTACGAACCTAATTCTTGGTGTTGGCTCTCTCGATCTGAAGCTTCTCATGCTCTTTTTTCTCCTGAGAAGCCGGTGTTCCTCTCTCCTCTTTCGCTCGTAAGGCTCACAAGCAGCTCTTGTCCTCTTTTACAGCGCCGCTTTGTGTGTCTCCTGCTCGGCTACATACGCCTGCCTACATTCTTTGTACATAAGAGGCGGTATCTCTACTCACTGGTCCTCGATACTTGATGTTGGCAATAAGGACTCCTAAAGAGATTCTGGTGATTTCCTGCGATTGTAGCCGTCTGACGTCGGCAAGTGATAGATAAATCGATTAATTCCTTTGAATCAAATATGATTCATGGACTTATGCTTTCCTTTTTACTTGAATCTTTTCACTGTTCCATTTGAAGGAGAATTTTGTCTACGTGTACATGCATGAAGATTAAAAATAGTGCCACATATCCACACCCTAAACTTTGTTGTTCCAAATATCCATCACATGCAAGTTTATTTAAACATTTATGTTTGGGAGCGAAAAAATTGGAATCTGAATAATAAACAAAAACAAGAAATTATAAAATGAACCCACATGCAATGCCTCCCCCTTTGGGACCCTAACCAAAACCATGAACATGATGATTAATTTATTATTTTTCCTTGTACATTTTTTGGTCTTTGATTATTTCTTCTTCGTTATAGATGCAGTTGCATTTGGACAGCATGCATCTCAAAGTTTTATTTATATCATTCAATGTTTACCAGTAAATTCCATGTCGTGTCTCGTGTTCGTGCATTTCATTTAACATAACATTTTTCTTCCTGCTTTAACATCATCCCCATCATCTAGCATCATGTCTCATCATCCCAGGGTATATATACCAATTTATTATTCTTAAAAACATAAAAGTGGCGCCCAACAAAACATTTCTATTTATGTGCCAGCCTGCTCTGATATGAGAATCTCACATCAGGACCATGGAGATGTCTATTTTCGACAGAGTGCTTCTTTATGTATGCCTTTGATGTTCCTGTACTGTTATTTGGGTGTTTTTATTTTCGAACAGTTATTTTTGAGAAGTTTTATTTATTGAGTTTGGTTTTCTTTCCCCGTTTTATTTTAATTTTGCACAATTTACACACACCACCTCCCTTCCAACATAAAAAAAAAGTCTACCTAAGAGTCCAATGAAATATTGCAGCCGGCCAAAGTCTCCACTTAGCTCCTGGGAGAATAATCTTGATCCAGCTAAATGCACCTACACTGGATTATATCCAAGAGCATGGTCCGACATCGATTTGTCCGAGTATGGAATTAAACTAATTTGCCGACAGGTATCGCCAGTGATACCACACGAATATAAGGAATCGAGTGTACCGTGTGCTGTATTCGTGTGGCAAGTGATAAATGTTGGGGATAAGGAACGCAAAGTCACCATTGCTCTGACATTTAAAAATGGCACCGGCAATAAGAAACAGGACGCCGAAGGCTGTCCCGAGAGTGCAATTTTCTCCGAAGGACAAACCAAGGGAATTTCAATAAAACAAAAATTACATGACATGCAATTGACTTACAGTTTGGGTTGTCGGATATTGCCGGAAGTGAATATCACAAGATGCACTCAATTTGATCCCACGGGAAATGGCGAGAAATTGTGGTCGGAATTGAATAGGAGTGGACAATTGGGCGATAAGGCAATCGATGAGAATTTGAAAAGTAATTTTTTGGTGTAACTTTAATGATTTTTTTGTCATTGAAACTGTGTTTTTGTCTTTTTTTTGAAGATAAGGACCTCGGAGTTGGTATTTCATCTCAAGTTCTCGTTCGACCAAATTCGAGTCATGATCTGGAATTTGTTCTCGCATGGGATATGCCAAATATTAAGTTTCCAAAGAAAATCGACAGTCATGCGAGGTATTATACGAAATATTTTGGTGCTGATGGCGAGGCTGGACCTAAGATTTGTGATTATGCCATTAAGAACTACTCGAATTGGGAGAAATTGATTGAAGCATGGCAGAAACCGGTTTTGGATGATGAGTAGGTTGACGTTTGATTCTGATTGGTATAAAATGACGTTTTCTATTTAAGGGGACTTCCGGATTGGTATAAGAGTGCAATATTCAATGAGCTCTACTTTATCTCTGATGGTGGGAGTTTGTGGTTGAAATGTGATTCTTCCTTTGGCAAGCAACTGGATTATGATGACCCGAGGTAGGTAGTGGTATAATTTTTGGTTTTTGTAAAGTATTTTATCCGGCAAATACTTTTTCCAGACTAGCTTATGGGCGCTTTGGTTACCTCGAAGGACACGAATACCGAATGTACAATACGTACGATGTTCACTTCTACGCATCGCATGCTCTCTCCCACTTGTGGCCCAATCTACAAGTAAGATATTCAAGAGGTAAATAGAATCAACTTAAAAAGAGACTTTGTTTTAGGTCAGTATTCAATACGAGTTCCGTGATTCCATAACTGCTGAAATTCTCGAATCTCGAAAATGTCTATACGATGGCAAAAATCCACCACGAAAAGCACAAAATTCCGTTCCTCATGATCTGGGTGATCCCGAAGAGGAACCATTCACACTGATCAATGCCTACAACATTCACGATGTCAACGAATGGAAGGACTTGAACTCGAAATTTGTCCTGCAAGTCTATCGCGACTACTATGTTTTGAATGAGATTGCTCAGGCTCAAACCGATAATGCCAGTAAATTTAGTTCGATTGAATTCATTGACAAAGACAGTTTGTATGAGATGTACATGCAGGACAATAAGCGGAAGAATTCGGCAGAAGAGAAGCGTAAGTAACATAAGTTTTGTCTTTTCAAGTTTGAGATTGAGTTTTTCTTGCGGATCACAGAGAATCATAGGAAATCAGCATCGATGTACATCAATGAGACCAACGGCAAAGTCTATCTAATGGATTCGATTGCCTACCTCAAGGCTATGTATCCGGCTTGTAAATTGATTATGGAAAAGACCATAGAATGGGATCGAGACAACGATGGTTTGATTGAAAATGAAAAGATGCCAGATCAGACTTATGACAGTTGGGTTATGGAGGGACCAAGTGCTTATTGTAGCGGTTTGTGGCTGGCCGCATTGCAGTGTATTTCGGCAATTGCAACACTACTCGATCAGCCTAATGATTGTCTGAGATATCAGGAGATCTTGGAGAAGGGCAAGAAATCGCTGGATGAGAAATTGTGGAATGGGCGTTTCTATAAGTTCGATATGTCAACTAGGGAGACAATAATGGCGGATCAGTTGTGTGGGCATTGGTACTTGAAGACGTGTGGATTTGATTATGAGGTTTGTGTGGCTATGTTTTTTTACGGTTTTCAGAAGTGGGATACAGCTTAATTTTCATTCAAGATCTATCCAAAAGAAAATGTCCGTTCAGCCCTCTCGGTCATCTACAAAAACAACGTCAAGGGCTTTCATGACGGCACTATTGGCGCAGTCAATGGTTTCATACCGAACAGTGATCCCGAGAAGCCGGGTCATGTTGACTCGATTACGATACAAAGTGAAGAAGTCTGGACAGGAGTCACCTATGCTTTGGCAGCAACAATGATTCAAGAGGGTATGTTCGAAGAAGCTTTTGTTACTGCTGGCGGTATGTACAAAACAATCTCCGAAAAAATCGGAATGAATTTCGAAACGCCAGAAGCTTTGTATGGAGAGAAGAAATACCGTGCAATCGGATACATGCGGCCATTGAGTATCTGGTCAATGCAAGTTGCTTGGGAGCGACGTAAGGCATTGAGGGACTAAGGTGCTTCGAGAAAAGATATCCTAACTGATCAAATTTAGTTTTGGTATTTTGAAATTGATATTACGGCAAAGGATGCACGAAAATGCTCTAGTTTGGCTTTAATCTCTTTTTCCCCTATTCTATAGTAGTTTTGTTTTTAAAAAAAAAAATATATTTTTTGTAAAGTAAAGAAATTTTAACTGGAATGTGCCTCTTCTTCAAAGGGTTTTTAAGAAAAAAAATGTAAGGGTATTCAAGAGTAATGCAGGGTATTTTTTTATATTTTAATAATAGATTGTCACAACAACAAAAAGATTTAAAACAACATAGCGGTGCTACTAAAATGTGCAGTTTCCATACAACAGTTTTCCTCAAAAGCCAGTTTTGGTTTTTATACAATTTAAGTATTTTAAGTGCTATTTGTGGTTTATTTTAAATTATTTTATGGTTTTTTCTTTTTTTTTTGATAGGCGTATACATAGTTTTAAATACAGTATTAACTATCAAATAAAGCAATCATCGTTAACTAAAACATTAAATAGGTTATTACGTTATATAAATTAATGCATTTACTTATATGTTACAAAACTCTAAATGTTATCCATAAAATACAGCGGTCACAAATGAAAATGTTATTGAAATAGTTTTGTAAATGTTCAAAATAGAGAATGCACAATCAATAAATGTGAATTATAAACAATAGATTCTTATATTTACTAAGATATAAAACAAAACCTATTTTCCTTGAAAATTCCTAATAATAATGTTTAATGTAAAATTTGTGTGTAAGAGTTGAAAAATATATTATATTAAATTAAATGTTAAAAATAGTTTGTTTAATACTTTCTGTTCTCCTAATTTTAAACAACAAATATCTTTATCGCAAGGGAGGTTTCAATTTCTCACCACCGATCGCAAGGCCTTCTATTGGGTGATAGTGGAACTAATGACCAAGCTTTCATTTTCGTTCGTAGATCTTTCCTTTGGCTGGAAAATTGCATTTTTGTGAAAATTTCAATACCTACTTCGATTGTTTGCCACCGATCACAGCGCCATCCATTGGGTAGTAGTGGAACTAAAGTTCAAAACGTTACTGTTGCGAAATTGAATTGGTTCAGCTACGGTCAGTGACGAAAAATCGAAAAGTTGAAATTTTCACAAAAATGAATTTTCCCTAGGATGGAAAATGAGATGTTATAAGAAAGCTTATAAAATTCCCTAAACATCCTGATCACTAGTTTTGCTATCGCCTAACAGATGGCGTTTACTTACTTACTTATGCTGGCGCTACAGTCCAGGTCGGACTCGGACCTCACCCAACAAACTTCTCCAGCCAGCTCGGTCCCTAGTTAGTGCTGTCTCCAGTTTCGCATGCCAAGTTGGTTCAGGTCCTCTACCTTCTGTGTGCTCCACCTGAGTCGCGGTCTTCCTCTTCTGCGACGTCCTTCCGCGTTGGATTCGAAGACTCTACGAGCCGGAACATTATTTTCCATTCGCTCAACATGACCCAACCATCTAAGTCGTTGGACCTTAACTTTTCTGGCTAGGTTATTGTCACTGTACAGCTCGCACAGTTCTTGGATGAATCTACGTATCCATTCTCTATTAATGCAGACAGGACCAAAAATCACTCGAAGAATTTTTCTCTCAAAGCAGCCTAAAGCGTTTTCATCAGATGTTATCATGGTCCATGTCTCTGCACCATACATGAGGACCGGGATGCTGAGGGTTTTGTAGAGTGTCACTTTAGCTGCTCGGGAGAGGACTTTACTACTCAATTGCCTTCTAAGTCCAAGGAGCTGCGATTGGCAAGAGTGATTCTTCGTTTGATTTCAGCGCTGGTGTTGTTGTCTAAGTTGATAACGGATTCCAGGTAGACAAAGTCCTTAACTACTTCGAATTTAAATCTGTCTATACTGACGTTGGCTCCAAGACGTCGATGTTGGTAGTCTTTTCTTGTCGACAGCATTTACTTGGTCTTGCCCTAGCTAGACCCATTTTCCTGGCCTCCGACTCAAGGCTCACAAACGCTCCACTGACATCAAGCTGTGTTTTTCCAATTATGTCAATGTCGTCTGCGTATACTAGTAACTGGACGGACTTTAAAAATATTGTGCCTCTGGTGTTGACCTTGTCTAAGACCTTTATTGACATCAAAAGAGTCCGTTTGGTTTTTTACGACCATGATGGAACAGCGTGAATGTTCCATTCAGGTATAAGATGCTGAGGTTGCATTCATCGGGCATGCTTTCTTCCGACCAAATTTTGCAGATGAGCTGGTACATGCATAATTTACATCATTTTATATTTTGGCACCGATTGCAGCGCCATCTATTGATCAATATTGAAACTAATGATCAGGATGTTTAGGGAATTTTATAAGCTTTCATATGACACCTTATTTTCCTTCGAAGGATTATGGGTTGGCGAGGGAATCGCATTTTTGTGAAAATTTCAATATTTCGATTTTTCGCCACCGATCGCAGCGCCATCTATTGGGCGATAGTGGAACTAATGCCAAAAACGTATCTATTGCAAAAATAAGTTAGTTCAGCTATTTCCCAATAGATGCATTTTCCCAGCCAACGGAAAAACCTACAAAGGAAAATGGGGTGTCAGATGAAAGCTCTTGAACATCCGGTGTTGATAACTATGACAACAAAAGGGAAAAGCTCATGAATGTCTAAAACAAGGGCAATTTTATCTTTCTTGAACTGAAAATTACTCAATTATACCCTATAAAATGTAAACTAGGCAATGTGGCATAGTGGAAATTCATATTATTCATAGGGATTTTCATAAGCTTTCACATGACACCTCAATCTTCTTTGTAGGTCATTCCGTTGGCTGTTGGCTGGCAAAATGTGTTTGAGAAAATTAAAGCATTGCAGTTATTCGCCACCGATTGCAACGTTATCTATTGGGCAATTGCGGATCATACGTATTTTATGTTAAGATTGAAAAACAAGAAGTTAGAAAATAAACTTTATTTTACTTTAAACTTAAAAATTATGATACACCCTAACAGCCTGTATCCATCCATTACGGTAGAAAATACTCTCCGCGTCACTCGAATGCCAATTTCGCAACGGTCTCAAATCCTTGTATGGATTTTCTGCCCTCCAAATCATTTTCTCAAAACTAAAGAGTAACTTCCATCTTTCTTCAAGTACATACTCCAAAGCTTCCAAATCGTTTATAGCTTCTTCTTTTGTGTAAGACGTAAACAATATTGGAACAGGCACTTCAATTAGCTTCCAAATTCCGTAATACCAAGAATCTGCCGGACGATTTGATTCCTTATCGGCATTCTCCGAGAATCCACAATTAAAGCAGGCAATCATATCGGGATATGTTTTGCGCTCTTCGAAGTATTCTTCATAGGTGCCATGGAATAAAGTTTTACAGAAAGTTCGTCCTTCACTTGTTTCGATGGAAACCGAGTATGGTTCGGCCAGCGCACGCTTGTCTTCTAGTTCGGGACCGATGAAAATAATATTAAGCTCTGTTACATGAGGAAAGCAAGCAAAAAAGAACTCTGCATGAATAGAATCAAACCAGATATAGTCGTTTGTCGCTCCAACAATATACAAGGTGAAGTCTTCTCGGAGCTCCCTTGTTTTTCTCATAATCTCAACTAAATAAACAACCGAAGCTATGCACGAAAAATCAGAAACAAACGAAAATTTCTGATATTCAACGAGTTCCTCACTTGGATTGGCAATCAACTCGATTCCGAACATTTGAGACATTAGATTTGTCAAATTTAGGTAAGCCAGTTCGGTTTTTTCCTTGACCTGGAGAGAATCCAATTGGTAGCTCGGATCAATCTTGAACTTGGAATAATAAAGTTTTAACTTTAGACATTCGTCCTGATGATTTGGAGTATCTTCCTCCTCATGCTCTGGACAACAATAGCTCACAGCGTTGCATTCTTTACAGTGGGTTAATTGGTTGAATTTTGTGGAGAAGCACACTTCACACATTACAGGAAACGAAGTGAGTTCTTCTTCATGGTGATGGAGTTTCCGCTTGAGAATGGTTGTAAGTTCAGATTTGACTTTAATTTTGGCTTCAGTTAGGTCGGATTTGGTTATAATTGGCCCACTAATGGCAAAGATATTGTTGATTTTATATTTAGTCAACAGTTGGCTAACGGCACGACAAAATTTTCTGTGAATCGGCCAATCAAGTTGTTGGTGTTCCGGTGAACAGTAAATTTGAGGTAGTGGTACTTCTTCTTGAGTGAAGCAAAGGACATTACACACTTCACACGAAGAGGTGTTTTAAGTTGGTTAATTGGGTGACATTTCTTACGTTGCGACACTCGATAACAACAGGTCTCGTACTCCTCCTTCTATGAGGTTTAGTAGTCCTGCTTACAGATTCTA
>CAKKXW010000005.1:6543919-6569497 GCA_920937365.1 Sphaerophoria rueppellii
CTGTCCAGAAGACTTAAGTATGTCGCTGGAGCACCAGCCCAGACATGACAGTTATACTCAAGCCCAGATCAGAAGGGGAACAACAATTCTTGCATCGTCTTAAGAAACCTAAACATCTTGCGGCATTTTTGGCGACATCCCATATGTGATCATTCCATAAGGGGTGGTCGGTGATGCACATACCGAGAATATCGACAGGTTCGGTTTCACCGATGCAAGTGCCACTCATGGACGCTGGCAGGAGAGGTATATCTCGCTTTAACGATACCAGACAGCATTGAGTTTTCGAAGCATTAAACTCTACACGATTTTGTACTCCCCATTGTACAATGCTGTTAAGTCCGAGTTGCAGTTCCACATCCGAAGGGGAGGGATGTGAGTCTGGAAACGAATACGAAAAGCTAAGGGTACTATCGTCAGCGAAACAATTTATTGGATTAGAAGTAACAGACAAGAGATCATTAATAAAAATGAGAAAGAGGGTCGGAGACAAAACGGAGCCCTGGGGCACACCAGCATTTATATTGTGGGTTTCAGGCTTGAATCCGTCCAATAAAACTTGTATTGAACGGTTCGAAAGAAAGTTTCTAATCCAACGAAGAAGGGATTCATCGATAACGAAGGTACGCATTATCGATAAAAGAGCAAGATTATCAAATGTCTTGAAACATCAAGTGCAACAATCTTACTTTCTCCGAAACGATGTAAAGATTTGTTCCGCTGTTCGGTGAGATAAACCATCAAAACACCAGTGGACCTGTTGCTGCGAAAGAAGTACTGCCGGTCATTGAGAAGCTTTCGGTCTTCGAGATATTTCTTGAGCTGATACTTTATCAGCGTTTCCATGACCCTAGAAAGAAGGGACGTAAGTGCAATCGTACGATAATTGGAGGGAGAAGAAGATTCGCCTTTTTTTTGGAATTGGCTGGACAAATGCTGTTTTCCAACTGCTCGGAACGAGCCCAGAAGAATAGGATAGATGTAAAAGCTTACGCAACTATTTTGCCATCGTGAAAGAACACCTCTTCAGAACAATAGCGGGGATACCATCCGGAGCAGCGGATTTATGTATGTTGAGATCATTTAAGACTCTCGCCACAGCACCAGTGCAGAAGAAGATTTGTTCCATCAATCATTGTCGCGCTCAAGAATCGGAGGAGTCATGAAACTCTCTGCCAGCGAAGAGATGGCGGCGAACTGCTTAGCAAAAAAGTTAGCTTTCGCGAGAGAGCTAACAACTGGAGTGTCATTGTCAACGAGCGTAGGGACCGAGGAAGAAGAAGAATTCTTCATATTTTTCTTACAGATGACCAAAAATAAACATCAAATGGGAAAAAAATAAACATTATTATGTTTCAGGAGAACCTCAAACGCCACTTATTCAATCGTGCAAAAAAAAAGTGTGCCTACGGTCTACGCCAAGGCCAAACACTAGTAAGTCGACATGCACTTATACTCTCGCAGTCTCTCTCCTTCTCCCAACAAACAAAGTCATGCTTTGCTTTTGGTAATTAATCATCAATTCAATTGCAATTAATTTTGCAAAACAAAAAACTCTCAAACACCCAACAAGTCGTTTCAAATTCAAACCGGAAAGACAAACAAAGCTTTTCGCACAATACTCTAACAACAATCACTCTCTGACAAAAAAGTTACAAAGAGAACAACGGGTGACCTGACTATCTGTGTCTTTCTATGTTGTTTATGTTCAAGCAAAAAAAGCCAAACATGATTACAATCCAACATTTGAATCGCGCCGTTGAGGCTGTTTCAAGGCTTTCAAGTTATGCCTTTTGACAGTTATTTTTTTCTATTTGCCGATAATTTCATGTACACATGTATGTATTTATTGTGTGTTGCGTGCTTTAAAAGCAGTAAACTACTCGTGAACCTGGAAACCCTGAAACACTTGACAAAGTATGACTTTAAATATTCCAAAATTCAACAAGCCAAGCCATATTATCTCTATGTAGGTCGCGCTTGAACAGACCCGAACAACAAAATTATGGATTTTAGCCAAACTTGTACCAACTGATTGTAAGTGGTAGGTGGGCTTAATACACAGCAAAGAAGAAAAAGAGTTGTCTATTCAAGTTTTTTTTGTCACAGTTCAAACTTTAAAACTTTAAAAATTGATGAAAAATAAACACAATCAGTGAATAGAGCGTGTGGCTTATATGTTTTGATTTTGAGGATCGGTTGCAGAGAGCCCGAGCCTATTTGCCTTTGCTTGCTCTGCTGCAATAGGATGGACCATTGTTTGAAAACCTGATTTTGGCAGAGTGACGACTTTGTGGGTTTTACCATTATTATCTTATTTATATTTGTTTTGATTGGAATGGTCAATTTAAGCATTATGGAATTGTAGGTTTTTTTTCGAGGATAAACGAGACATTGGTCGATGTTTTGTTGATTGATTTATTATCTTGAGCTTTTATGACCTTTTTATATAAATAGAATGAAACTATAATCGTTAATGTCAATCTAAATAATATGAGGTAATAGTTGTTTTCAATTTCCGTGGTAATTAAAAAGAAATATAAAATAAAAAGAGAACGTGTTCCACATACGCCACAGTGTCTATTGGATCTGATCTATTGTTTTGTTAAACTTGCGGAAGGGATGCAAGAGAATCTGACTTGAATTATTATATCAAAATGTCAATGCTTTTTTTAAAGACACACTCGTTGACTACATTTCGGTTGAATGAAGTCACCAGACATCCGTTTCAGTTCCATAATCTTTATCGGAGTAAAAGTCGATTCTATTATAATATTCGTCAAATTTTATTTAAGACAAAGAAAGGCTGATCAATTAGATTGGAATAGAAGGATCCTTTTTGAATCAGTGGTTCAGAAATCAATGGTGCATGCCCTTCGCTAGAGGACGAAATTGTGAACGTCATCCCCTCAACTTGGAAATTGTTCAACGGTGTGCATGAACTTGTTTTGCATCCTAGCCAGAGTTTGATGTGTCTTTGAGCATCAGTTCCAATTTTTCCTTACAATTTTACCTTAAAAATGTATTTCAAAATAAAATGGTCAATAGCAGAAGACCTATTGACAGCTCACTTTGGTGACTTTGGCAACACAATAAGAGCGCACGAAATTCCTCTAAAAATGGCCCAGACTCATACAAAATTGCATTCATCGTCGTGCAGAATGTTTTGAAAAGTAATCATCTCGTTTTTTTCAATTTTGAATCCCTTATTCACCTGTCTATCTCAAAAATTAAGTAGCGCCTGCATAAGGCTGAAAGGATTTCAAAATTCAGAATTTCAAAACTTACAAACAAAAGGTCCGTTCGCATACCCTCTTAAAACAGTACAATTTTACGAAAAAATACGAAATTTAAAAAAATCCTGTTCGCGTACTCAAAAATTTGGTAATTTTTCGTAAAAGAGAGCGCTCACGAGAGAGTAAAATATTTCTCCAACCTACGAATTTTAAGGAGCCGACCCATAGAATCCGTCAGTGCGTCGGTGTTGACGTTTTCAACTGACAGCACAATAGAGTATACATGTTTTTATAAAACTCGTCCCATAAGCAACGCATGTGATGGATACGACGGATAGATTTGCTTATGTCATTTTCCATTGGTCATGCTGCAGAAGGATTTGGAAGAGTCCAGAAGTTTTCTGAAAGCATTTCATTGGAGTGACTTTGACATACGGAATGCTTCTAAGAAGAGCAGAACTCTTCTGTTTTGCAAACAGAATCGTCCGAAGAATGACACATACATCATAACCCGTTTCGTTGGAGGTAGAAAAAGAAACGTCAAAAAAAGACCAATAGAAAACGATATTAATTTTCTACTTTCTGCGTCCGTTGATCCATTGACAACTGAATTGGACGAGCAGTCAATTCAATGTGTTCCCACAGCAACAAGGAAAAACAATGAATTTTCAAAATTATGTGCAAAAAAATAATTCTGACACGATTTTGATGGTTAAATTTGTTCAGATTGGCGGTTTTGTGAATAATTTTTACACCAAGCAAATGAGACTGTCAAAGTTTACATCGTATTTTATGGGACGGTTCCATCCGCCAAATATGTTGGCAGCAACGTATGCACTGACGCTGACGGATTGACGGATTCTATGGGTCGGCCCCTGCCCATGAAATTCGAATTCAAAGTATTCAGTTTTTCATACAAATAAAACTTGACAATTAAAATGTGGGTGAAATTTGTTTTCCCGTTCGCTTATTTTTTTGTTGTTTTGTTTTTCTGTGAGAGAATCTCGTTTTACGAATTTTAGTGCAAAAAGTACGCGAACGGACCTAAAGTTAAATGTTTGCTATTTTAAACAGTCCTACAGACTAATTTTTCTAAGACTTAAAATTGTGATTCATATGAGTCTATAAGCAGAACTTGAAGAAAGGAAAAACACCACAATAACGGTTATTGTAATTTTTTGAGAATGATCAAAATTAAAAACTTGATGGACACAATTTAACAAAATGTCAGACATCACGAAATGCCATCACCATTTTTTTTTTTGTTCTCACATCTTAAAGTTCAAATGACTTATTTGCAACAAATATTGCTTCGAAAATCACTTCTTAATCACTAGAAAAAAAATTAACACTTCTCTGTTTTATACCTTTTCAATTTATTGATGTTTTTATTCCAAACAATTAACTTCAACTGTTGTTCTCAATTCGCTTGTGCCGGGTTTTTATTAACCTCGGTTGCGGATGGCGCAGCACACAGCTTACACACCTTTTTAAGTTGAGTTAAAGCTTTTTATGTTGTTGAAGGAAGCTTATTTCAGCGGCTAAAGTTTAAATGTTATGAAAATAAAGTGTATGTTTTAGCGAACCAACGCCAACGGCTGAATATCGTCATCATGTTGCGCTCAGAGATCACTCGCAGTTTTTCTAGGTAGCCTATAGCTATAGCATATGATTCTGAAGACCCAGAAGTATTTTTCTTAATTTTTGTCAGCATCCAGCTGCTTGTAAACTTGTAATAACGACTTCTGAGGCAAGTATCTGGGCAACGAGAGCTCAGAATTAAGTTTGGCTTTTAGTAAATTATCCGTAGTGTCCGTAGATTAGTGGTAAGGTGCGTTGGCTTATAAACAGAACGTCGTGGGTTCAAGTCCTACTCCCTTTTGTTCGTTACTCTTCTCTTGCTTCTCTTGTTTTCCGTTGCAGCATTTGTGTAGATCTTTCGTCTTCAAAACCTAGTATTAAGAGCTGCAGCAAAGACGATTAGTCGGACGCCGTTATCCGTTGTGACTTCGTGGAGGCTGTGCTTTCCAACTTATCCGCCAAAGATGTCTGCCTTCCCGATTTTTGTATATAAATCTCCGTGTACGATTTTGACGTCGTACCCTGGACAGGCTCCATAGGCTCTATCCAGGAGGTCGTAAAAATCGTCCTTGCTTGACTCCTCGGCATGATCGGTAGGGGCGAGTGCACATATTGTACTGATGTTTTGTAGTGTAGCTTTGATGCGGATAACAGTCAGGCGATCACTGATTGGCTTGAAATCCATGGCTTTCAATCTAAGCCGATTCCCCACGACGAATCCGCAACCAAATATGTGCATTCTTTGATGACAGCTGTAATAAATGTCGCAGTTTTTCCTTTTCATTATCCCTGATCCTATCCATCGTATTTCCTCGATCGCGATAATGTCTGTCTTATACTGCGAAAGGACAAATTCAAGTTTCTGAGATCTGAGTTGCAACTGGAGTGTAGAGTGTTCTTAAATTCCAGGTACAAACTCTCAATGCATAGTCCGTTGTCGTTCCGGGTCTGTTTACCATAAGACTTACTTACTTAAGGTGGCGCTACAGTCCGTTGTGGACTTGGGCCTCAATCAACAGGCTCTGCCAGCTAGCTCGATCCTTAGCTAGTCGTCTCCAGTTTTGCACTCCAAGTTGATTGAGGTATCCTCTTCCACTTGAGTGCGCCACCTGAGTTGCGGTCTTCCTCTCCTCCTACGTCCCTCGGGAATAGTGTCGAAGGCTTTCCGGGCCGGAGCATTGGTTTCCATTCGCTCTAAATGACCGAGCCATCTGAGTCTCTGGACATTGACCCTTCTGGCTAGGTCCATGTCGTTGTACAACCCGTAAAGTTAGCTGTTGTATCTTCTTCGCCATTCCCCTTCAATGCACACGGGGCCAAAGATGACCCGAAGAACTTTCCTCTCGAAACAGCCTAAGGCATAAGGTTTACCATAAGAGGGTTGTCATTATCTGAAGCTGGTGTCTCTCTCATAATTATCAAGTTTTTTTTACTGTGAAGGGGTTGTTAGGCCCTCACACTAACCTCCAAATTTGTTGGCCCGTTGATAAGATGATTCTTTTTCTCCGTTTGGCACCCGCGCTAAAACGTTTCGCAAGATGTATGTAGAAATATAACCAGTACCCGGTGGTTACCATGAGGAGATAAAGTAAGCACTTGGTGTATAGGAAAAGGTAAAGCCCCCAGATCAGATCCTCCAACACCCAATCACCCCAGGAAAGGGCACTCTTCATAATCTTCACAAATACATTTTTACCGTATTTGAACTGAAACCTTCTTAATTATGCCGTTAATTAAATTTTTTAGGTTTCCATTGTTTGGTGGCCTGCTCTCAGCAAAGCTTACATAGTAAACAAGCTCACAAAGGTGCAGAGAAATGTTTGCGTAAGGATATCAGGGGCAATCAGGTCCTGTCCAACGGAAGCACTTAACGTCATCCTGGACCTTCTTCCGATTGACCTCTTTATTAAATGTCAGGTGTCCAGCAGTATCTTGGGACCCAAAGCAATAGGCTGCAGGAAAACTAGATCCTACGGGTACTGCAACCAAACAAGCCTGATACCATCAGACATCCTATCCACAACCACCGATTATACTGCATCGCTACCCTAAGCACCTCAAAGAAGTTTAGTGTCTTGCTCCCGTCAAGAATCGACTGGGAGGAAGGCGATATGACGAAAGACTTCGACACAACTATCTTCGGATGGTCCAAAGATGGAATGCGGTATAGGTGCAGGTATCTTCTGTGAATCTCTTAAGATTTCAAAATCCTACAGACTTCCCGATTTTGCCAGTGTATTCCAGGCAGAATTGTTAGCGATAAGGGAAGCTCGTTTAGCCCTTAAAGATATCCGACAGAACCCAAATGTAGCTATACTAACAGAGAGTCAGGCAGCTATTAAAGCAATTGATTCAGCTTTATCATCCTCTAAACTGGTCCAGCAATGTCACTCTAATCTGGTTACTGGGCCATAGGGGCTATGAAGGAAATGAGAAGGCAGATGAGATAGCTAGGCAAGGATCAGCCCTTCACAACTCACTGGCAGTGAGATTATATGCCCCTCTTGGAGTTGTGAAGTGCTTTATCCTGACCAAATACACATCAGAATCAAATCATAGGTGGAATAGTTTAACTCCTTCTGCCGTAGCTGTGAGAACCAAGACGAAAAAGAAACGGTAACACATTTTCTTTGCCATTGTCCAACCTTGGCTAGGAGAAGAGCACTCTAGTTAGGTAAAGATTTCTTCAACTCTCAGAATTCAAAATCAAAGATTTGATCTCATACCTCAATAACACAAAGTGGCTCTAGCGCCCCCCCCCCCCTCCTTATCCCTCCCGCACCGTAAAGGGTAGGAGAATAATACAACATTATAGGATTGTACGTACGGAATATACATAATCCATAACCCATTTTTAAAACGATTTAGAATCTCACGAGGTATGGTATCAAAATGGCGCACTCAGCGCTAATTGTGTCCTACGCGTAAGTAGGACAGCCATATCTACCTACCTACCATGCCGTGAACAAAGTATCGTCGATTTTCATAAGCTTTCATATGACAACTCGATTTCCTCCGTAGGTAATTCTGATTTTTTTTTTTTTTTTTTTTATGAAAATTTCAACATTTTGATTTTTCGCCACCGATCACAGCGCCATATTGGGCAATAGTGGAACCAATGACCAAGATATATCTGTTGCAAAATTGAGTTAGCTCAGCTATTTCCCAACAGAAGGCAGTATGATCGGTGGCGAAAAAATGGAAATGTGGAAATGTTCAACAAGAATGCAGTTTGCTAGCAAAGCTTGTGAAATTCCCAAACATCCAGGTCATTAGTTTCGCTATCGCCTAATTGATGGCGCAATTTATTAGCCATTATAGCCTTAATTCTTATTTAAAAAAAAAAAGCAAGGGAGTATTTTTTTTAACCAACTTTTTCACCGAACGTGCATCTCGTACTCGTACTAATCACCCTGTTATCACATTTTGTCTTGTAAACAAAGAACCTCCCCAGTGTTGCGGCCCGTGCTTGTATTTCATAGCCGCTGAATTATGAAGAAAAAATTCGAGTCTCGTTCAAAAATCGCAACTTGCTAGGACACAGCTTGGCATTACTGGCATTTGAAAGTAGAATCGCAAATGGGATTCGAAAATTCGAATCGAATCAAAAGTAGAATCGAATTACACAGTAGCGTCTCTGAAAATGTTTTGTTTCGAAAAAAAAAAAACGAAAATGTTTGTTTTTCTTTTTCAACTTATGAATAGTCATTTTTATTATTTAAAATAAATTCATGAGCTATTGGAAACGTATCTAAAACAGGATTGCTTTTCTGTAAGTCATAAGAAAACGCCAAACAAAAATATTGGTTGTTTAAATTCATTTACTCGGTTTGGCTCTATTTATATTTTTAACTTTTTAACTAAATGTTTGTCTCTTAAGATTTAGTGTGTAGACCAAACCTACACACCAATTTCGTTAACCAGTAAAATTATGTTTGTTGTGTTTTTAAATGTTTGTTGCTGCTTTGAATTTCATTCAAGGACCTGAGCGTATCGCCAATTTATATGTTTTGAATAGAAAACAGCTATGCGTGTCAATAAGTCATTAAAAAAAATTGAAAGTTTGTTTAATTTCTTCGACCTTTTTATTGGTGGGGAGATGATAGGAAGAAGAAACTTAACAAAACTTCCATCGGTTGCCACACTCATTGCACATAACAAATGTTGTCATAGGTTCATCGGAACTTCTCGTCTGCAATTGGTTGTAAGTACAATTGCGCTTCTTGCACTTGCCGCATTTGAGCAGATCTGTCTTGGTTCCTTGTACCGTTGCTAATTGAGCATCGTTGATGGCTTCTTTAACGAATTTTTCGCGGATTTTCTTCATTTCATCGCTGGCCATTTCTTCGGGTGTCATTTTGGCCAGTTGTTGGGCAGTGACGGCTCCGCACAAGAAATTACTACGTAAGGTGGGATTTTTGGCGTCTTTTAAATTCGCCACACGAGATCGAACACGGTTCTTGTATTTCATGTCGGTATTGCGGAATTCGGCGTAGATGGCTTCTTCGAGCTCCTCGGCAAGTTCCTCGGGTTCTGGACAGCCTTCGGGTGTCGGATCAACTTTTAGGGCATTGGCAAGCATTTCTCTGCACTTAAGTCGCACCGCATCAGTCATGGTACCCGAAGAGCTCGGAAATGTCGATTGTGTGACTTTCGGTTTGTCCGATTCAACCGTTTTCTTTGAGACTTCATCTTTCTTTTTGTGATCGTTCTTTTTGCTGCTGCTCGATGAACTTCCTGAGACGCCAGATGATGACGATTTCGATGAAGATTTGTTATTCGAATTCGAATTGGAGTCTTTGGAGGAAGTTGTATTGGCCAGGAAACGTTTCCAATTTTTGATAAGGGTCTTTGCCAGACTGATGACTTCTTCATCTTTGCTGCTTTTACGCAATTCATTGACTGTCATTCCGATGCGAGTCTTTGTGAGGATTTCCAAATTGATGTTGAGCTGTTGTAGAGCTTTAAGCAGATCCAAAGCCTGCTCTTGACCCTGCAATTACAAATGCAAACAAAACCAAATGTAGTGCAAATCAATTTGTAAACAAAATAATTTGTTTGCTATTAAGGACGTTATTTTAAAAATTAGTAGTTTACATATACATAAATTCTATTATTTTTTTTACTTACCGCACCATCGTCGTTCGATGTTATTTTACTCATTTTCTTTTGAATTTTAAATACTTCTTCTTCGACGCTCATTTTGTAAATGTGTGTGAGTTTTTGATGTAATCTTGAATATAGTTTATTTAATTATTAATCCCTTTGTGATAAATAAGCAGTGAAAAACATAAGAAAATAAATAAAATAAAAATATTTACCGCCTCACGAGTGACGCCTCTTTGGATACGGAAAAATGGTGCCTGCGGAAAATATTTTTTTTTCTAGTTCATTGGTTGTGAAGTTGGTGGTAGTTGGAATTTTGTGTTTGACATTTTGAGCAAAATTAGCGCACTGCAAAAGCTCAGAATATAACTCTTAAGGGAACGTTCAAACTTAAAATAGAAAAATAAATAGAGTGGCGCGACAGCTCTTGAAGAGCCAAGACCTAAGTGGCTTACTCTCATCAACAATTCTCTAGGTGCGTGTGAAGAATTGAGGGGACCTACAATTTTACGCCGATTCCGAACGGCAAAGTTGAGAAGCACTTTTTCATGACAGAGGATACTCTTGGAAGTTTTGTCAGTTCTTCGCAAGAGGCAGTGCCCGTGAAAGATGAAATAAAAACTTTGGGCCTTTGGTAGGAATCGAACCCACGACGTTCTGCTTAGCAGCCAACGCACCTAACCACTAAGCTACGGACACTACGTTCAAACTTATTTCCCCTAAATTCAGAGTTATTGAGTTCATGATGTTTTAAGCATCTTTATTCTTGAGTGATTTCTAATGTTCCGATTATATTTTGTGAAGAAAATACCTTCGTTCATTAACGATTTTATGTGTCATTCTGCTCTCGTAACTCAATTAACTTTGCTAAATCTCGTGATGAGCGTCAGTGGAAACAGCATATAATCCACCATACAAAATAAATACATGATTTCAACAATTAAAAGCAACTGCTTCTACGAAACTAAAATTTCGTTCATTTAACAAAAAAACCTATTTTTGATTTCAGTTTGTTGAACTCGTCTAATAGGTTAACTGTCAAACTATCCAAAGATGTCAGTTTTTTCAATATCATCCAAATCCAACTCAAAACACAAACTTTATTCGCGAAATATTTAAAGCCGACAAAAACAATGGCAGAATTTACAAATACTGAAGATAAAAAACTAAAAGAAATATTTCTTGATGGCTGGGATTTATATGAAGAATTAGAAAAAACATCACTACCATTTGCTAGTAGTGAATATCAGGTAAAATTCCCATTCAACCTATTTCTTTTCAACGTCGTCATCGACTCGGCTTGTTTTGCAGACAAAAGTAAAAAAGTCCATAGAATCCTTCGAGGAGAGTACAAGGATTGTCAATCAAATTTCAATGTTCAGTCCAAATGAGCTGATTGACGAAGTGCCTACTGAACACCTTCAATATCTCCTGCTGCCGTTTTTCTTGGCAAAATTGTCAACCAAACAAAGTGGTTCGGATCGTGGCAGGCTCCTCGATCTGGCTGAAATCTATTATAAGTAAGTTTTTTAAGGTATGTTCAATCGAATTCTCAAATAAATTGTATTCGTAGTGATTTCTTGCAACGTTGTTCTGAGTACGAACTCACAGACGCACCTAAGAAACCCGAAACAAGCCAAACAGTTGCAGAATGCAATGGCGATGGTGAGCAAAATGAGCTGGCATCCCTTGTTCGAGCAGCTCATTCGAGAAATGATAAAATCAGTCAGTTCCGCAAAAAGAAGGAACTCGATGAACAAATACAACTACTTCACCATGCCGTTCGCAATGACTCCATTGAAGAAGAAACAAAGCGCGATTTCTTTATCAAATTTATCAACCGCAGCATAATCGAATCAAATGAGGAATTGGAGAGTTTGAAACTAGAAAAACAAATGGTTGAAATGAGAGCAGCGCAATTAGCAAGTGGCTCATCGAAGAAACCAAAAGCCCAAGCACCTGCAAGACCGCCAATGAAGCCGTTCATCATTACTCGGGATAATACACAGAAGGCAGTTTTTGGAATGGGCTATCCTAGTTTGCCTGTAATGACAGTCGGAGAGTTTTACCATCAACGTGTTCATGATGGTATTTTCCCTGATGAAGCTCAGGTACAAGAGATGAACAAGCAGATGCTTCTAGCCCAAACTGCTAACCCCGATGACAAGGAGGATGAAGAAAAAGCGGCCAATGAGATTCTCGAAGAGAATGATGATCCAGAATATTTACTCCGTCAGAGAAACATGGACGAATATAAAGATGTGGTGCGTAGAGGTGATGGAAATCGTCACAATCGTAGTTAGGTTTTTAATTTACAGTTTTTATTCAATCACTTATTAAAATTATAAATATTTGTATAACAAAAACAATTTTTCTTTTAAATGCAAGCGCAATTTTTGAGCTTATGGCAAAACAATACAAAAAACTTTAAATTGTAAGTGAAGCCTCCTTCCTCAACATGAAATCGCCGCTTTAATTGCATCGACAATTTCCTCAGGCAAATCCAACGGCTGTTCACTCAATGTGTTCGTTTCCTTGCACATTATATAGATTTCGTTGATGGTCGGCTTGAGTGGATTCGAAAGGTCCTCACTGCTAACCAAAGCCAATGTTCCATTGGCCAATTCATTGAGAATCAAATTTATTGATGCTTCATTCAGACCTTCGCTCTCTGGAATCGAATCCATTGTCTCAACATCGGATAAATTTAATATTTCATTGAGTTCTTCATCGAGTTGTTCATTTTTAACATCGTCTTTGATTGGTTTCTCCTTTTTCTTTCGCTGTCGTTTTTCTTTTGGCTCATCGTCGTCTTTCTTCTTTTCTTTACGGGCAGCTCGTTTCGAGAGGTTCACTTTAGTTATGTTTTCGTTTTGGTAAACTTCATCGCCGGAAGTTAGAATTCGGGAAGTTTTACTCAAAGCGTTTGATTGCTGAAAGATTACGGTAATTACACTTGTATTTTTAAAAATGTTTATTAATATTTTAGTTAAAAATTAAGCGATTAAAGAACTGTTAACTTGGCATCACCAACATCTGTCATATTGAACGCAAGTCAAAAAAAGCAAAAAAAAAAAAGATGGCGTTCTGTCATTCTGCCTCATTTTCGATTTGTGCGCTCTCCAAGTTCGATATTTCTTTGCAAAAATCTTACAATTAAATTAAATCTATCAATATTCCATTCAATCGAATAAATTTAATAAACAAATATGTCTATCGGAGTACCAATTAAAGTTCTACACGAAGCCGAAGGCCATATTGTGACATGTGAAACAATCACCGGCGAAGTTTACAGAGGAAAACTAATTGAAGCCGAAGACAACATGAATTGTCAACTAACCCAAATTACAGTCACTTATCGTGATGGACGCACAACTAATTTAGAAAACGTTTACATACGTGGATCGAAAATTCGTTTCCTGATACTGCCTGATATGTTGAAAAATGCACCGATGTTTAAGAAGCAAACGGGCAAAGGCGGAACGTCTGGGAGAGGCAAATCGGCTATACTTAGAGCTCAAGGTATGCATAACAACTGTTATTCTTGAATAGCCGGGATTTTTAACTTTTAATCTTGAATAATTGTTTTCAGCTCGGGGAAGAGGCCGTGGAGGAGTAGGTGGGAGAGGCGGCGCTCCGCCGAGTGGTCGTGGTGGTGGCGGATCTTGGCAAGGGGGTGCTCCGTCAGCTGGCAGAGGCCGTGGAGGATTATAAGAGAATGTGAACATTCGAAAGAAATTTTAAACTTTAAGCTACCTTCGTATTTTATAATGCAACAAAATATAAACGAATTCGAAAATCCATAAATGAAATTTGTTGTTTTAATTACCTTCTTGGTTTTCTTGGCTTCTTTGGATTTGATTTCCTTCCACAATTGTTCCTGTTCCTTTCGGTCTCGTTCCTCCATATCCAATTTCTCCTTCAAGTCGTCGATGTTGAAAGTACCCGGATACAACAGCGCCTTATTGATCAAATTCAAATTACATCTTTCTTCCTTTTTGAATTTCAATTTCAAATCACGCCTCGTTCGATTCGGAAACAGTGTCAACATCAATGAGAAATCAGTGCCAACTGTTTGCAAACATCGATAGAATTTGATTGTTTCATATTGTTGCCAGTCTTTTGTACGTTTAGATTTCTTATAAAATCCCTCACCGCTAGTATTCTCATCGTGATAAATCAGACTGGTATTGGCGAGAACTCGGCGTGCTTCCACCTCAGCTGTTGTCTCAATTTCCAAGCTCATTTCGTCAATCATTAGTTCGCCGTTTGAACCGAGCTTCAATTGAGGCACTGGCATAGCGGATTCAGTCATTGCTGGTGTTCTTGCATCCGGTGGATCATCTGGAGATGTCTCGTTTGTTTCAGCCGCCGCTGCTGCACCACCCGAAGGTTTCAATTCCATCGGATTCGTCGTTGGATTGTAGTAAATGAGATCGAACATTTTCAATGTGGACTTGTCCGGTACTCTACCATTATAACGCAATTGGAACTCCTTTTTGAGTGTTTTGTTTATCTCGTCGTTGTGATTTTTTCGTGACGATCCTCTCGACTCGGACACTGTGGAACAACCAGATTCGGTACGTATCCGTCCGAGATTTCCAGCTGCGAGTTTTCGCATAAGAAAATTACCCGATACATCCGACGATGTACTGTTGGAGCTTCTCTGGCGTGTCGTTCCACTTCCTGGCTCATCCTCAGTATGTGGCGAAGGACTAGTGAGGACAAAACTATTGCGTCGTTGACCGAAAATTGGTGTCGGACGTATTCTTTGTCTGGCCTTAGTTGGAGACATTGGGAAACCCGGTGACTTTTGCAGATCCATGTGGAGAATGTTATCTTCAAAGTCAGGAGTTGGATTCTCTTCAATTGGAGGGACTAAGGGGGTTGGTCGTTTGTAGTCCGGATTGAAGGGATATTTGAAAGCATCTTCAAAGCTTTGTAGAGTTTTTCCAGATGGTGGTGGTTTTTGTAGGATTTCTTGACTTTCCTCTGGAATTGGTTCCGTACAAATTGGCGTTGAGATAGACTCTGTTGCGACAGGTGGAGTTTCTATGAGTATCGTGCTTGTATTTGTTTCTGCCTTGCTTGGCAAAATTGATTTTTCAATGATTTCTGTAGTTGCTGACAAACTTTCACTCTTTGGAGTCTCGTTCGCACTCGGACTCTCATCATTAGGTTTTTGAATGTCACTACCAAGTCTACTTTCCAATTCGTCTTCTTGAGGCTTACTTTGAACATCGGAAGGTTCTTCTTTGGGTTTAGTGGGCACTGATTCAGCATTGTTCTTGGGTTTGCGTTTGGAAGCTAAAGCCAAGTTAGCAGAGGCTTTGATTCTAGGTCGTCGTGTCGACATTTCTACCAATTATTACCTAATGGAAGAGTGGTTTTGTTTTTAAAACTTATCTATGAATCGAATATAATGAATGAATTAACCTTTATTGTGTGTTTCGGAAAATGTATTCGTTGCATTTAGATCGAATCAGCTGTAGGAGTTTCCAGATTTAATGCAAAAAATGCAATTTGTCTGGGTGCACGTTGAAGATATTCAATCACTTTTCTTTCCTTATATGCTGGCAAAGAGATAGTGGACAGTGCATATAAACCACGACCACGAGTAGAATATTTTTGTTGGTTTTTTGTTTTCGTGACATTTTGTATATAAGGCATGAAGCAGGGTGAAAGTAAAGAAGAACAGTTAACGAAGAGGATTGAAAAACAATAATGCCAATATATCTCGAGCTAATGATTCAAATCAGAAAAGAGGATTGGTGTTTTCACTAATACTTTCTCAAAATTCCCTGGACCTGGACCTAGCCTCTTTAAGACAAGAAATAACGATTCAAACATATTTTTGTGTTTTCAAAATATAAAATTCTTTAGTAATTGTACCTATTTGTGTTCTGAAAAAAAAAAAAACGAGTCAAACTCAAGCGTGATAACGAGTCCATTTTGACTCTATTGAGTCCATGTGGTAACACTGCTGATGACTTAAATGATATTATGCAAAAAACATATTGCCGATTCAGTCACTCTGCTATTATTAAAAATGAGGTCCGTCATTTGTTCTGCATCACTTTCACTTCGGCAAACTTGTATTGCAAACGCAAATAACGGATTGAAAAGAAATAAATTGCCTATTTTGTTAAATCGAAAATTTGTTAAAAGTCTTTGTAAGTGGAAAAATCTAGTTAATCAAAAGAACATTTCTTCATTTATCTATTCCTCTGCTAAGCTGCAATTCAACCTAAAAAAATGGTAGCAAATCAAATCTATGATTATCCTGAAGCCCGAAAAGATGAAACTGTCGAAGATGATTTTCATGGAACAAAGGTAAGGTATAAGACACAAAAGAATATTTCACCAGCAAAAAAAAAAAAACAAACAGAGACTGAATAGTAAATCCTTCCAATTTGACTAAGGTTAAAGACGTTTACCGTTGGTTAGAGGATCCCGATGCACCGGAAGTCCAAGCATATGTTGAAGCCCAAAATAAAATCAGTCAACCTTTTCTGGAGGATTGTGAAATCTGGCAGAAAATCAACAATAAGCTAACAAAGGCTTATGACTATCCGAAGTTTGGTGTTCCAGCCCGGCATGGTGATTTTTATTATTTTTATAAGAATAGCGGACTGCAAAACCAAAGGTAAGTCTTGGGAATTAAATACGAGAATATACGAATTTGTGCCAGCGATCATGAAAAGCATCGAGTTAGAAAATATCGATGTTTTCATTTTTCGGTCGCAGTCGCAGTTAGGGCAAACGTGACAGAGCAAATGGAATGGCTCATAAATACGACCACGTCACTACAAACAAAGTATAAAATTCAGGGGCCAGTCAATTTAAATCTATTAAATTCAATTCAATCTTATTTTCAAAAATTCACAACAATTCCATCTATCTAATTATACAAGTTATTACTTTGTGTAGATAGCAAAGATAAGGGAAAATACACGGGCAATAACCTGAAATTATCTTTTTTAATGGAATTACTAACAGAGCCATAATTTTCAAGAAGCTTTTTTAACTGTTTGATCGACAGTTTTTTTGCCAATAAATTTTTTTTTTCAAACAGAACAGAATGGACATGGGCGTTGACTGTTACAGAAATGCAGAAAAGGTACTTCTGAAGAACTGACAATCATTAGTGCTCCCAATTAGGCTCCAGTGTAAGCCACTTAGGCGTTAGCCCTTCGGAACTGCCGCGCTAGTCTTTTGTTTAAGTATTGGACGGATTCAAGTCTGAAACCCATAATATAAATGCTGGTATGCCCCAGGGCTCCGTTTTGTCTCCGACCCTCTTTCTCATTTTCATAAATGATCTCCTTTCTGTAATGCTTCGAATGAGGAGCAGAGGAGCTATCCGTACTGCCAGAAAAAAGCTTACTAAGCTTTGTCAAGACCTCTAAATGGCTAAACGAACCACATCATTCATAGGTTATTTATTTTTTCAGGAATACTTCGGGATACCATAATGGATCTACATTGATCTAAGTGTGACGATAACAACACCAAGTGTCAGCCCGCTTATAGGATACATAGGGTGGGGAATTCTCCAAGGGTATCTATCAACTAGATCCTCTCCTTCGGAAGCACACTCTTCCCCTCTTCAAAGTTTCGGGTCCCGGCATTTTTCTGGACCCTTTTGTTTAATTTTTATTGGCATGTAAAAAGGTAATATCATTCAGTACTGCGGCTACAAGAACCCAACCTCCGTCGAGCAAGCCTTTGGCATAGCAAGCATGCCACATAGCCGTAGCCTAGATACCCTCTCCATCCTGCCGCCTATACCGGCCTTAGGGTCCTGTAATACTAAGGAAGTAAAGGTGGTATAGGTTGGAGAGGGGGAACACCGGTTCCGTTACAGCTTGAGTATAATTTCCATCTCTAGGCTGGTGCTCCAGTTACATACTTAAGCCTCTTGGATAGTATAGAAAAAAGAGCAGTAAGAATGATTGGTGACAGAGACATTACTAACTCATTCACTTCTCCTTGTTTTACCGTTACTTCTACGTTAATAGCTCTAATGAAATAGCCAGTTGCATTCCTCCCCTTAAACAATTCAACTGTAATACCTGCGTTTCCAGGAATGCCCATCAGTTTACCCTCGAGCCCAACTTTGGAAATACTCTTTAAGTATAGAGAATCGTACTACGCGAATGTGAAACTCCCTTCCACACTCTGTCTTTCCTAAAACCTAATAGTTTCATAATTAAATCCTAACATCAAATCTTCCATCAGTGTTCTTTACCAACAAAAAACCTTATCCGATGAGCCTAAAGTCTTCCTCGATCCAAATGAGTTGTCAACCGACGGAACAATTGCCCTTTACGAAACATCCTTCTCCGATGATGGCAAATACTTTGCGTACGGCTTGAGTGAAAGCGGTTCCGATTGGATAAAAATTAAAATACGCGATGCTGTAACTTTAAAGGATTTCGATGAGACCCTTGAAAAGGTCAAATTTTCCAACATAACATGGACCAAGGATAATAAAGGATTTTTCTATGGGGTTCGTTCGTCTTATTTGACTGTTGATATTCTATTTAAGTGTTTATCCCAAAACAAAATAGTGCTATCCCGATCAAGATGGGAAAACTGATGGCTCGGAGACAAAACAAAATGAAAATCAAAAACTATACTACCATCGCATTGGCGAAGCGCAGGTGAAGGATATTCTGGTTGCTGAATTTCCCGAACAACCAACATGGAGAATGTGAGTTGGAAAGTCCCAAATTACCCGTTATTGTCATTGTTTTGTTGTTTTTAGAGGAACTACTGTGTCAGATTGTGGCAAGTTCGTAATCCTGTCAATTGTCAAGGACTGCCGCGATAACATTCTCTTCTATGCCGATTTGGAGAAGGCCGGCGACATTCGTTCTAAATTGGAAATTCATGAAGTAATCACTAAATTTGAATCTGATTATGAAGTGAGTTTCATTCCAGAATATTCCTTGGCTCGCAACTAGGTTTGGTTTTTTTTTTTTTTGCAGTTCATTGCAAACACCGGTACAAGGGTCTACTTTAGGACAAACAAGAATGCACCAAATTATCGAGTTATAACAATCGATGTGACAAACCCAGCTGAAGAAAATTGGACCACATTGATTCCGGTAATTTAAATTCAAGCAATAGATTAAGCTTACACTCAAATGGATCTTTTAGGAACACAAAAAAGACGTCCTTGACCGTGTGATGTGTGTCGATGGCAATAAGATTCTTCTAGAGTACATCCGCGATGTCAAGAGTGTACTACAAGCGCATTCCCTCGAAACTGGCGAACTTATTCGATCATTTAAAATTGATATCGGGACAATTGGTAGCATATCTGGCGAAAAGAAGTACTCGGAAATCTTCTATCACTTCACGTCCTTCCTAACACCTGGAAAAATCTTCCGTTTCGATTTTGCCAAGCCAAACGAAGAGCCAACTCTGTTCCGTGAAATTACTCTTAATTTGGAAGGTTTCAATAGCAACGACTACAAAGTCGAGCAAGTCTTCTATCCGAGCAAAGACGGCACGAAAATTCCAATGTTTATCATTCGCAAAAACAAAGACAGTGTCACGCCGCGACCTTGTCTGCTCTATGGCTACGGCGGTTTCAATATCAGTATCCAGCCATCTTTTGGAATTTCCGGTTTAATGTTTATTGATAGTTTCGATGGTGTGTTGGCCTATCCAAATATTCGTGGTGGTGGCGAATATGGAGAAAAATGGCACAATAGTGGACGATTGTTGAATAAGCAAAATGTCTTTGATGATTTCCAGGCGGCGGCCGAATTTCTTATTGAGAATAATTACACGAGCCGGGATCGTGTTGTTATCCAGGGCGGTTCGAATGGTGGTTTGCTGGTTGGAGCTTGCATCAATCAGCGTCCGGATTTGTTTGCCGCAGCTGTTGCTCAAGTCGGGTGAGTGAAATCATTGTGCATCTTTTAAATCCTCTCTCATTGTTGTCATTTGTAGAGTTATGGATATGTTAAGGTTCCATAAATTCACAATAGGACACGCCTGGTGTTCGGACTACGGCAATCCATCGGAGAAGGAACATTTCGAAAATCTTCTCAAATATTCTCCGCTTCATAATGTCCATACGCCTAAAAATGGTACCCAGATCAGTCGATTATTTGTCATAAATTATTATTTTTCTTGTTTTTTGCACAGCAAATGAGGAATATCCTTCAACTCTAATACTCACTGCCGATCACGATGATCGTGTGAGTCCACTGCATTCATTAAAATTCGCTGCTGCCATCCAAGAAGCAGTAAAAAAATCCGATATCCAAAAGAAACCACTGCTACTCCGGGTTTACAGCAAGGCAGGCCATGGAGCTGGCAAGCCTACAACCAAACGCATTGAAGAAGCCACCGATATTTTGACTTTTATGTACAAAAGCTTGAATGTAGACGTGATCAATGTGTGAGCGTCGTTTAACCGTGCTCGTCCCTAAATACATAGTTAACATTATGAAATTTTCTGTCTTTAACTTTTTATCAAATACTTTAAACATAATTATTACAATACAAAGCTTCCAAATTGTGTTTGGAGAAACCCCTTCATCATTCATGATTTGGAAGATCTAGTGCTGCCCGTAATTGGTTCAATTCCGGCAACTTGGTACAACTAGTGGCTTTCCCAGCAGCTTCTAGAGCCGCCAATTCAACAGGATGAGCCTTTTTCTTGTGACTACGACAATTCGAACCATTGGCAAAGGTTCGATCGCAAAAATCACAAGAATACGGTTTTAGTCCGGTGTGCAGGATCAAATGAGCTTTCAGTGCTTTGACGCGTTTGTACTCTTTGCCACAGTAATCGCACTTGAAGCGTTTATCTTCGGAGTGTACAACCATGTGCCTGTTGAGAGTCTGCTTTGAATTCAGTCGGGTGCCGCATATTGTGCAGATGTATGATGTTTCACCATGAGTGTCCTCATGGTACTGAAAAATCATTCAAAATAAGAATTTGAAGTGCTGTTTAACACAAATTCTTTACTTACTTGAAGCCTTATTTTGTTTTTGAACGATTTGCCACACTGTTCGCACTTAAAAGGGCAATCTTCGATGTGAACATATTTGTGTTCCTCGAGCCGGGCACGATTTATACAAATCTTGCCGCAATCCGGGCAGACCAAATCAATTTTTGGCTGCTCAACTGGCTTCGGAAGTCCGTGCTGTTTTCTCAAATGCCGTTTCATGCGCTTTACATTTTGGAAGACCTTATGGCATTCTGAGCATTTAGAACTATCGTTACCTTCCACCTTGATTTCTACTTTCAGATGGTCTGCATCTTCTTGAGCTGTTGACATCATTTCATTCTCTACTTCGAACAAATCAATTTCCGGTTCCGAATAGTCTTGTTTTATCTGAATTGAAGGCTCATAAAATGTGTCATTTATTGGACTGGCCATTGTTTTTTGGAGGAACTCAGTATCGATTTTGTATTCGGACTTGAGTTCTTTGAGATCTGGTTTTTCATCGCTGTCTAATATATTCTTAAACATCGTTTGAACTCGAAATACTTTCTGGCTAAATTCTATGTAGCGCTGGACTATTGAAACACAATTTGGGCAAATCATGCTGCTCAATTTACTTGGTTCAGAAAGCTTTAAGGAGTCACTAGATTACAATCCTAGCAATTGATGGGAAGATGATTTTGACTTACATTTATGGAAAATAAATGGCTTAATGCATGAGATAAGCTAGGATCTGGGAATACGTTAATGTCGATATTCCTGGAATCGTTGTTTGCACATAACCGACACCACAGCTTCCAGTTTGTTTCATCCATTGTTTATTATGAGATTTTTGTTGGGGAATGTGTTGAAAAACGTTGCAATTTTAATTAAAGTTTAATTTCTATTTTCATTTCTCGGTTTTTTAGAGAAAGCGAAAGTATCGAATTTGACATTTCAAAGATTTCCCAAAACGTACAGATGACGCAAAAGAGGACAAATTAGACGTGTTCGCTTTCATTGGATACTTGATTGGAACCATATACACGATGAGTCCGGATTACGGGTATAATACAACAAATTCCATGAAAGAAATCCCCATTCAAAGGTATTTTTTTCAAAAACATTCGGCCCAATCGAGGTAGCCGTCGGAGCGGAATTTTCTCCGATTTCCTCAGATTCGGAGACATTTTGCTTGACGGAGAAATACCTCGGAGCAAAATTCGGACGAAATCGAAGAAAATTCCGCTCCAACAGTTACTCCGATTGGACCGATTTCGGGACAGTTTGGATACCACAGACAGAAAACGTAAAATAACAAGACTTTTTAAATTGTGTATGGAGAAAGCTTCTCAACAAGTATTATTTGGAAATTCCAGTGCCGCTCGCAACTGTTTCAATTCCGGAACTTTAGTATAACTACTGGCTTTTCCAGCCGCTTCTAGCGCCGCCAATTCAACAGGATGTGCTTTTTTCTTGTGACTTCGACAATTCGAACCATTGGCAAAGGTTCGATCGCAAAAATCACAAGAATACGGTTTGAGTCCGGTGTGCAGAATTAAGTGGGCTTTCAGTGCTTTGGCACGTTTGTACTCGTTACCACAGTAATCGCACTTAAAACGTTTATCTTCCGAATGAACGACCATATGCATGTTTAAAGTTCGCTTGGAATTCAGTCGGATTCCGCAGATTGTGCAAATGTATGATGTTTCACTGTGAGTATCTTCGTGATACTGAAAAATCATTGAAAAGTAAGAAGGTGGACTGACATTAGAAACGATTTCTAAACTTACTTGCAGCCGAAGTTTATTTTTGAACGACTTGCCACACTGCTCGCATTTAAATGGGCGATCTTCGATGTGGACAATTTTGTGTTCTTCAAGTCGGGCACGGTTTATACAAACTCTGCCGCACTCCTCGCAAATGAAACTAGTCTTTGGTTTCTTAACACGCGTCGATATTCCGTGTTGTTTTCTCAAATGACGCTTCATACTTTTAGAATTTTTAAAGACCTTATGGCATTCTTTGCAGTTTACATCAATTGACTCGTCGGCTAAATTCTTGAGTTCTGCTTTCAGATGCTCTTCTTCTTCTTCTTCTTCCTTCTCTTGTTCTTCGTCACCTTCTGTTTTTAAAATTTCGGCCTTCACTGATTCAAACAAATCAATTTCCGTTTGTGAATCGTCTTGTGTTATTTGAATTGCAGGCTCATAAAATGTATCATTCATTGGACTCCCTATTGTTTTCCGTCGAAACTCAGCGTCGATTTTGTATTCTGTCTTGAGTTCTTTGAGATCTAGATTCTCATTGCTGTATAATATTTTCAAAAACATTGCTTGAACCTTAGATACTTTTTGGCTAAATTCAATGTAGCGCTCAACGAACGAATGACAATTAACACAAATCATTTTGCTCAGTTGACTTGGTTCGCAAAGCTTAAGGGAGGCAAAGGATTAGGAACGTAGCAATTGTTGAGAAAATCGTTTAACTTACATTTATGGAGAATAAATGGTTTAATGCACGAGATAAGTTTTGATCGGGAAATGCATCAATGTCCATGTTGCTGGAGTCATTGCTTGCACACAGCCGACACCACAGCTTCCAATTAGTGTCATCCATTGTTGAAAGTTAGATTGCGAGGGAATATAATAAAAGACGGTAATGTTCTTAGAGTTCAGTTTTCTCTTTGGCTTATTTTCAATTATTCATTTTATAATTTGAAGAAATAAGGATTGAACTTTTTAAATTTATACCAAAAAGCAATTGTTTATCTCTAGGAAAAATGATTGACAGGCAAGAAACGTCAAAGTGGAAGCATCAGATTTGCCATTTCAAATATGCTCATGCTCATGGCAAAGAGAACCATATAAGACGTGATCAAGCTGAGTCTGAGTATTGGCAGAGAGTGTTTTCTCTTATCTCTGTCTCTGCTCTGGGTTCTGTCGCTCGCAATTCACTTTTTCTACTGATTATCGAATTGGAATAATTTTTCGTCAACAATTCCAAACAGCTCATTTCCCAAACGACTTTCAATTAAATTGTTCTTACTTTTTTCTTGAAGAGTCAATAGTTTTTGAATCTCACTTTAGATGGGTTAACAAAGCCTTTCAAGAGCAATATCTAGATTCACACTGGAATTGAACTCAGTAGAAAGCTCTTCCGGAGAAGTCTTGCAACACAAGACAAGACAAGACGAGGTCGCTTCAGGTCGCCTAGGCTACAGCACCCTTTTAAAAAGTTGAACAAAATGTTCTTTACTCTAAAATTAAATTTTATTACTAGGCATGTGTACAAAAAAATAAAACAAGATTTGCTCTGAAAAGCGAAGGCAGAAGTGCTATCAACTGATCCGCTTTTCACCGAATCCACATCGGCACAGTCGATCCGAACTACTGACCAAGTTCGACCAGGGAACCCAATGCTTCAATACTCATCGACATCGATTTGCTGGCAGTTCTGTAAAAAAAAACAATCAAATGCAAAATTATCACTCAACAAACGGCAAATCATAAAGTTAGCCTTACACCGCTCTCAGGTTTTCCAATTTGGGAATGTTTGAAGCAATGAATTTAGTGCCTGCCGCTTCCATGGCTGCCAACTCTATCGGATGGCTTTTCTTTTTATGCGTTCGACAGTTCGAGCCATTGGCGAAGGTCTTATCGCAAAAATTACATGTGTACGGCTTCAGACCCGTATGAAGGATAAGATGATTCTTGAGAGCTTTCGCCCGTTTGAACTCATTGCCACAGTAATCGCATTTGTGTCGTTTTTGGTCGGAGTGCACTAGCATGTGCATTTTGAGGGTTCTTCGGGTATTTAGCTGCAGGCCACATGTAGGGCAGATGTAGTTAGTTTCGTTATGAGTATCCAAATGCGTCTTTAGGCGTGCATTATTCTTGAAGCTCTTTTCACAGTAGCAACATTTGAATGGTGTCTCCTCGGTGTGCGTGAGTTTGTGTTCTTTAAGCGCCCCATAGGTCTTGCAACCCTTTCCGCACTCTTCGCAAATGAATGATTTCTCCCCAGAATGCACAGCTTGAATGTGATTCTGAACCACTGTTACTTTGGTGAATTTCTTGTCACAGCACGGACAAGGAATCTTGGATTTCTGTTTGCAAGCTGCAGGACGGTGAGTCAGTTCATGACTGTAGTAAGCTTTTTGACTGGAGAATGCTTTGTTGCACTTCGAACAGGTATATGGCATTGGATCCACAGAGACTCCATGCTCGTCCAGCATGTGTGTGGTGTATTTGGGATAGGAAACAAAATGGCTCTTGCAGGAAGAACATGTAAATGATTCGGATTTTAGTCTGGGTCTCCCTCTCTTTTTCACTTTTGGTATTTCTTCCGCCAAAGGCTCTACATCTTCTTCCGACGTCATTTGCGACTCAATTGAACTTTTTTCAGAGTCCTCCTCCGGTTCTGGTGGCAGCTCATCGGGATGCCACTCTTCATTCTCTTCGAAAACACTCTCCGCTACACTTTCCTCTACACTTTCATCTATATGTTCGGTCTTTATTTGCGTAATAGGATCAAGCATCTCTTCGTCAATGTATTCGATTTCTTCTAAATCGACTAAGTGTTCATTTGAGATGTTCGGCTTTGATCCATCCGTGTTTTCCAGGATCGAAGTGTTCGAAAAGAGCTTCAATTCCAATTCGAGTTCATTGAGTTCATGAAGTTCGTACTGGGACTTCAATTGA
>CAKKXW010000005.1:6569997-6580937 GCA_920937365.1 Sphaerophoria rueppellii
CGCATACAACTTCGAGGTATTAGAGGAGTTTTTCTACCTAGGCTCCGCTATAAACACGGGCAATAACACCAGCGCCTAGATCAGACGAAGAATAACTTTTGCTAATCGCAAGAAAGCAATTGAGTGGAAAAGGCCACTCTCGAGCAACTAAGGTAAAATTGTACAACACCCTCATCATCCGAGTCCTGCTGTATGGTGCAGAAACATGGACCTTGAAAAAATTGGATGATAGTGCCTTAGGCAGTTTCGAGAGGAAAGTTCTTCGGGTCATCTTTGGCCCCGTGTGCATTGAAGGGGAATGGCGAAGAAGATACAACAGCGAACTTTACGGGTTGTACAACGACATGGACCTAGTCAGAAGTGTCAAGGTCCAGAGACTCAGATGGCTTGGTCATTTAGAGCAGATGGACACCAATGCTCCGGCCTGTAAGGACTTCGACACTAATTCCCGAGGGGGGGTTAGACCGCGACTCAGGTAGGTGGCGCATTCAAGTGGAAGAGGACCTCAAGCAACTTGGAGTGCAAAACTGGAGACTGCTAGCTAGAGACCGAGTTGGCTGGCGGGGACTGTTGATTGAGGCCCAAGTCCACAACGGACTGTAGCGCCACCTTAAGAAAGTAAGTAAGTTGAGAAAATTGTGCTGATCATATCTGAATAAAAAGCACCAGAGGACGGGAAATTTTGGTCGAAAATGTTTGAAGGAAGTAAACTTAGAAAAGAACTTGAACACCAGCTTGAATTGCTTTCTCTAATAACCATACAAACACGATAGTTCACTGCGGCGTATGTGTGTTTTTGTTTTTGTTAATCCTCGTTAATATTTAATTTTTCTGAGGTCAAGTTTAAAACTAAGAAAGCAAAATGCTTTCTTTTAAGAGAAAATCTGTGAGAAAATTACGCAGGTACAAGTTTTTAGAACAGATGTACTTCAAATGATTAACAATTTTCTTTTTCTCCACTGTAAAAATTGCTTGGAAAAAAAAAATGCATATCACAGTTTAAAATCTATGAAGATATTTAAACTTGAAGAGGTCAGAAAATCATGGTACTTAATCATACATTCTCTGCACCGCGCAACATTCTTTTAATTTAATGGAACACCTTTCACCCATTGGCATAAGTACAGACTTCTTTACTCTATAATTTGCTGCCATAATTCCCAATAACTTGCATTGAAAAAAAAGTGCAACCGCTTTTTAGCACAACATAAAATTCATTTTGGTTTCTTTGTTCTTCATTTTTTGTTGTTGTTGTTGAAAATTAGAGGGGAGAGAACATTTTTTGATACCTAACCTATTGATAGTGTTCACTGTATATCGACCCACTAAGTCTACCTACCAATATTACAAGATTACAGCCTTTGGCGGCCAAAGTAAAATTGTTCTATCTTACATTGAAATCGAATATTTTTTGTGATGTCTTGTACCTTTACATTTCTAATCGACTAAAGGTTTATGTGGATTGATCTAATTTTTGGCTGCAATGAGGAAAGCAAGTAGAGCATGATTGTTGGGTTGCACTTACTTGGAGCAAGTGCACCTTACAATGAGGGCATACACTTTGATTTTGTTTGACATTCAATCGGAAAACATTGAGGCGTGCGTCGTCGTCGTGTGTCAAAATGGAAATATTCTCTGTGGTTTTGATGGAAGGTTATAAAATCTGATTGTGGAAAAAGACTTTCGTATTGGCAAAAAAGAATTAGAGCTGGTTGACAATTCCACCGCGACCTACATATAAATACATATTTGGAAAGTCCGAAAAAAAAACTATTTTAAACTAATTTTGTCTATCGTTCTTTGATGCAATCCGGTGACCTTTAGAACGAAATATCCCTGTGGCGACCTAGATTCATATCTCATCTTTCTATCGAGCCATTAACTGTCAAATTATATCAGCGGATGGCAAAGATTTTGACGGATTTAAGAACACCGTTTTTTAAATGTCTTCTAGATCAATTTTACTGACATTCCGGTAAAACTTAGAACGGAATATTCTATTGGAGACCTAGATTCGTCTCTTATATCTCTATTGAGCCATTATCGGTCAAATTTCATCAGCGGTTGGCAAAGATTTCGACTCATTTTGTCCATCGTTTTTTGGTGTAATCCGGTGACCCTTAGAATGAAATATTATTCTGGTGACCTAGATTCAAATCTCATCTCTCTATTGAGCCATTGACTGTCAAATTTCATCAGCGGATGGCAACGATTTTGAAGGATTAAGAACTCCGTTTTTCAAGTGTTTTCTAGAGCAATTTTCAGGATATTCCTGTAAAATTTAGAACGAAATATCCTTCTGGCAACCTAGTTTCAGGGGCCGAATTACAACATCCGTTATCGAGTGAGTGAGTCTCATCAGTTATCGAACGCACGAGTAACCTCATTGGTATTATGACATTCGAAAGGTCACGTATCGTTTAAAAATAAAAAAATGTATTAGTTTTATCTAGTCTCTATTTGTTTTGAAGGAATTTTGAGAGGTTTGACAAATAAATAAACAAAACTTGAGGGAAATAGTCAAGGCAGAAATATGAATTTTTTTTTATGAAAAAACAGTTTGACAGTTAACAAAAGTCGAGATTGGTGAAGCTTTGCAGAGGAAAATCTTGATCTTATTAAATTATTGGCTAACAATTTCATAATAAGATTACTGAAAGAAAAAAATTTAGTTTTTACTTAGCAAGTTGCCCCATCAGTGAGGTGATTGTGTGTCGAATGAAATTACGCTCGATAGCTGAGCAGAGAATTTAAATTATTGTACTATAAGCTCGATACATAGCTCCATGTCGTGAGAGGTAATGCCAAACACACACAATTCAGTATCGTATTATTCGATAACGGATGCCGTAATTCGGCCCCCTTATCAATCGAATCGAATTGGAAAAACGGAGTTACAAAGCCGAGGTGGCAAACCAACTTGACTCGTTAACTTGAGTTAGAATGGCTGTCTAGATGTTATTGACTTACTTATATCTCAAGGGTCCATCGGATACCATGAGTATGGGAGAGTAATGAACTTAAACAAACCTTTTTGTACTTGTAATGAAATTAGAGAGACACCTTTTGTCGATCATTGCCAGTTCACAGGTATTATCGAAGAAGGGATTATCGAGAGTTATTCCTTCTATTGAAGAGTGCCGGACATGTACATAGAAGTTGTTGGACCGTTTCTTCTTCCTCATCGTCCAGGCAGCTTCTACAGAAGTCATTTGTGTACACCCCTAGCCTCAAGAGTGCCTACCTATAAGGCAGTGTCCTGTTATGACTCCAAAATCGTGGAGCGTATACTTTGTCTGTTCAGGGAAATCAAGCCTTTTTACCGCTTCAGTTCTATATACTTGGCCATATTTATTTGGTTGTTAGGCATTTGTTGATTCTAGAGCATATTGTTTGAGAAGATATTTGAATATAGCAAGTGGTGTTCCTACGTTGTGTCTTTGTCTAACAGTGGGCATAAGTATTCCCGTTTTGGCGAGTTCATCAGCTTTGCAATTTCCCGGAATGTCTCTGTGGCCCGGCATCCAAATGAAGTGAATGTCAATATATTCTGTCATCTCATTCAGAGATGATCGACAGTCGTGGACTATTAGATAGTTTGTGGAGGCAGACGTGAGAGATTTGAGAGCGGTTTAGCTGTCCGAAATTCGACGTCAAGCGGCTACAATCGATTGCTAGATCCTTTTCCAATGCACATACATACTGGCCGCTGGACTTTAATGAGCTTATTAAACTAACCATCTTGTCCAGTGGGTCAACTCCATAAATGATTGTGGGTCTGATTATCGAAATGTATAGCCAGTGGATTATTTTTGGGGCAATACCCCATTTTGAGCCTATGGCCTTTTTACAAGAGTAAAGAGTGCTAAAATAGCCTTCTTTACTCTTTCATCAATATTTGCCTTGCAATTTAGTTCTTTTTGACTAAAATGAGGCCTAAATATTTGGTTTGTTCGGAAAACCTTAGGGTATTCCTTTAATCGTGGGTGGGCTAATTTGAGGAATTTTGTACCTAGTTCCGTTTTATATGGATTGACGTCCAAGCCACAATGCTTTGCCCAATTGGTTAGCCTGTTTAAGGCATTTTGTAGGAGTTCCGAGAGAACTTGAGGGTGCTTCCCAGATACAGATATTGCAACGTCGGCAATCACCTTGAAACTCTCTGCTTCAATTGACGTTTGGAGCTCGTTTACTACCATATTCCATAAAAGAGGCGGAAGGACCCCACCTTGGGTGGTACCTCGATTCATCGATCTGGTGGTACTAAAACTCCTCATGCTGGAAGTTCATTCGGCATATCACTTTACAAGATCCTGAAGGGCAATTTATCCAGCAATTAACACGAGCGTGGGAACCGGACATGAGTGAACAAAAATAAATAAAAAAGCTATTTTTTTGTTTTTGTTTTTCATTGATCACTAAAACAACTTTATTACCTTTTAAGAGGAAAAAATTGTATTGTAAATTTGTGTTTTTGAGTCGAATTGATGGCCTTGCTACTAAGGCCAAGCAACTTCCCTTAGGGTTCCTTTGAGCACGGTTGTGTAGATGTGTCGATAACAAATTAATTCCATTGTGATGGTAGCGCCCATAAGTATTTTTCGGATCTGCAGAAGCACAAAGCTTCAGGCTTCAAATTGATGGAAAAATACGTAAAAATTTGATTTGATTTTGCTCCAATAACGTATGTATGATCGGTTAAGTTGATAAAGAACACCCATTTGGTTGGTTTCAAGACTTTGCAAATAGTTTTCTTATTATAACTTTTCTAAACACATCAAGACGGTTAAAAGAAGCCGCTGGGCACAGTAGTTAAGTTTTAAGTATTTTTCAACCCACAATCACAGCACAACCAATTAAAACGTCGTTCATCTGGATTAACTATCGTTAACACAATATCTCTTCCACAAATTTCAGCGTCTAACCGACTACGATGAACAATCTCTGACCGAAATATCTCGCTGCACACATAGAAACGTATTCATGTCCAGCCTGCGAAATCGGGTCAGTATTCCAAAGTCCCGCTGCAAATGAATATTAAATTCTCCCATAGCCATTCATGCAATTCGTATTAATCATACATTTTTTTTTGCATCTCAACTTCTTAGCTTGAATGAAAAATAAAACTTAATCGAACCGCACACCACTCCGTCACTATTGCCACTTTATTTTAACACCCTGTTCACATTTTTTTTTCTTTTTGTTGGTTGTCATCGCATCGATGCACATCAGTTGCATTCAAACGGTTTATACATAGTCTTCTTCGTCATCTTCAAGAACTCTTATGTTTTTTTTTTAAATGCACATGTACACACATATTCTAGTCAATGGTGTTGTTTATGTGTGTCAATTAGTTGGTACCTAAAAAATGCAAATCATCAACATCAACAGTTTTAATTCCATAATTATGACTTTAATTATGTATTAATTACTACTTTTTTTTATCTATTGGTCAATACACGATTTCCGACTCACAAAAAATAACAAAACAACCTAACAACAATTCTCTGCATCGTTGCTCTTAGAACGTAATTGTTGAAGTTATCCGATCAAACAATTCAATTGATGACAGGAGTATTCTAGCTACAAATAAGGAATAAAAAAAAATGCTAAAGTCATGTTCTATTTTTCGATCTAAGCCAACAACTCGATGGAATTTATAGTGTGTTTTGATTCTTCTTTTTTTTTTGTGGAAACGAAATGCGGCAGTGCGATGGACATTGGCACCCAAGTGGAAATGATGCAATAACAAAGTCGTGAATTAAGTTGCATAACGGAGAGGAAACGGTCAGTTATATCGCAACTATAGCCACTAAATGCACTCTACACGTAATGTGTAACATCTTAAGAACATAGGAATTAGACCGGCGCTAGTTTAAACAAGAAGAAGTTGTAAATACCTTTCACAATATCTCCTTATCCCCACCGCAAAGCGGTAGCCATTTCGCTTGTTGCCCAGCTAAACCAACCTGGATTGCATGCTATTGTCTTTCGTAACGTACATGCGATTCCTGGACCTAGTTGCGAGATGTCATTCGATGAGTTTTCTGGTTTGTTTTTTGTCTTTAAACGTCTTGTTAGAATAGTTGGCCCAGAGGGTTTGCAGACGCAAGAATATAGAAATATGAAATGAGATTGAAGTGAGTGTCGGGTGTGTGTGGCATGAGTGGTCTTTGGTAACAGTTATTGGCAGTGCTCTGTCATCTTATTGATCAGAAATTCCTGTATCAACGTTTGTAACTACCAGTTGGCAGGAATCTTAATAACTATGCAATTAAATCAGGTGACTCAATTAAAACCAGAAGAAAGTATGTTTAGTTGATTTAATTGGTTGCATGTTGTTTTATGTCTAATAGTAGCAATATCACGGCTGAAATCCAACAAAGCCGCTGGAGCAGATGGTCTAGCTGCTGATCTGTTCAAAGCAGCAGGCGACAAGCTGATAGGAGCACGCACCAAATTATCTGTAAGATATGGTGAGAGTAATGCGTGCCCGATGAATGAAACCTCAGCATTGTTTGCCCGATCCTGAAAAAGGGAGATCCTCTAAACTGCGCCAACTACAGAGGAATCAGTCTACTTAACTACGCCAACAAGATCCCCTCTGTGAATATAATATGTGAATGTCTGAAGACTTTCGTCAACAATCTGATTGGTGCTTATCAATGTGGCTGCAGGCCAGGAAAGTCAGCCATCGACCAAATTTTCACGTTGCGGCAGATCCTGGAAAAGACTTGTGAACTCCAAATCGATACCCACCACCTGTTCATCGATTTTAAGGCCGCGTATGACAGTATCTACAGAGACGAACTGTATAAAGCTTTGTCTAGTTTTGTCATCCCTGCCAAGCTCTCGCTTGTGCAAAATGACGATGGAGAACTCACGCTGCTCCATCAAGATTGGCAACAAGCTTACGGAATCTTTCGACGTCAAAAAGGGATTCAGACAAGGCGATGTACTGTCGTGCGATTTCCTTAACATCGTTCATAAGAAGATAGTGCAGAACTCCACCGACAACACAACAAAAACTGTTTAACTTCTCGCGTACGCCGGTGATATTGATATAATGGGAAGAACACAGCGTGATGTCAATGGCGTCTTTGTGAGAATTGAGACAGAAGCGGCAAAAATGGGTTTAGCGGTAAATGAGAGAAAAATTGAGTATATGCTGTCTTCGAGGAAAGACACCCTATACCGACACGGCTCGGACAGAACGTCACAATAGCCGCAAACATTTTCGAGGTCGTAGAGGAGTCTGTCTACCTAAGACCACTATAAACACGGGCAATAACACCAGCGCCGAGATCGAAGAAGAATAAGTCTTGCTAATCGCTGCTGGGCTAAGACAGAAATTGATTTTAAAAGCCCTCTCTCGAAAAACTGAGGTAAAATTGTACAACACCCTCATCATCCCGGTCCTGCTGTTTTGTGCAGAAGCATGGATCTTGACAAAATCGGATGAAAGTGCCTAAGGCTGTTTCGAGAGGAAAGTTCTTCGGGTCATCTTTGGCTCCGTGTGCATTGAAGGGGATTGGCGAAGAGGATTCAACAGCGAACTTTACGGGTTCTACAACAACATGGACCTAGCCAGAAGGGTCAAGGTCCAGAGACTCAGATGGCTCGATCATTTAGAGCGGATGGACACCAACGATCCGGCCCGGAAAGCCTTCGACACTATTCCCGAGGGGCGTAGGAGAAGAGGAAGACCACGACTCAGGTGGCGCACTCAAGTGGAAGAGGACCTGAATCAACTTGAAGTGCAAAACCTGAGACAGCTAGCTAGGGAATACGGGCTGAAAACTGACCCTACTGCTGATTTTATAGGCCCCTGGGTTATGGACTCCTGGTATTGTAATAACTAAGAATTAAATAATAGGTATATATTTTCCTTCTCTACATATGAATATCGTCTATGTACTGAACGATAATTCCAATTAGAGAAGAGTTCTTTAAGATAACTGAATCGACATTACGTGGGATGCATAAAAATGGCCGAAAAGTCGCACAATTCTGCATACTTTCTATTACTCACTTCTCAACCAATAATGCGAGTTTCAATTGTCTATTTAAAAATACGTTTAACTTCCTTGCTCATTTAAATATTTAATCAAACTATACTAAGCTACTTCGTTTCCAATTAGGTCAATACAAATGTCTAAAAGCAACAAACAAGCTCCACGACCAAATATGTGTGTATGTTTGCTCAATTTGTGTGTAGTTTTTGAGCTTCAAATTCCAATGGACACAATTAATTGCATTGGCCCCGAACCCGAACCCAGAAGTCAGAAACTTTGTGTTCCTTCTCTCCGTCCTGCCTCACGTTATATGAATGCCAAAAAAAGAAATAAAATCACAAACAAAAATCCAGTTTTAGACTGACCACCAACTTCCAATTCAAAAGATTAATCCAGATCACCAGAACCTTAGACCATCAGGCTCTATGAAACGAAGAAAAATTCCATGGGGGAGAATGGAAATGTTGATTCATTCTTTGGTTGCATTAAGTTGTCGCCGGCGGACCGCTCTCTTTTTGAAACTTTCACCAATTCCCCTAATGTAGATTCTTATTTTTTTAGGCTACGTCAAATGCTAAACGAGCATCCCACCCTGAATTTGGATTATAATAAAGATAGGCACTCGAATGCAAGTAGCATATAGTGTTGGTCTTGGTGATGTGGAAAATTTAATTTACCTGATACGATGTGTTGAAGGCTTCTGTTCAAATGGTCAAAGTGTTTTGACTGACTAAATAACAGCAGCTTTTTGGTTAAGCGCTTCCTAAAATTGTAGCTAAAATAGCTACTAATATTATAAAGAGGAAGGGCTTGATTTTTTGTTTGTTTGTTTGAAATGAATAGGCTCCGAAACTACTGGACCGATTAAAAAAATTCTTTCACCGTTGGCAAGCTACACTACTCCCAAGTGACATAGGCTATGTTTCATTTTCAAAAAAAATTAGGGATCCTTACTAAGACATGAATAATCTAACACAAGGTGGACAAAAATAAACAAATCGCACTCGAGTTTGGTTCACAATTATCAGTACCTGTGAAGACAGTTAGCGTAAAGCGGTTAGCAGTATGACGGGTAGCGAGAGTGGGTAGTGGGTAACGGGGAAGCGGTAAGCGAGTAGAAGTAGTTGTTGGCGGGTAGAGGGATAGCAGGTAGTGGTGTAGCGGGTAACGGGGTACCAGGGTAACAGGTAAATAGTGGTAAGGTAGCTTAGGGTAGCGGATAGCGGGGAGGAATAGTGTGGTAGCGGGGTAAAAATGTTTGGGTCTTTTATTTATCGATTGAAGCAGTACGAAGTCAGCGGGGTGAGCTAGTATGTTATATGTTCGATATGTTATTGGTTTTTAAGTCCAATATCGTATTGATGCTATTATAAATGGAATATCAGATCGTAGTTTCCGTAGCTTAGTGTTTAGGTGCGTTGGCTGCTAAGCAGAACGTAGTGGGTTCGAGTCCTACTAGTGCCCATAGTTTTTATTTCATCTTTCACGGGCACTGCCTCTTGCGAAGAACTGACAAAACTTCCAAGAGTATCATCTGTCATGAAAAAGTGCTTCTCAACTTTGCCGTTCGGAATCGGCGTTATATTGTAGGTCCCCTCAATTCTTCGCACGCTTACAGAGAACTGTTGATGAGAGTAAGCCACTTAGGCTTTGACTCTCCAACAGCTGTCGGGTTAGAGTGGCGCGTTTAAATGGAAGCAAAGGCTTCACTTGTTGTGCACATATCCGAAGTGTCCTTAATTGACAGATGACACCGCCCACCAGCTCAAAATTGGATTGATGAAAATATGTCTCTTTATTTGCCCCTCATCGCTGAATATAAGTACGGCGACGAAACAATGGGACGCTGACAAACGCTTTGCCATTCCCCTTTCATTTCAACATCTTCCTTTCAGCCCTCTACCCAATTTACCTTTAAAAGCTAATTACAATTTGTTCGGAACTGAAGTTTTGTAGCACAAACGCAATCACGATCTGACTTCTTTCTGTATGTAAAAACACAAAATTAGAATCCATCATTCTCCCCTTAGAATATAGCAATCCATCCAGACTACTTTCGGAGCTATTTTTGCATAATGAAAACTCACTTTGCCACACCAAGTGAAAAGTGATATGATAACTGAGAATACCTTTTATCCAAGAAATTCCTATCTTCTAACATACTTGTATCCAAATGCCTTTGAATATCATTCGCTCCACAATCTTATGCATTTTTATTCTTACAATTACAGACAATCGTTGGATACAGCAGAGCCCAAGATTACGATGGTGAGTATACTCAATTTTAATGCATTCTCTTTAATATATACCGAGGGAAAGATATCTCTATTGTGCAAGCATAATGCTAAACCTAATTAACGGTAGCACATAGTCCGACTGCAGTTGGGTGTTGTAACTTTTACCATTCCAAATTTGTTCTATTCTCAAGTCTCGATTCAAAGATGGCAATGAGAATGCCAATTCTTGGTTTTTTTTCTCTTGATTTCAATTATTACCATACACGCACCTGGTGCATCTAACTAAGTATCTCATATTCTATCTTACAGTTGGTGACATACAGTGCTCATTCTCAACGGCGCCGGGGTCAAATGTTGATGATTTGATAACGGCACGATTAAAGCGACCCGCTGGCTTTAAAGGTGCCCCCCTATTCGCTGATGATCGAAGTGTGAACCCGGAGACAGATCGCAACTGTGCGATCAAGCAAGATCCCAATGATCCAACTGAATTGGCATATAATTTGAAAATTACGGATTTCAGCCGATGTGGAGTGCTTAAGAGAAATGTAGGGCCGCGGCAACTCTTACTCGTGACATACAGTGGTTGACATTCTATCTTATACTCTATGAATCAATCTACGTGGTCCACGCACATACCATTATTAACTTTAGTTCTCTTTTTTTTGGTTCTTAACCGTAAGAGTAA
>CAKKXW010000005.1:6584312-6600305 GCA_920937365.1 Sphaerophoria rueppellii
GGAATTTAAAAACCTTTGTGGATCAGAAGATGCGACATTCCATAAAGAGCAATCGGATGATAGCTTGGGGCAAAACTATCAAACGTAAATAGTGAAAAAGATTCCCAGATAAAAGAAAAAAAATTGGAAGGCAAATATTGATGAAAAAATTAAAAAGGCTACTGTACTTGTAAAAAGGACATAGGCTCAAAATGGGGCTTCGCCCCTAAAACAACCCACTAGCACTAGCACTACACTTCGGTTATCAGACCGATACTCATTTATGGAGAACTTCGCTCAACACCAACAGCAGCCTTGGAAGTGCTAAGAGCCACCTCTCAATGGATCAGTAACAACACTGGACATACTACAATCTTAGCATCTTCAGATCTATCCCAGATATCTATACCACCCCAAAAATGGTGTTCGATAATGGCTTCCAAGTTTCAATCCCATCAAGATCTTCTTAGGAAGAAGAGAGTCCCTTGGAAGACAATACGGTACACTTCTATACAGACGGTTCAAAGACCGATTACAGCGTTGGAAGTTGTATCTATTCGAAGCAAGCCTATCATATAGACTTCCCAATCAATGCAGTGTGTTCCAGGCAGAAGTAATGGCGATAAAAGATGCACTATCCTGGCTCAAAGAAAACTTTATATCTCGCAAGGATATACGTATCTTCTCGGGCAGCTTAGCCGCTCTCAAATCTCTCCCGTGTGCCTCTATAAACTATCTAATAGTCCACGACTGTCGATTATCTCTGAATGAGATGACGGAAGAGTTCAACATTCACCGCATTTGGGTGCCGGGCCACAGAGACATCCCGGGAAATTGCAAAGCCGATGAGCTCGCCAAAAACGGAACACGGACATTTTGCTACATACTAATATCTTCTCAAACAATATGCTCTAGAATCAACAAATGCTAGATGGTCACAGGGTACCACCTGCCTAGCAACCAAACAAATATGGCCAAGCATAGACCTGAAACGGTCAAAAGGCTTGATTTCCCTGAGCAGACACAATATAAGCTCATAACAGGACACTGCCTCATAGGTAGACATGCTTTGAGGCTAGTGGTCTACGCAAACGTCTTCTGTAGAAGCTGCATGGACGAGGAGGAAGAGGAAACAGTCCAACACCTTCTGTGTACATGTCCGGCGCTATCCAATAGAAGGCATAACTATCTCGGTAATCCCTTCTTCGATAATACCAGTGAACTGGCAACGATCGATACAAAATGTCTCTTTAACTTTTAAAGTACAAAATGGTTTGTTTAAGTTCATTACTCTCCCATGAGTAACTTCTTAAGTGGTATCACAATGAACCCTTGAGGTCTAAGTGAGTCAGTAACATCTAGACAGCCAATCCAACCTAACCTTCCCAGATAAAACTATTAAACATATTTCTACTTTGTTTATTCTAATTACATTTTAGGGGTTCTATAAAGATTCTGATTTCTGAATGGCAAATCGATAAGAATTTAGTTTCGCTTATTAACTCCTGTTAAGGTTATTTCCTTGAAAGACGTTAGCAATATGTTTATGTTGCTGGAAAATGGATATTCTAAGTTTGTGTATAGTTCGCTCTCAACGTCTCAACATGAAGCTGGCGAAAATTGTGCAAAAACCAAATCAAAAATCGACCAGATCATCACTGACTATGACTACCTAATCTTAATAGGTAAGATTTTTTTCCTACAGACCAATTTGTTGTTCTCTGTGTCGTCCTAAAAATAAAGAAAGAAAAAAAAAAAAACATTTTAAGAACATAAATTTAGAGAAATTCAAAATATTAACTTATTAATTCAGCTTTCAGTTCTTTTAACTCTGGAACAACTGCCTTGGAAACCTGATTTTTACCAGCTGCTTCCTGCTGTGCGAATTCAACGGGATGATGTCTTTTCAAATGTAGGCGACAGTTAACGGCAGTTGAGAATGTTTTGTCACAAAAATCACATAAGAAAGGCTTCAAGCCGGTGTGCGTGAGTAGATGATATTTAAGAGCTTTAGCCCGTTTATACTCATTGCCGCAGAGATCACATTTGTATTTTTTCTGATCAGAATGAACAACCATATGCGTTTGAAGTGTACGTTTTGTATTCAATTGCAGGCCACAAACGACGCAAATATAATTCGTTCCATTGTGTGTGTCTTCATGGCGCTGTAAATATCGACAATTATTCAAAACTCAAAAAACAAAAAAGGATCATACTCTTAGGGAATTCTGATTATTAAACGATTTTTCACAATGAGTACACTTGAATGTGTTCTCCATGGAGTGCGTTTGTTTGTGCTCCTTTAAGGAACCAACTGTCTTGTAACTCTTGCCGCAAATTTCACAAACCAAAACGGGCGGGATAGGTTCGATTGTGACATCGTGCTCTCTCTTCATGTGTCGAACGTAACCCGAATGAGTCTTAAAGCCTTTGTCACATCCTGAGCAATAATGTGGTGTTACTTTAGTTTTCGGGTTAATTATTTTTTTCGATTTATGCTTTTTGCCTAGTTTTCTTTTTCTCTTTTTCCTTGTGTACTTAGAATCGCTTTCTGATGCCGATGAATATTCTTCATCGGAACTTTCTTTTTCAGGCAAATTATCATCGAGACAATCTTCATCGTCAGTTTCTTCGATTTTAATTGCTGTAGTATTTAGTTCGTCGTTGGTTTCCATGTACTGAACCTGACCTAAGTCGATCATTTGTTCTTTCATTTCAATTGGTATTTCTGGGAAATCAAGAGCTTCGACATTCGTTAGAACCGAAGATGCTGTTAAATCGAATTTAACATCAAGCGTTGGTTCCAGCTCATAGCGCACTTTAATCTCATTTGCGTTAAGGCTATCATCGCCATGTATAAGTTCTGAAAACATAGCTTGGGCCTTAGAAGCTCTTTGAGCTAGATTTATGATTGATTTAGCGAGTGAAAAACATTGGTCGCAGATATTTTTTGGAAAGCCATCGGAGTAGTTTATCTTAAAATACAAAAATATTTATTAAAGGACGAATACACAAGGAAACAGTACCCTTACACTCATTGCAAGACATTTATTTATTGTACCGGAAAGAGGAAGACCTTTTTGATCCTCAAGGAATACATTAACATGTGTGTTGTTTAGGTCTTCGCGGGCACAAAGCCGACACCACTGCATCCAATTCTTGGACATATTGTATGTTACAGTATTGTATATTGTGTATTATGCGTTAAACGTCTTATAAACAATTTCTGAATTCATATTTCGTGCAAGGAAATACAATAAACTTTAGCTCAGGATTTTTGTTGATTCTATTGACAAACTTAAGGTTTGCACAGAATGTTATGCCTGCGTTCAAGTTCGAGTGCATAAATATGTTATCCGGATAGCGGACATATTGGGTGCGTTCACATTGACTTCGATAGGCTATCCGGATAGTTGTTTGTTTTCCATGTAATAAGAAATAGCAGAGGCTCAAACCAAACAAACCCAAAGCAATGGGCGCGTTCACTTTGGTTTTGGATAGCCTATCTTAGGCCGTGTCCGAATTGGGTTAAAAAGTCGTTAAAACTTGACGTTTGGTTAAATTTTGACATTTCGCATTGAATGAAATGTGTTAAAAATTAGACTAGCTGTGGAGCAGGTTAAAATATGACAGTAGTGGTTAAAAATTCATCCATTTTTAACCACAATTCATCGAATTCGGACACGGCCTTAGATAGCCTATCCAACTCGTTTTTCATGAACGAATTCGATAGCTTAATTTAGATAGGTATGAAAACACGTATACAAAAATCAGCTGTTTCAGAATTTCAATGGCTTTTCTGTCAGATAGCCACCTATACCAGAAATTGTTGGATAGCTTTGGTTTTGTTTAGTTTGAATCTCCGCTATTTTTGTTTACATGGAAAACAAAAACAAAAAGCTATCCGGATAGCCTATCCAAGTCAAAGTGAACGCGCCCATTTCCAACAATTTCTAGTATAAGGCGTTTTTTTTTTTTTTTAGTTCGGAACTCTTAGCTCATTCTCATCTCATCTCAGCTTTTGGTCACCTTTCAACTCTATCCGGATAATGGATGACATGTACCTAAGTAAATTTGACTTTTTTTTTTAGTTTTCAGAGCGCGACCGAAATGCTCGGAAGAAAAAGAAGACAGTTCTGAATTTCCGACACAAATATCAATCGTTTGAGATTTGAATTAGAACAATTAAAAAGGCGGAAATTTGAGAAAAAACATTCATATTACATAAAATCAAATTTTAAGAATTCATTAAGACCGTTGCGTTTCGAGTGCTCAGAAAGTTAAGAGCAAGAGAGATTCTGAACAAAAAAAGAGGAACACTCAATAAGAGTTCAACAATAAAATCTGTTGTGACCTTAAAGTTTCTACATTTACATTTGACGTTTGTAAAAGTATAAACAACGACAACGATGTAAAAAATTGTTTAACTTGCATTTACTCTAAAATCATTTATCAATAAGTGGAGTAAATTAAGTCAAGGCTTAAGTTTTGAACATAGATTTAAGTGAGTTTTGCTTGTGCCACCAGATTATTAGAAATGGTCAAAAAATGGATGCAGTGGTGTCGGCTTTGCGCCCGGGAAGACCAAGGCAATTCCCATGTAAATGTCTTCTTTGAGGACAAAAAAGGCTTACCCCTGTCGGATACTATCAACAAATGTTTCGCGATAGATGTAAAATCAAAAAGAATACTTTTATGAAAATTCAAAGATCTTAAGTATGAATGGGAATTATTTTATTTACAGATAAACCAGTTTAACGACTGGCCAAGCATGATCTGTGTTCAATGTTTTGTTTTGGCCAAATCAATCATTAATTTAGCTCAACGGACCTCAAAGGTACATGCCATGTTTGCTGAGCTTCTAGATGGCGACGATGACTTGAATGCTGATAACGTCAAGGTACGTTATGAGCTCCATAAGATGTCTGATATCAAATTTGACTTAAAAGTACCTGTACTCGATGCCCTAGAACTTCCTGAAATCGAAATGCCAATGGAAATGAACGAAGAAATGATAGATGTTGACCAATTGCAGTATGTAGACAGTGACGCTCTTAATACCCCCGCAACGGCTATTAAAACGGAGGAAGATGATGATGATCATTTTGATCAATCAGATCAACTGTATGAACAAAATGGCGAAAGCTCAAATGAAGATAGTTCGCTTAAGAGTGAAGTTCTCTCCGACGATCTGTTGCTTAAGGAAAAATCAAAAAAGAAAAGAAAGCAAAAAAAAGTTAAAGAAGAAAATGCAACTCAAAATAAGCGACGTAATCGTAGAAGACTTCAAACTGAGCCAATTCAATGTGAAAAATGCCCAAAAAGCTTTTTTCGTCTTCAATTCCATCGTCGTCACATGGAGAAGGCGCACGGGATTAAAGTGAAAGACGAGGAAGAACCGAAGGTACCATTGGAATTTGTTTGTGAAGAGTGTGGAAAGAAATGCAAAACATATTGGGCTTTGAGGGATCACCAACTAACCCATAGCACTGAAAGGCCACTTAAGTGTTCCTATTGTGACAAATTGTTTAAAAACAAACAAACATTAAAGGTATTTCAATTGCTGACAAGTATCAGGTGTGCACTTATTTTAATAAGTCTTATAATTCTTATAGATTCACGAAGATATTCACAATGAAACAAATTATATTTGTGTTATTTGCGGATTAAAGTTGAACACTCGTAGAACGCTTCGAATGCATATGGTAGTCCATTCAGATCAAAAACAGCACAAATGCGATTATTGTGGAAATGAGTACAAGAGAGCCAAAGCCCTTAAAAATCATCTCATTCTACATACCGGTCTTAAGCCGTATACGTGTGATTTTTGTGACAGAACATTTGCCAATGGTTCAAACTGTCGTAGTCATAAGAAAAAAGCTCATCCAGTTGAACTGGCGGCGGCAGAAGCAGCCGGAAAAAATAGCATTGCCGCTGGTATTCCAAAATTAGAAGAGTTGAGAGCGAAGTATGTTTTGTTAAATCAATTCATCCAATGTCTTTTCTTCTGAACAAATAATATTTTTGTTTTTAATTTTTAGAACTAAAATGGAAATGAATAAGCCAAAGGATATCGGAACGGCGGCGATTACAAAGACGATACAAAACGCAAGTGATGCGTTTACTAAGGACAATAAGTCCGATATCGAAGAATCCCTTAACGAACTGAAGTCGATGATAGCTGTTGAAAGGGCTATAGATTTTGAAAATGGGGTGTATGGATCAACTAGCTAAGGTTTATTGTAGAATTAATATATTTTGTTTACCATTTACGATCAGTTTAATGTAAATCAAATTTACTCATTTAGTTGTGTACCACGTTTTGTTTGTCTGGCGTTCTTTATATTCTTGTATGATTCAAATGTATTTAAGATCCATTTTATTTGTTTCTGGTAAATTACCAACAATCGACTCTTGAAGCTTTCATAAACACATTTTTTGTCAAAAACGTCGAAAGACTCAATAACTTTTTATTCCAAAATAATAAACAACATACTGTCCTCCGTTTCCTTCAATGAGTTTTCCTGTACATACAAATTAAAGTTAAATCACTTCTCTATGATAGGAGTTTTTACTATTAAAATTATTTTACTACATTAAGGTTTTGATTCAGATATACCTAAATAAAAATATTCATATACGTACATTTCCAAAACGTTTCCTTTGGCATTAAACCGAAAAGCACAAATAAATGATGAAGGATGTATCATTTTTGTAAGTAACTTTGACGCAAAATTATAGTCCGCTAATGAACAAGTTTAGTGTGATACTAGCTTAAAATGACGTTTCAGACATGACTCAAACGTCATTTTAAGCTAGTATCACACTAAAATTGTTCATTAGCGGACTATAATTTTGCGCCTTTGATTTTAAATTGAATTTTGAACAAGTTACAATGGGCAAAATGATCGGTCGCAGCGCCATCTATTGATCGATAGTGGAACTAGTGACCACAGAGTTACTGTTGCAATATTGAGTTATGCCGTTTTTAATTGGCAATCTGCAATCTGCAAAAAAAATTTTGGTTTTAAAATCAGAAGGGAATTCTCTTCTTTACGGAATCAGAACTGCCACTTTTGCCCAATTGAACGCATTCAGAATGCTTTTTTTGCTTCCAGATTGCCAACTACAAACGACATTAGATCCACTTTTTCCCAAAAGATGGCACTGCAATCGGTGGCGAAAAATCGAAATGCTGAAATTCTCACAAAAATGCATTTTCCAGCCAACGGAAAAACATACGAAGGAAAATGAGGTGTCGTAAGGCGCTGCAATCATAGCCGATATATAAACATTTAGAATATTTCGCACAAAATGAAAAATTTTAGCGCCATCAATTGGGATATAGCAAAACTAATGATCAGCATGCTAAGGGAATTTTATAAGCTTTTATATGACACCTCATCTTTCTTTAGTGGTTTTTCCGTTGGTTGGAAAAACGCATTGTTGTGAAAATTTCAACATTTCGATTTTTCGATGGTGGAACTAATGTTTAAAACGTACTTGTTGCATAAATGAGTTAGTTCAGCTATTTCCCAATAGATGGTGCTAAGATCCGCGGCGAAAATTCGAAATGTTGAAATTTACATATAAAATGCATTTTCCAAGCCAACAGAAAAATCCACGAAGGAAGATGAGGTGCCATATGAAAGCTTATCAAATTCCCTAAACATCCTGATCATTAGTTTTGCTATCACCCAACAGATGGTGCTAAAATTTTACATTTTCTGCAAAATTCTCATAATTTTTATATTTCGACACTGATATCAGCGCCATCTATTAATCAATGTCAAATCCAATGATCAGGATCTTTAGGAAATTCGATAAGCTTTCATATGACACCTCATTTTACTTCGAAGGTTTTCCTTTTGGCTGGGAAAAGTAATTTTTGTGAAAATTTGGAAAATGAGGTGTCAAGACACTCTTATGAAATTCTCTATACATTTTTGGCAATGGTCCCATCAACGATCAATTGATATGACTGCAAAATGTTGAAAAATAAAATAAATAGAGGGGCGCGAAAGCTCTTGAAGAGCCAAGGACTAAGTGGCTTAATCTCATCAAAAATTCCGTGAGTGGGTGTGCGGCATTGAAGGGACCTACAATTTGACGCCGATGCCGAACGGCAAATTTGGAAAGCACTTTTTCATGACAGATTGGTACTTTCGGAAGTTTTGTCATTTCTTCGCAGGAGGCTGTGCCCGTGAAAGATCAAATAAAAAACTATGGGCACGAGTAGGACTCGAACACACGACGCACGTTATGCTTAGCAGCCAACGCACCTACCCACACAAAAAAGCATTTTGCAAGCGAACCGAATGATCACGAAGGAAATTGAGGTGTCGTATGAAAGTGAATATTCATAACATGTGAGTAAATGTGCTTTAGACTATCCGTTTCCGATGCTTTACCTCAGTTAACCTCCGGTTTGAGATGTTTGTAGTTTTTTGGTTTTCATTGATTTTTGTCATCGATTAATCAGTTTTGATTTATGCTCAACGATGTTAAATTATAAGAAAGTTATATAAACTTAATCCAGATGGAAAGGAAAAAGCAAATTTACAGCCACTGCGCTTCTGTGTTGAATATCAAGCCACCAGCAACTGCGATATCAATCAATCGTCGCTATCACAGTAGTTATGTAACTCAAATGTCACGAGCCATTCCCTTTGATGGCGTTTCGTCGTCGTGCTCATCAATATTATTTATTTATAATCAGTCGGAAATAATCGCGACACTTCTTGATAGTTCGTGACTTTCTGCAGTCGATTAACCAAATTCGCGCGCCAAGTAAGTCCTTTCTCTTTTCAAATAGCTGGCGTTAAGACGTTATACAAATTTAATTGATTTATCAATAAGAATATTTACTCGGGGATCTCCAAGTTTTCACCAGAGTAATGTCGTCGGCAAACAACAAACCATGAAAAAAGCAACTCAACGACCTTATTGTATTGTCTATCAATCTATCGCTTTTTCTTGGTTATAACGCCCGTTCGATCTTCATCTTGAATGCTTTGCAATTCTTACGCGCACAGAATAGTATTTCATGAGTTTTGCTACTCTCTCTCTCTCTCTCTATTATTCCACCGATCAAGTGAAAGATGAAAAAAGAAAAGCTGGAAAATTGTCTATTACCTCAACTCAAACAAGCAGCAGTGGCACTTTATCTTTTAATAGACGTAGCACTAGGTACTTCAAGGCTTTGCCGTACGTTCACAATTTTGTTGTTCTCTAGCTTTTTGTAGGCTGGTATGGTAGTGGTGTGGTAGATAGAACAATCCAAAGTCAAAGTGGCTCTCCAATTCCCAAAGACTCAATAGAAATCCCGATAGACAGGTGAATGGGTTACTCTGGAGAAGCTTCTCTTGTCTTGTGCTGTTGAGCGCTTCTGGAAAATGGGAAAATTTCTGGAAATGAAAATAGAGTCGTGCGGAAAGCTACATATGATAATTCAAAGATAGTCTTTGATTCATTTTGAAACTTGATCTTGAAGTGGTGTGTTGTGTAGTGCGCTCTTGCCTTCGCGATTCCATCGGGATATAAAATATCGATTTATGATGCATTTTGTACTGAAATTGCTAACTGTTTTAAGTTCTACTTAAAAAAAATTGAGAAGATAAAAATTTAAACTAAGAAAAAAGTCAGCCACTTCTTTTGGTGGTGTTTGATTTTGTTTTTTTTTTCTTTTTTACACAAGTTAATGACAGTGTATTGGAATTTTATTCTGAAATATTACAAAATGATGCATTGGCAAGTTAATTGGATTAAAAAATTAGCGTTTATAGGAGTACTAACGGTAAGTTTTTTTTTTTTTTTGCTGTGTGCTTTATTTTAACTTTGCACTTATCGGTATTTTGATAGAAGCCTTTTACTTACTAACTTAATGTGGCGCTACAGTCCGTTGTGGACTTGGGCCTCAATCAACAGTCTCCGAGAGCCAGCTCGGTCCCTGACAAGCTGTCTTGCTTGCACTCTAAGTTGATTGAGGTCCACTTCCATTTGAGTCCGCCACCTGAGTCACTGGCTTCCTCTCCTCCTACGTCCCTCGGGTATAGTGTCGAAAACTTTCCGGGCCTGAGCAATATTGTCCATCTCTAAATGACCGAGCCATCTGAGTCTTCGCCATTCCCCTTCCATGCACAGGGGGACAAATATGACCCGAAGAACTTTCCTCTCGAAACAGCCTAAGGCATTTTCATCCTATTTTATCAAGATCGATGCGCCTGCATGGACTGGGATGATAGAAGCGTTTTGCTATGTTTTAATTCGAATTTCATGAATTTTCTTTTGAAAAGAAAAGCAACATTAAACATTGAAACAAGAAATAATTTCAAGTTTACTAATAACTTCAAAAATAAATTCAAAAATACGAGTCCAACGTGACCCCTATGGGGTCGATCAAATCACCACCTTCATTGCGGATCCGGATACAAGATTCAGTTTTTTTTTTGTTTTTTTGACATTCTCTATACGACATTTGCCAGCATCTAGAGCGATATCGCAGTGATTTCGTCTTGAATATTGTCCTTAAGCTTGCTTTAAGTCTTTGGTTGGTTGACATACCTTTTTTTATTTTTGAAAATCCCTTCAAGAAAAAGCCCAGTGCCATTAATCGGGCTATCTCGGTGGCCAGTCAATATCCCCCATTTCAATACCACGTGTCCTGGGAACTTGATGAGTTGGTCGATTTGAATCTGGACGGTCCGCTACAGACCGTCTCGAAGTTCGAAGCTAAGCAATGAATAGTGTGATACGCGCGCTGTGTTGCGACAACTGAACGATTACATATAAGGAACATTCGTCAAGCTCACTACTGTGGGCTTGAAGTGTTTCGTTGTTAAAATTTGTATGCAATAAACTTTCCAAAATGTGGTCGACGACGCCAATCGGTTGAAATCTTTCAAAGTTATTCAACATATATTAGAAACAATCCCTTAACCCCCCCCCCCCCATAGATTTCCTCGTCCAAGAATCAGTTTCAAACAGCGCCCAGCCAAACCAACATTTGGAAAAAAAGCCAGAGTGCCCACGCAGCTATTCTTACAAAATACGTCGATAACAATATTTGCGTAGACTATATGACCCCATAGATTTAGATTTCAACAAATCTTTTAGTACAAGGCTCCCCAAATAGACTAGATTGGGAAAATAGTGTGCCCTACACTAACGACTCAACCATTACCATCTACACCTATGGTTCAAAAATGAATACTGGAGTAGGTGGAGGCTTCTACTCTGAAAGCCTTAAAGTTGCCAATTCATTCAGGTTCCGCGACCACAGCAGCGTCTTTCAAGCTGAGATCTTGGCAGTGAAAAACGCTGCTAAACATATTTATCCACGATATGGCGATATCACACGCATACATAACTTTTTTCATTGATGACCAAGCAGCAATAAAAGCCTTCTCTGCCACCTAAATCAAGTCGAAGCGTTTCTTGCTGTCGCGAAGAGCCACGTTGCTGTTTTCCTGGCCACAGTGATGTGCCAGGCAACGAAAAAGCGGATGAGCTTGCAAGAGAATAAGGCTCTACATTAGACTTCTCTCTCATAGACCATCATATAGGAATCCCGTTATGTGAACTGAAACATAACGTCAGTAAAATCGTCCTTCATAAATCAGATGGAATCTCTGAAAAAAGATTCGACAGGATTTTAACTCTTAACAAACCCTCCTTAAGATCCCTTACTGGCATTATTAGAGGACACAACCTACTTGGCTACCACAAGAAAAAAATGGAAGTACCGATGACCTTTGTAGATGCTGTGGTAATGAGGACGAGCATGAAGAGATACTGCTCATTTTCTCTGCCACTGTCCTTCACTCTGTCTTACTAGGAAAAAAACTCTAGGCAACTTAATGAACTAGAGGAGCTATCCGAACTGCCAGGAAAAAGCTTACTTAGCTTTGTCAAAACCTCTAAATGGCTAAACGAACCACACGATTCATGGGTTATTTATTTTTTCAGGAAGTTACAATACTTCGGGGCACCACAATGGATCTACATTCATCTAAGTGTGACGGAAACAACACCAACTGTCAGCCCGCTTAACCTAACCTACCATTTCAATATTTCCATCGACCATACTTATATTTCGCACCCTGTATATCCACTCAATCTTATTTTCAATTGTTTATAATAAATAAAGATTTATTCGTGACGTACTGCCTCTTGCGAAGAACTGACAACACTTCCAAAAGTAATAATCTGTCATTCATGAAAAAAGTGCTTCGTAGCGTTCAGAATCGGCTCTAAACTGTGGATTCCTTCAATTCTTAACACGCACTCAGAGAATTGGTGATGAATGTCATGCCACTTAGGCCTTGGCTCTTCTTGACCCTTCTCGGCACTCTATTTATTCGTAACTTGTATTTTTACAGTCTGAACACTTTTTTAAGGGTTTTGTAGCCACATTGATAACCCTTTTATTTTCATCATGTCCGTATGTCAGCAATCGTCATCTCATCATCATTATCGTTAGCCGCAGAACAATCTCTGCAGCGCAATTTGATCTTCCATGCTGTCTCCTACCATGAATTGTACTGTAAAGGATGCCCCGGAATCACCTTTCCTCAGCCTCCTTGCTATGCTCTATATGCGCCCAAGTTTAGAATTCCTATCTTATATAGAAGCAGTTTCGAAGTAATGGGACTTAAGAGCCTTGGTAGCAGTCGCCCGTGTATTTGTTCTTAAACATTGTTGCATTCCACCCCTTAAACAATTCAACCGTAATACTTGCGCTTCCAGGAATACCCATTAGTTTTCCCTCGAGCCCAAATTCGGTCGTACGCTCAAGTATAGAGAATCGTACTTTAGCCGTACCACGCGAATGTGGAACTCTCTCCCACACTCTATCTTTCCCGATCATTGCAGTGTTCAGTGTTTAAGACCAATGTACACCGACACCTCCTCTCCAACCCGTTCCCACTTTCTTAAAGCACTCACTGATAATAAGGGTATAAAAAAAACCCCTTGAGTGTGTGCTTATTATTAAAAAAAAAAAAATTGTTATCCGTTACAAGGGTTTTGTAGAATTGCAAAGTCTCTCCTTTGGAGAAAGCAGTATACATTTATGTGTCAATCCTTTATCAAAGCTACCGTTTTTTCCTATCACTAGTGACCTTCATTTTTCCTTATCACCTTGCCAAAAAAACAGAATAGTTCTACGCCTTTAACTGCCAATTAACTAAAACCAACAACATTTACATAATATTGCCAGCCACCTCTCATTCATATCAGCTCCAGAACTTAGCAGCAACACTGCATATTTTCATTCGAAATGTTCTACAAATTAGAAAAAAAACAACCTGTCATCACCAAATAGAATGCAGAACCATATAATCGGTCTGGTTCTTTCATTTTGTCACATCTTGAAGTGAAGCGAACATTCTAATAGTTTTCTAGTATGATAGACGCAGTTCAACTTGATATTTTTCATTTTATCATGCCCACCTCTCCAACCAATTACCTATATCTAAATAATTTCTCTCTCTGCATTCGAACCGTAAAATCAGCACCAGTGACCCATTTCGGAAATAGGTATGCCAATACCAAAAGCCTGCAGGCTTTATTTACCGACTCGCACTTTGCCGCAGTATAAACCAAACGACAAGGTAAACCGGGCGCTAACTCACAATCAAATTCGAAGAGAGAGAAAAAAACAACAGTCAACATCATGGCACACTCCACATGACACACTAAACAACCCACCACCCATCATCATATCGTCGTCATCGTCTTCAAAGCCTCGCCACTTGGCCAACTCTTCACTTTTCCACTGCATCAAGTCGAACAAGTTGAAACCCATTTTCCCTAGTTATTTTCTATACACGAAGTCAACATATATTTTGGTTGCAGCAAGCTTACTTTTCAGCAATTTTAACAGTTCCATCCGTGAAATGTTGTTTGACTTACAATGCAACGTTTGACAGTGAGATAGCACTTGGGGTCTGGCGGTCTGGGTCGTCGAGCTTGTAGGATGTCATAACAAAGTATAATATCTGGAGAATGGCAGAGTGCGGATAGAAATGCAATCTTCAAGATGCAATTGCCGATAGCCGTTGAAAAGTTTTAAAAGTCGACAAAAGAGAAGATTTGTATGTTAAACGGAATTGTCGCCACTGAAAAAAAATGCTGTTTCATAGGAAAATTTTTCGGTTCGGTTTCGTTTCGCTAATGAAAAATAAAGCAACACAACAATGTTAGATTTCATTTAGAATGGTGGTTTTAGCTGAAAGAAAAAAAGTAATAAATTTCATTGAAAGTGGTATTCCTTGTATAGCAATTAAGGCACCAGCATACCTGCATGCTTCATTGTGGTAGCCAGTAGGGTTTTTTTTTCTCTGTCTATGCGCTGGTTCGAATGCGAAATCTAATTTTACCTTTTGCGGAAGTTCATCTACGCTTTCCGATGTGCTTTATAATTTATTCGCAAGACGCATCATAGACACAAACGTGTGTGCGTTGAGTGGTGTGTATATGAACCCATCAGCATTCCTTGTGCTTTCAAATAGCATCAACTGGCAACAGGTCCGTGAATAATCGAAAAGGTAATTACTTACTGACTAAAGGGTGTCCAAATAGGATGTAGGTAACTTGGTTTGGCTCAGGCTTGTGAAAATTGAAAGCATCTACAGAGACGAACTGTATAAGGCAATGTCTAGTTTTGGCATCCCTGCCAAACTCGTTCGCTTGTGCAAAATGACAATGGAGAACTCACGCTGCTGGCTGCTCTATCAAGGTTGGCAACGAGCTTACGGAATCTTTCGACGTCAAAAAAGGATTCAGACAAGGCGATGCACTGTCGTGCGATTTCCTTAACATCGTTCTTGAGAAGATAGTGCAGAACTCCACCGTCAACACCAGAGGCACTATCTTCCAAAAATCTGTTCAACTTCTCGCGTACGCCGATGATATTGATTTAATGGGAAGAACACAGCGTGATGTCAATAGCGCCTTTGGGAAAATTGAGACAGAAGCGGCAGAAATGGGCTTAGCGGTAAATGAGGGAAAGATGAAGTATATGCTGTCTTCGAGGAAGGACACCCAACACCGATGGCTCGGACAGAACATCACAATAGACGCATACAACTTCGAGGTATTAGAGGAGTTTTTCTACCTAGGCTCCGCTATAAACACGGGCAATAACACCAGCGCCTAGATCAGACGAAGAATAACTTTTGCTAATCGCAAGAAAGCAATTGAGTGGAAAAGGCCACTCTCGAGCAACTAAGGTAAAATTGTACAACACCCTCATCATCCGAGTCCTGCTGTATGGTGCAGAAACATGGACCTTGAAAAAATTGGATGATAGTGCCTTAGGCAGTTTCGAGAGGAAAGTTCTTCGGGTCATCTTTGGCCCCGTGTGCATTGAAGGGAAATGGCGAAGAAGATACAACAGCGAACTTTACGGGTTGTACAACGACATGGACCTAGTCAGAAGTGTCAAGGTCCAGAGACTCAGATGGCTTGGTCATTTAAAGCAGATGGACACCAATGCTCCGGCCCGTAAGGACTTCGACACTAATTCCCGAGGGGGGGTTAGACCGCGACTCAGGTAGGTGGCGCATTCAAGTGGAAGAGGACCTCAAGCAACTTGGAGTGCAAAACTGGAGACTGCTAGCTAGAGACCAATTGGCTGGCGGGGACTGTTGATTGAGGCCCAAGTCCACAACGGACTGTAGCGCCACCTTAAGGAAGTAAGTAAGTTGAGAAAATTGTGCTGATCATATCTGAATAAAAAGCACCAGAGGACGGGAAATTTTTGTCGAAAATGTTTGAAGGAAGTAAACTTAGAAAAGAACTTGAACACCAGCTTGAATTGCTTTCTCTAATAACCATACAAACACGATAGTTCACTGCGGCGTATGTGTGTTTTTGTTTTTGTTAATCCTCGTTAATATTTAATTTTTCTGAGGTCAAGTTTAAAACAAAGAAAGCAAAATGCTTTCTTTTAAGAGAAAATCTGTGAGAAAATTACGCAGGTACAAGTTTTTAGAAGAGATGTACTTCAAA
>CAKKXW010000005.1:6604379-6778360 GCA_920937365.1 Sphaerophoria rueppellii
TGTACCACTTTAGGCAAAAAGTTTAGATTATTACTTTTTATTAAAAACAAAAATTCCGTTAGGTTTACCAGAAGCTAATTTCCGTCGCCCATTAACAGAGAAACGCGAAAGTTCGGTTTTTAATTGTGCACCACGTCGGTTACCTTACACTCATACAATCGAGTTAAGGAAAATATTAGATGATCTTTTAGAAAGAAAAATAATTCAAGAAAGCAATTCTCCTTTTGCGTCACCAATAGTGTTAGCGAAAAAAAAAGATGGAACTTTTCGCCTATGTATTGATTATAGACAATTAAATCGCATGACGCAAAGAGACAATTACCCGCTGCCTTTAATCGAAGACCATTTGGATTGCCTTAAAAACAAAAATTATTTTTCATTATTAGATTTGAAAAACGGATTTCACCATGTGAAAGTAGCAGATGAATCCATAAAACTAACATCATTTGTTACCCCTTTGGGGCAATTTGAATATTTGTACATGCCTTTTGGGCTCAAAAACGCCCCAGCCACTTTTCAACGATATATTAATTCAATTTTTAAAAATCTAATTTCTGAAGGCAAAATACTAATTTACATCGACGATTTGCTCGTGGCTACTGAAACCAAAGAAGAACATTTTGCCATACTAGAAAATGTTGCGAAACTAGTTTCAGAATACAAGCTTAAGCTAAGGTATGATAAATGTTTTTTTATGATGGAATCTATCACTTATCTCGGTTATGAAGTAAGTTCAAATGGTATAAAACCGAATTCGAATGGTTTAAAGGCGGTTCAACTTTTTCCCATTCCAAAAAACATCAAAGAGCTTCACTCATTTTTAGGTTTGTGCTCATATTTTAGAAAATTTATACAAAACTTCTCTTTAATTTCGAAGCCACTTTATGACCTTTTAAAACAGAATGTTCAATTTCAATTCGGTCCAAAGGAGCTTGATACTTTTGAGTCTTTAAAAATTAAATTGCTTCAAGCACCAGTCCTGTGTATTTATTCGCCACACGCTCAAACAGAGCTGCATTGCGATGCCAGTGCTCTGGGCTTCGGTGCAGTGTTGATGCAAAAGCAGACAGATGGAAAATTCCATCCGATTCTCTTTTTTTCTAAAAGATCGACATCCGCAGAATCAAGGTATCACTCTTTTGAGCTTGAAACTCTCGCGATCATATACGCCTTAAGAAGATTTCGCACATATTTGATTGGTCTTAACTTCAAAATTATAACTGATTGCAAATCATTGTCACTTACTCTAAGCAAGAAAATGATAAATCCTAGAATATCGAGATGGGCTTTGGAGCTCCAGGAGTATGATTATGTTGTTGAACATCGTGATTCCGATAGAATGCATCATGTCGACGCGTTGAGTAGATGTCATAACATACTACTCATCCAACCTGATTCATTTGAAAATGCTTTGGCTTGTGCACAAAACGATGACAATGAAATACAACACTTACTCAAATCATTAGAAAAATGTGAACATCCATTCTTTGAAATAATAAACGGGCTTGTATATAGAAAATGTAAGAACCATGTTGCATTTTATGTGCCGAGAGACATGGAAAAAACAATCATCCAAACTCATCATGACGCTCTATGTCATGTGGGTGCGGATAAAGTATTTGAACACCTAAAAAAGACTTATTGGTTTCCGGCGATGAAGGACAAGATCAAAAAATATATTAAGTCCTGTCTAAAATGTATTTATTTTTCGGTTCCCTCTGGGAAAAAAGAGGGTGAACTTCATCCAATTCCTAAAGGTAACATACCTTTTGAAACGGTGCATATTGACCATTATGGTCCCCTTCCATCCGGCATAAGAAACTTAAAAAAACATATTTTTCTCATCGTCGATGCCTTTACTAAGTTTACGAAATTATACCCCGTGAAGACCACCAGCTCCAAAGAGGTAATACAGTGTATGCAAAACTATTTTTCAGCTTACAGTCGACCAAAAAGGATTATTTCAGACAGAGGATCTTGCTTCACCTCTGACGAATTTTCTTTGTTTTGCAAACATTTTGATATTGTTCACATTAAAGTGGCAACCCATTCCCCACAGTCAAATGGACAAGTGGAAAGGGTTAATAGGCTTTTGACAGCCATGTTGTCAAAAGAAACAGAAGTTGATCCTGGCGAATGGTCAAAATATTTACAAAAAATTGAATTTTCAGTTAATAACACTGTCAACAGAAGCATAGGAACCAGTCCAAGTATGCTGTTATTTGGTACTGCTCAAAGAGGAGAGACGTACGACAAAATCCGGGATTATCTCGAAACTCACCATTGCGAAGGGCAACCCGTGAACATAACAGAGGAAAGGGAAAACGCTAATTTAAAAATTAAGCGAAGTCAAGAGGTAAACAAAATCGAATTTGATAAAAAACACAAAAAGCCTCATAAGTATAAAGTAGGCGAATACGTCGTTATAAAAAATATTGTAACAACAGCGGGCATCAACAAAAAACTTTTGCCTAAATATAAGGGCCCATATATCGTTTCTGAAGTTTTGCCTAACGATAGATACCGTATTAAAGATCCTGAAAATCTACAAATATCCCGAGTTCGTTATGATGGTGTATGTAGCCCCGAAAATATGAAACCATATGTGTTGAACAATTGAAAACCAAACCTCGTTTCATTACCAATTTTTTTCAAAACACATAATCGTTTTGCATTCATTTATCTGGTTTCGAATAATCATTGTAGAAACAGAGCATACTCATTTTTTAAAAGTACCAAGCAATAATAATAATTATTATGTTTAATAAAAAGAAAATCGAGTCGATTTTATGTCAGGAATGGCCGAATTGTAGGCATTCGAATAATCATATTATACTCCTAGCTTTAAGTAATACAACCGCAGTGTTATTCTTGTCACAATATCGTAATTTCCGAAAGTCTAATCATCATTAACGTTAATGTTTCTCTTTTTATCTTTTACTGTACAGTCGTATGATTTATGTTCTATGTATCAACCAATGTATGTACATATTTAAGTTAAGCTGTTAATCCATGCTCATGCAACTCTAACTCGATGTAAAAAGAAGAATAAATTGATCACTTGTTGTTGGCTATTCAAACGATCACCTCGTCTTTTGTTTTTTTGGGTTAGAGTCTATATTTTTAAGTCCTATATCGTATTGATGCTTTTATAAATAGAATATCAGATCGTAGTGTCCTTACTCCGTAACATAGTGGTTAGGTGCGTTGGCTGCTAAGCAGAACGTCGTGGGTTCTAGTTCTTCTCTAGTGCTTCTCAATTTTGCAGCTTGAGATCAGCGTTAAATTGTAGGTCCCCTCAATTTTTCACACGCACCCAGAGAATTATTGATGAGAGTAAGCCACTCAGGCCTTGGCTCTCCAAGAGCTTTCGCGCCACTCTATATATTTATTTTGATTTAGATAATTCAAATGGAAGCAAAGGCTTCACTTGTAGTGCACATCGTGCCTTCGGTATCGATGAATCCCTTCTTCGTTGGATTAGAGACTTTCTTTCGAACCGTTCAATACAAGTTGTATTAGACGGATTCGAGTCTGAAACCCACAATATAAATGTTGGTGTGCCCCAGGGCTCCGTTTTGTCTCCGACCCTCTTTATCATTTTTACTAATGATCTCTTGTCTGTTACTTCTAATCCAATAAATTGTTTCGCTGACGATAATACCCTAAGCTTCTCACATTCGTTTCCAGATTCACATCCCTTCTCTTCGGATGTGGAATTGCAACCGCAAAATATGATAAGTTCATTAAACTCTGACCTAAACAGCATTGTCCAATGGGGAATTAAGAACCGTGTAGAGTTTAATACTTCGAAAACTCTGCCACTGTTCCTGAGTGGCACTAACATCAATGAGACCGAACATCTCGAGATTCTCGGTATGTGCATCACTGACCACCTCCTGTGGACCGCGCACATACGCAATGTCGCCAAAAATGCCGCAAGATGTTTGGGTTTCTTAAGACGGTGCAAGAAATTTTTCTCCCCGTCTTATCTGGCTATTTTCTATAAAACCTATATCCGTCCAAAGCTTGAGTACAATTCACATCTCTGGGCTGGTGCTCCAGCTACTTACTTAAGCCTCTTGGATGAAATTCAAAAAAGAGCTGTAAGAATGATTGGTGATAGAGAGATCACTAACGCATTCACCACTTTAGACCAACGTCGTAACGTAGCGTGTCTCTCCTTGTTTTATGGCTACTTTTACGGAAATTGCTCTAATGAAATAGCCAGTTGCATTCCTCCCCTCAAACAATTCGCCTGTAATACTCGCGCTTCTAGGAATGCCCATCACTTTACCCTCGAGTCGAACTTCGGACGTACTCTCAAGAATAGGGAATCATTTTTTAGCCGTACTACGCGAATGTGGGACTCTCTTCCACACTCTGTCTTTCCCATTCACTACAATGTTCAAGAATTTAAGACCAATGTACACCGACATCTCCTTTCCAACCCGTTCCCTTCTTCCTAATGCACTCACTGTGTCTCTGGCATAAAAAGGGTATAAAAATCCCTGAGTGAGTGCAAATTATAAAAAAAAAAAAAAAAAAATTCTGAAGTGTCCTAAATAGACAGATGACAGCTCAAAATTGGATTGATATTTGACAAAATATGTCTCTTTATTTGCCACTCATCGCTGAATATAAGTACGGCGACGAAACAATGGGACGCTGACAAACGCTTTGCCATTCCCCTTTCATTTCAACATCTTCCTTTTAGTCCTCTACCCAATTTACCTTTAAAAGGTAATTACAATTTGTTCCGAACTCAAGTTTTGTAGCGCAAACGCAATCACGATCTGACTTCTTTCTGTATGTAAAAATACAAAATTAGAATCCATCATTCTCCCCTTAGAATATAGCAATCCATCCAGACTACTTTCGAGCTATTTTTGCATAATGAAAACTCACTTTGCCACACCAAGTGAAAAGTGATATGATAACTGAGAATACCTTTTATCCAAACAATTCCTATCTTCTAACATACTTGTATCCGAATGCCTTTGAATATCATTCGCTCCACAATCTTATGCATTTTTATTCTTACAATTGCAGACAATCGTTGGATACAGCAGAGCCCAAGATTACGATGGTGAGTATACTCAATTTTAATGCATCTACTTTCATATATACCGGGGGAAAGATATCTCTATTGTGCAAGCATAATGCTAATCCTAATTAACGGTAGCACATAGTCCGACTGCAGTTGGGTGTTGTAACTTTTTCCATTCCAAATTTGTTCTATTCTCAAGTCTCGATTTAAAGATGGCAATGAGAATGCCAATTCTTGGGTTTTTTTCTCTTGAATTTAATTATTACCATACACGCACCTGGTGCATCTAACTAAGTATCTCATATTCTATCTTACAGTTGGTGACATACAATGCTCATTCTCAACGGCGCCGGGGTCAAATGTAGATGATTTGATAACGGCACGATTAAAGCGACCCGCTGGCTTTAAAGGTGCCCCCTATTCGCTGATGATCGAAGTGTGAACCCGGAGACAGATCGCAACTGTGCGATCAAGCAAGATCCCAATGATCCAACTGAATTGGCATATAATTTGAAAATTACGGATTTCAGCCGATGTGGAGTGCTTAAGAGAAATGTAAATTTGATGAGAGTATATGGAAGTGTAATTGAAATAGTCGGGATTGTATTTCTTTTAGGGTTTTGTTCATGTACGAATATGGTTTCCACAGTTCCCGGGTGTTGTGATGCAGTCCGATCAAGAATTAATTATTATGTGTAAACCACCGGAGCCTACTGTAATCGAGAATAAAGCAGCAGGGTTCGCTGGAAGCTTGTAAGTTAAATTATTTTAAACGAGTTAGTGGTAGAGGAAAATGTCCATTTAATTTGTAAAATTTCTTATTTCTTCCGCTTTTATTTTAGCCCTCATGGAGCTCGCGTATCTGGTGTAGTTGAGGAAACCCCAGGTCGATTGGAATACGAAGTCGCACTTTATAAAGAAGCCCCACCTATTGCCCGAATAAGTGGTGCCAATACCCCAGTTAGCACAACTAAAGACCCACCAGCTTCAAGTGAGTTACCAGTTGATCAAGCAGTACCGATCGGCACTAAACTTCAGCTTCGAGCCAGAATAAGTGCAACATCAGTTTGGAAATATGTTAAGCTAATGGAAGTCACCGTCTCGCCAGATCCTGATGCCCCGCATGCTATGGGAGCAGTTTCTCTAGTTCGTGACGGATGTAGAAATCGTGATTTTGCCACAATTATTCCACATCAACCGGCACGCTACAGAGATCGTCACAATGAGGTGTTCTTAGATTTTGAAGCGTTCCTATTGAGTTCAATGAAGGAACGAGCTACACTTTGGATTCACTCACAAATCAAAGCCTGCATGGATCCTAGTGATTGTCAGCCTGATTTTTGTATGGACATTTATGAACCTTCGGGACATGGCAGGAAACGCAGGGCCTTAGATTATCATCAATCATCTAATAAGACAGAATTTACGCGATTTAAGGAAAACATAGAATACACCGTTATAATGCCGGGAGAAATTGAAATGACACCGGAACAGGAAACATGTAGAAATGTTTTGGTTATTGCTGGATTCTTGGGATTGCTCCTATCGATTGCGGTAACGTTTGTAAGTTCAATTTTAATTTGAAGATTCCAACACATTCTTGTTATTGTGAATACATTTTCTAAATTTCAGATTTGCACTCTGGCTGCACGCCTCCAAATGGAACAAAAGATAAAAATGAATCAAATGGGTCCCGGTTACACATCAGGCTATGCTGCACGAACAATGGTTCAATAGAATTGACTGCACGTAGGCTCATGATTTTGACATCGAATTTAGTGTTTGTTTTAAAGAAAAAAAGTCTGTAGCTTGTAGTTTTTCAAACTAACCTCAAATTAAGTAGAAAATCAAAGCGGTTGCTTTCCTAGTGGACTCATGTATGCATTTATATAATTTAGAATAATATTAAAATTAGATTAGATTGTCAGACTTGAAGCCTTTTTTCGAAATTAAAGAAAAGTTAGCTATAGTTTAAGTAATTTTTTTGGAATACGAGTTTGTAAAAATCGAATAAATGTGACTGATAGAAATGTTAAAATAAATTAATAAAAAAATAGTGTAATACCGAACTTTCTTTCTCTCTCTGAAGATTCTTGACATCAATGCAATAGTTACATCAACTGCTTTGAAAGAAAACTTCTCCGGGCGGTCGTTGGTGCGATTAGTCGGCACTATAATGAACGACATCTTTCCGGCTCCTTGTGGCCCTCAATTAACTTGGCCTGCGCAATTAAGTGGCGTTACAGTCCGTTGTGGACTTGGGCCTCAATCAATAGTCTCCGCCAGCTAGCTCGGTCCCTAGCTAGCTGTCTCCAGTTTTCCACTCCAAGTTGATTGAGGTCCTCTTCCACTTGAGTGCGCCACCTGAGTCACGGTCTTCCTCTCCTCCTACGTCCCTCAGGAATAGTGTCGAAGACTTTCCGGGCCGGAGCATTGGTGTCCATCCGCTCTAAATGACCGAGCCATCTGAGTCTCTGGACTTGACCCTTCTGGCTAGGTCCATGTCGTTGTACAACCCGTAATTCGCTGTTATTATCTTCTTCGCCATTCCCCTTCAATGCACACTGGGCCAAAGCTGACCCGAAGAACTTTCCTCTCGAAACATCCTAAGGCACTTTCATCCGATTTTGTCAAGGTCTATGCTTCTGCACCATACAGCAGGACTGGAATAATGAGTGTGTTGTACAATTTTACCTTAGTTGCTCGAGAGAGGGCTTTTCCACTCAATTGCTTTCTTAGCCCAAAAAAACAGCGATTAGCAAGAGTTAATCTTCGTCTGATCTCGGCGATTTTATTACTGCCCGTGTTTATAGCGGAGACAAACTCCTCTACTACCTCGAAGTTGTATGCGTCTACTGTGACGTTCTGTCCGAGCTGTTCGTGTTGGGTGTCCTTCCTCGAAGACAGCATATACTTCGTTTTCCCTCATTTACCGCTTAACCCATTTTTGCCGCTAATGTCTAATTTCTCACAAAGGCGTACCCGAGAAGTTGAACAGATTTTTGGAAGACAGTGCCTCTGGTGTTGACGGTGGAGTTCTGCACTATCTTCTCAAGAACGGTGTTAAAGAAAACTCACGACAGTGCATCGCCTTGTCTGAATCCTTTTTTGACGTCGAAAGATTCCGTAAGCTAGTTGCCAACCTTTATGGAGCAGCGTGAGTTCTCCTTCGTCATTTTGCACAAGCTAACGATGACAAAACTAGACAAAGTTTTGTACAGTTTTTCTCTGTAGATGCTGTCATACGCGGCCTTAAAATCGTTAAAAAGGTGGTGGGTATCGATTTCGAGTTCATAGGTCTTTTCCAGGATCTGCCGCAACGTGAAAATTTGGTCGATGGTTGACTCTCCTGGCCTGAAGCCACATTGATAAGGACCAATCAGATTGTTGACGAAAGGCTTCAGACGTTCACATATTACGGCAGAGAGGATCTTATAGCCGATGTTTAGTAGACTTATTTCTCTGTAGTTGGCGCAGTTTAGAGGATCTCCCTTTTTCAGGATCGGGCAAACAATGCCAATGATCGGGAATGCATTCCTCTGACCATATCTTACAGATGATTTGGTGCATGCTCTTATCTAGCTCGTCGCCTGCTGCTTTGAACAGCTTAGCAGCTAGACCATCTGCTCCAGTGGCCTTGTTGGATTTCAGCCGTGATAATAACCTCATCAAGCTATTTGAAAATTTCTTATTTGGAATAACTTACGGGAACCCAATTTTTGGTATTAAGTACTTTTTATTTTTATTAATTTCTTTTTTTTCGAAAAATGTATTAATGTTTCTTTTTCTCCATTACTATTTTTTCTACATTTCAACATGTAATTTCAATCTTTTCTTTTACTATGAAATAAACTTTCCTATAAATTCTTAAAACTACTTTTTCTTACATAAGAATAACAAATTGAATGCATTTATTACAATTTCACCATATTAGAAACAAAAAATTAAAAACAAAAGCAAATATTTGTCTGAATTATTAATAATTGAATAAATAGTTATGCATTTAGTTGTCTACATTTCTTTGGCTTTTTTTCTGTTTTGTGAATTTATTTATTTTAACTCTTTGGTATCGCAATGAGATTCTTATTTTTTTATTGTTTACCTAAAATATGAATAAAAATTATGTTTTGTATAAAAAAGTCTTCGCTATTGCGATACAGATTATATAAGTTTCTATATTTTTTCTTACTTGTTAGTGTTAAACATAATTTTATTTTGTTTTTGTTTAGCATCGTTTTTATTTAATAAAAATACAAAATAGTTTTGTTTGTTGTGTCTGTGCTATGGTTTTAATAATTGTCTTAAAATATAAAATTTGATATTAATTTTTTATTAAACTTCAATTTCAATAAATATTTATATTTTTAAAATTAAGTTAATTTTTAATGATTGTGGTGTGTTCTGTTAATGATTTAAGTAATACAAGGAGATTGTGCGAGAAAGAATTTCAATGATTGAATATATTTTATGGTTTTAATCATTTAAAGTGATTAAACAAAAACAAAAAAACTTAAGTTCTGAATACTTTTATGGATGAGTAATGAGAGAAGGTGGTTGTTGTCATGAAACTAAGTGAGGGTGTTAGTAGTTAGTAGGTGGGGTAAGCCTTAGTTTAAAAATGTATTGCGGGATTATCAAGAGGTTTCTGTAAACTCATCTTAAGTTGATAATCACAAGAAAGGTATTTATTTTACTAGAAAAAAAAAAATCATCTCACTTTCTGTAATTTTGTCATTTTGAATGTACAAGAAATATAAAAGAAAAATGATCAACTAGCATTGGGAACTTTAACAGGAAACAAGAACTGTATTTGAAAAAAAACGGCAAAGTGTGTGTCGTGAAGAATCCTTCGTACGTGCGACTACTTATAAAACTGAAGCTGTTTAACTTAACAAAAGACTTTAAGTTAATTAACTTACTAAAGTAATTTTACTGGGAAAGGAGCAGTGACTAGATTGTACTTATTTTTATGATTATTTTACTTTACTTTTAAGTGACTCTAGTCAGTTAAGTCAATAAGAAGCAAATTTAACTTAAGCGAGTGATGGTTTTTGAAAATGGGAGATCCTCTAAACTGCGCCAACTACAGAGAATCAGTCTACTTAACATCACCTACAAGATCCTCTCTGCCGTAATATGTGAACGTCTGAAGCCTTTCGTCAACAATCTGATTGGTCCTTATCATGTGGCTTCAGCCGGAAAGTCAACCATCGACCAAATTTTCACGTTGCGGCAGATCCTGGAAAAGACTATGAACTCCAAATCGATACCCACCACCTTTTCATCGATTTTAAGGCCGCGTATGACAGCATCTACAGAGACGAACTGTATAAAGCTATGTCTAGTTTTGGCATCCCTGCCAAGCTCGTTCGCTTGTGCAAAATGACGATGGAGAACTCACGCTGCTCATCAAGGTTGGCAACGAGCTTACGGAATCTTTCGACGTCAAAAAGGATTCAGACAAGGCGATGCACTGTCGTGCGATTTCTTTAACATCGTTCTTGAGAAGATAGTGCAAAACTCCACCGTCAACACCACAAAAATCTGTTCAACTTCTCGCGTACGCCGATGATATTGATATAATGGGAAGAACACAGCGTGATGTCAATGGTGCCTTTGTGAGAATTGAGACAGAAGCGGCAAAAATGGGTTTAGCGGTAAATGAGAGAAAAACGAAGTATATGCTGTCTTCGAGGAAGGACACCCAACACCGACGGCTTGGGCAGAACGTCACAATAGACGCATACAACTTCGAGGTAGTAGAGGAGTTTGTCTACCTAGGCTCCGCTATAAACACGGGCAATAACACCAGCGCCGAGATCAGACGAAGAATAACTCTTGCTAATCGCTGTTTCTTTGGGCTAAGAAAGCAAAAGCCCTCTCTCGAGCAACTAAGGTAAAATTGTACAACACCCTCATCATCCCAGTCCTGCTGTATGGCGCAGAAGCATGGAAATCGACAAAATCGGATGAAAGTGCCTTAGGCTGTTTCGAGAGGAAAGTTCTTTGGGTCATCTTTGGCCCCGTGTGCATTGAAGGGGAATGGCGAAGAAGATAATAACAGCGAACTTTACGGGTTGTACAACAACATGGACCTAGCCAAAGGGCCATGGTCCAGAGACTCAGATGGCTTGGTCATTTAGAGCGGATGGACACCAATGCTACGGCCCGGAAAGCCTTCGACACTATTCCCGAGGGACGTAGGAGGAGAGGAAGACCGCGACTCAGGTGGCGCACTCATGTGGAAGAGGACCTCAATCAACATGGAGTGCAAAACTGGAGACAGCTAGCTAGGGACTGAGCTGGCTGGCGGAGACTGTTGTTCAAGTCCACAGGGCACTGTAGGTGGCAGGTACGAACCTGCTGTCATACATTCAGAGGGCAGAGCCTCATACTTTAGTAGCTACAGAGAGTAAAAAAAGGGTACCATGATGGTTTTTTCGTTTGGATTGACCCTGTGAAAAGTCCTGTGGGGGAATTTGTCCAATAACATACCCCAGTGGGATATGAATATACGTACCTGATGTCCAAATTTCAGAGGACAGGGCCAAATACCTTAGGAGATACAGTGGGTCAAAGGGGTACTTTTTGGTTTTCTTTTATTTGAATTCAGTCTGTACAAAATCTTGTAAGGGATTTTTTTCAATAATATAGCCCAGTGTGGGATATGAACGTACGCGCCTCTTGTACAAATTTCAAAGTACAGGGCCGTGATAGTTTTTTTGTTTGGATTGACCCTGTGAAAAGTCCTGTGGGGGAATTTGTCCAATAATTTACCTCAGTGAGGGATATGAATGTATGCACCTGCTGTTCAAATTTCAGAGGACAGGGCCGTATCCTTTTATAGCTACAGAGTATCAAAGGGGTACCATGATGTTCTAGAAGCTGATGGATTGGAAAAAGCGAATTTCTATTCAAAATAGATTTCAGAAACCTCAAGCGAAACTTGTTGTTTTTTGTAATATAAAGAAATTAAATACATACTAACAAAATGGTGTCTACCTCTTATGTATAATTAATTTTAATCTCTATACACTATTAGTTTTTACTGTCAAGTTTCATACTACAAAAAAGTCTTAACGGTCAGTCATTGTCCGTTTTTATCCAAGAAAATGTAGATATATAAATATACCTGCATACATACATGTATGTACGTTAGCTTTTTTTATATTATGGGTAGTTATTTTATTTATCATGCATCGATGCCTAACTAAAAGATTTTTTCAAAAAAGTTATATTTCTGTTTATTTCTTTTTGGCTATAAGTTTATAGTATATTTAATTTATTTGTTTACTTTTGTCATTATTTTTGCTATTAGTTTTTATATTTTTCTTTTATGATAGATCGGCTGAAGAGAAAAAGAAGATGAATAACTAGTTTATTATATTTTGAATTTTCTGTCTTTCCAGTTCACATACACTATTATGTGTTTAGTCAAGAGTATTTATAGCAAACTATATGGTCCCAATTTATGGGTTGGACTTTTTTATATACTTTCATATGTTTTTGTTTTTTTTTTTGTTTTTGTGTTTTGTTACCGTTACTTTTTTTAAGGGAAATAGTACTATAGAAAATTAAGTTTATCAAGATATCAAACTAGCATGGGAATTGGGAATACAACAGTCGTTGAATAGGTAAGAAAATACGATGTTTTATTTTATTTATTTGTTAAGCTATAAAAATTAAAACTATTTAATTAAGTCACATGTTATAATTGGAAATGTTTTTTCCCTTTAAATTGACTATGCTTTTAATTTAACGAAGTGTTTGTCTTCAATTTTGCCTTTAATAATTTAATAATAATATTTTTATGCACCAAATCTATAAAATATTGTGATTGCTTTTTTTCTTTTTAATGAATTTTGATTTGACAAATTATAAATAAACTTACATATGTAATATAAACATTACCTTATTTTATAAGCCAAACAAATAACTCCAGGTGGGGATCAATATTGCTATTTGGAGCTTCGAATTACAAGAGAATTAAATTAATTGTGTACCTGATATTTGGAATGATTTAAAATTAATTCATTTACAATTTTAATATACCTAATGCTTACATATTTGTTGTAAGTTGCAAGTCCTGAAAGGAAAAATTAACTTGTGCTACATGAAAAATTTGTTTAGATACAACTTGCTAGCCACTAATGGAAGTTCGCTGTGCGGCAAATAAGCTTTTAGTTGCGATGAAACAGTGCAAAAAGAAAAAGAACTAAGCAGTAGTCGACTCAAATGTTAATAAGCCTCTCATATTTTTTTTTCTCTAAAGAAAAGGTTGCCTGATTTTATTGCAAATTAATAAATACATAAATAATTGTTTATAATTCAAGCGATCTTTACCCACAAAAACTGACGCTAAACAATAAGCAGTGCAGGTGCAAATGGGTAACACCTCATCTGAGTTGTTTCAAAACATGGGCAGGGTTTAGACAAGGAGATTCGCTGTCATGTGACTTCTTCAACATAGTTCTGGAACAGAACCTGCGCAAGGCAGATGTGAGCACGGAAAACACTATCTTCAACAAGTCCATCCAGCTCCTAGGCTATGCGGACGATATAGACATCATCGGTTGATCCAAGAGAGCTGTTCTTGAGGCCTTCACAGCGATTGAGAAAAAGAGTGGCGCGACAGCTCTTGAAGAGCCAAGGTCTAAGTGGGTTATTCTCATCAACAATTCTCTAGGTGCGTGTTAAGCAATGAGGGGATCTACAATTTAATGCTGATTCCGAACGGTAAAGTTGAGAAGCACATTTTCATGACAGATTGATACTCTTGGAAGTTTTCAGTTCTTCGCAAGAAGCAGTGCCGTTAAGAGATGAAATAAAAACTATTGGCACAAGTAGGACTCGAACCCACGACGTTCTGCTTAGCAGCCAACGCACCTAGCCACTAAGCTACGGAGTACGGACACTACACAGCGATTGAAGAACAGGCAAAACTCGTTGGTCTTGAAGTGAATGACGATAATACAAAGTACATGCCATCAACAAACAAAAGGCACTGTTGGTAGCAGCAATTTCGAGGTAGTTAAGGAGTTCACCTACCTTGGAACAAACATCAATCCCACAAATGACATCTTAGTGGCGATCCGAAGAAGAGCTACGCTAGCGAACCGCTGCTGCTTCGGTTTGGCAAAACAACTGGGTTCAAAACTCCTCCTCGAAAGACAACGTGTCTGTTATACAAAACTTTTAAATTTTACCAGCCCTACAAGTAAAAAAGGGGAATTGATACTGGGCACTTTCGAAAGAAAAATTCTTCGACAGATTTTCGGTCCCGTATGCGACGATGGCGAACGGAGAAGAAGGTTCAACCGAGAACTGTATGAGCTGTGGATATAGTCCAAAAGCCAAGAAAAGACGACTACATTGGCTCGGCCACATCGAGTGAATGGACGACAACGCTCCAGCCAAGAAAGTCTTCTCATCCCAGCCCCCAGGTTCGAGACGACAAGGAAGACCGAACCTACGGTACAAGGACCAAGTGACTGCGGATGCCAGAGCGCTTGGTTTCGGCGATTGGAGAGTGCATGCGAGGGACCGTTCACGATGGAAGGCTGCAGTATCTCAGTCTCAGGCTGAGATCCTTCATGGATTGTGAGCCGGGTAAGTAAGTAAGTAAGTAAGTAAGATCTTTACCTGAGAGATGTGGAGACAAATAAAGATGAGAACAGAGCCTACAGTGTGATGTGAAATTTCGTAACGAGTATAAGCTGAATGAATCAATATGATCTTTCTGCTCTGGCCTTTTCTAAATTGATCTAGACACACAGCTACATTGTAAACTTGTTAGAAACGAAACATCTATTTCTCAATCAACTTGACATCACACAAAGATTTTATCTCAAATTTCATGACCAGATGATAGTGTTTCGACTTATAACGAATGAAATGTTTGAGCTGTCAAAACTGACATGCTAAAAACTGTAGTTTTAGCTAAGTATGTTTCTATCACTCTCCATTTCACTGGCATATGCATGTGCACACCTTTTTTTGCCCGGTCTCACAAGTTATTCACCGTATTTCGATTGTGAAATTGGTGGGTTAGAGTCGAAATAACGCAAAACCAAATATAGCAGACCAAAAACCATCCTGCAAGCCATTTCGCCGCAACATACTTTACTGCAGTACTTTTGCCCGCAAAAAAATCCTGCTACCACTCAAAGATGTGAGAATTGAGCAGATTGAGTCCTGAATTAGGAAACATCCTTTTTCAGAAATAGAAATTTAACGAGACACGAAATGCTGAGAATCATGGAGAACGAAGCATCTTCGTTCAAATAAGTTTATTTAAGCAATTGCCTTTTTTGTGACATCAATCAGTTCCAGATTGTTCATTTGGTCGAATTTTAAACTATATATGTATTTATGTCTGCTCTTCCGGTAATACATAAACGCCCTTTTCAGCACGAAAAAAAAAACAACGGCGCGGGCGGTCAAACAGCATACGGTAATTTGTTTTGCGAGGCTCCAGATTGCAACGCACCATCGTAGTTTCATGAAACCTACAGACAGAGACAAAAGTATTTTTAATTTGAAAAACATGATGGTGTCTTCTTAATAGGAGTTTTGACAGATAAAAACTTTAAAAGCAAAAATGCCGTTTATTGTTGTTGTGTTATGTCTAATGTCGTTTTCCATTGGTCTTTTTTTGACGTTTCTTCTTCTACCTCCAATGGAACGGGTTATGGTGTATGTGTCATTCTTCGGACGATTCTGTTTTCAAAACAGAAGAGTTCTGCTCTTCTCGGAAGCATTCCGTCTGTCAAAGTCAGTCCAATGGAATGGTTTCAGAAGACTTTTGGACTCTTCCGAATGCTTCTGGACGACTAATGGAAAACGACATAATTGTTCTTTACGAATACAAAACAAGGCCTTGGACTAAGACCCGGTTGCTGAATGGAAACTATTGTCACTAAGCGAACTTTCTTATGTATTGCCTGACTTTCGGAACCTATAACCTCGCCAAGGAAATAGCAAAGACCAGGATCCAAGATCTGACAGGACTCAGAAAATTCATCCAAACGAAATAATTTTGTAAATTAATATTAACTTTTGACTAAATGAGGTTCTAAAATATAAATTTGCTTAGTTTAGATTTTCAAAAACAACTATGCATATGTATGTGTGTAAGAAATTTACAAACGAAAACGAAACAACTAGTCTTAACAAAAACTCAACAAACACCCTACCTGCTCTTACGATTTCCGACCAAGAGTTCGTACGAAAAACTCCTTCAACGGTTGATAATATTGATATCGTAAACTTATCATCTCAGGTAGATTACGTATGCGTTCGAAAACTTCCGATTCGGATTCTAAAATCAACACAGCCGATATTGCCATTGTAACGACCACAAATATAAAAGAAGGTATGAAGGCGTGCAGGAGTTTGAATTTTCGTACATTTCTCGCACTGCTAGGGACATTTGGGTGGCGCATTTGTTCGTGATTAAGATTTGTTGTATTGCTACTGGTATTATTGTTGTTGGAAGTACTGGAATTGATGACGGAATTCGGTAAGGTATATTGCTTACCACCACCGGCGGTATACAGCAAATGCTGTTTATTCGTTGTATGATGATGCAGACGCTGATGACTGGGGTCCGCATATGGATTCGTTAGACCACTCTCTGTCGATGAATGTTCAACTGAATCGCGAAAATAATAGTCGGGTATGTCGGGTGGTCCAACACCTCCATTTATACTGTCCAAATTTGAGCCACTTCGAAGGCGTGCCTCCTCGGAGACGGGCTCTAAACTGGGCGGTATTTGAATACCGTCGTGTGTGATCGGGCCGTAGATAATGTTACCTAAATGATCTGTGGTCGCGGCCATAGTACAGTTGCCCAACGGTTCAGACATTGTTGAACGCGGTAAACTGCTATAGCCTGTATCAATGATACGAGGGGAATAGGGGAATTTATAATCACTCGATATATAGGAGTTACGTAATAGTTTACGGATTTGTGCTAGATCGCCTTGCGGACTGGACGGTGTTGCAGGGACACTACTGGCCTTGCGCTTACTCGCCGTCGAATTAGTCATCTTTTGTTCCCGCAGGGCATTGATGCTCTCGGTAAGAATTTCACGTTCCGTGCGTCCGGTGTATTTGAATTTTGTTCCCCAGGAAAAAAATCCACCACCGGATACAACCGAGGCATTTTGGCTATTTGGAAGTCTAAAAAGAAACCAAAAAGAAGATCGTATAGAGTTTATTGTTGCTAATCAAATTTTGTTTTCTTACGTAAAAAATAACATTTGTTCAATAGCACATCGCCAGACATATCTACAAGCAGGTCCTGAAGGACACTTGAATCCTATTGTGTGTTTTTTCTTAAAAAAAAAAAAAAACGAATTTAATTTTAACAGAATCTTGAAATGTTGATTGAGTTGAATTAACCTACCGGTTCCCTGCTGGCATCTGTGTAACTTAAGTGCGCAATAAACATTTTCCCTTCAAAGTTGATCTTGTGAACTTCGTTCCATCGAAAATGCTGTGATCTCTTGCCGGATATAAAGGTACTTATACCCGAATGGTTTATACCTATGTACAATTGTGAACCACGATGATCCTTGACCGGATGTGGATCTATTCCGTAGGTTTCTAAGCCGCGGGCAATTCCCATGAATTCGTCCATTGCCACTGATGGATCTTGGCCGGGTTCACGTTTCCGATGCAATTCCATAACTTTTTTTTCAAGTGTATCGGTTTGTCGAAGTGCCAGGTGCATTGATGCGACATAATCACCAACCATGAGTTCACTGTCGTAATCGCCGAGTTCCTCTAAATATAATATCACTTTTTACTTGTTTGTAAAAAGTTTCAGATTCAAAAAGTGCCAACCTTGAACAATAAGAGCTCCTAACGCTGCGGCTTCACCCATAGAACAATAAAGGCGTCCATGTCTTAAGTCCCGCTTTAGCTGCTGATATAACATAAGACGACCACATCCTGTCAGTCGAAAGGGGTCCGCTGGGTAGAATTTGACACGAAAGGAGAATAAAATTGGGTCGATATCTATAATCAGAGAAAAGAGTATGCAAATTATGTACAATGCAACTGTTACATCTCTTAGTAGTACATAAGACAACTTGATGGCTGAATCTTACAGTCTCAGCATCTAGCCCCGAATGACGTGTCGCAGAGGAGGATGATCGTGAATCAGGTGGAGTACACATAGGACCTCAACCATTTTTGCGTGTAAAACTTTATTGAGTTTGGTTCTCTGCGGCGTATACGTATTTTTTTTCAATGTCATGACGTTTAACTAATTCTACATACATACTTAAAAAGGCTTTAGCTTGCAGTCAATTGATTAAAGTCACTTTTTGATGACTGAATACCGTAACTTTAGTAACTAAAAAGGGTCAATGATGGTTTTTTCGTTTGAATTTATCCTGTTCGAAATCCTGTGAGAGAATTTGTCCAATAATTTGCCCCAGTGTGGAATATGAATGTATGCACTTGCTGTCCACGTTTAAGAGCACAGGGCCGTATATCTTAGGAGATACAGTGGGTCAAAGGGGTACAATGTTGTTTTTTTTTTGTTTGAATTCAGCCTGTATAAGATCCTGTGAAGGATTCTTTTCAATAATATAGCCCATTGTGGGATATGAACGTACGAGCCTCTTGTACAAATTTCAGAGGGCAGGGCCGTATACTTGAGTAGCTAAGGATGATCAATGGGATACAATGATGGTTTTTTCGTTTGAATTCATCCTGTGCAAAATCCAGGGGAGGAATTTATCCAATAATTAACCCCAGTGTGGGATATGAACGTACGCTCCTGCTGTCTAAATTTAAGAGGTCAGGGCCGTATACGTAAGGAAATACAGTGGGTTGAAGAGTAACCAAGATATACAAGGTATAAGACTTTCTTCGATTAACTTCAAGTTAGAAATAAAGTTCTGACTGGTGATTTATAAGTTGACTAAACAGAAAAGTCTTACTTTTATTTGTGACTTAACTAAATAAATAAATAGAGTGGCGCGATAGCTCTTGAAAAGACAATGCCTAAGTGACTTATACTACTCTCATCTACAATTCTCTGGGTGCGTATGAAGAATTGAGGGGACCTACAATTTAACACTGATTCCGAACGGCAAAGTTGAGAAGCACTTTTTCATGACAAATTGATACTCTTGGAAGTTTTGTCAGTACCCGTGAAATATGAAATAACATGTAGGACTCGAACTCATAACGTTCTGCTTATTCGCCAACGCACCTAACCATTCGGCCACGGACTTAACTAAATTACTTCAGTCCCTAAAACTCTTCAGGATGTCCATGCCAGCGAGTTGTTAAGAATTGTCTGTTCCAGAAAATATAAAAGGTTAGGTTAGGTTAGGTTGGAGTGGCTGTCTAGATATTACTGACCCACTTCGACCTCAAGGGCGTCCATTGTGATACCACTAAAGAAGTTACTCATGGGAGGGTAATGAACTTAAACAAACCATTTTGTATTTTAAATGAAGTTTGAGAGACATTTTGTATCGATCGTTGCCAGTTTACTGGTATTATCGAAGAAGGGATTACCGAGATAGTTATTCCTTCTATTGGAGAGTGCCGGACATGTACACAGAAGGTGTTGGACTGTTTCCTCTTCCTTCTCGTCCATGCAGCTTCTACAGAAGACATTTGCGTAGACCCCTAGCCTTAAAGCATGTCTATTTATGAGGCAGTGTCCTGTTATGACTCCAATTGTGGAGCGCATACTTTGCTGTTCAGGGAAATCAAGCCTTTTGACCGTTTCAGGTATATGCTTGGCCATGTTTGTTTGGTTGCCAGACAGGTGGTACCCTGATCCATCTAGCATTTGTTTATTCTAGAGCATATTGTTTGAGAAGATATTTGCATGTAGCATTTGGGGTTCCAATATTGTGTCTTTGTCTATCAGTGGGCAGAAGTATTCCGGTTTTGGCGAGCTCATCACCTTATTGCAATTTCCCGGAATGTCTGTGTGGCCCGGCACCCAAATGAGGTGAATATTGAACTGTTGAGTGTTGCGTCATCTCATTCAGAGATAATCGACAGTCGTGGACTATTTGAGAGTTTGTGCAGACAGACGCGAGAGATTTGATAGCGGCTTGTCTTGAATATTGATCTTTTCTTTAATATTGACCGTAACGACACCAAAGCTTGGAAGCTGATAAGTTATATTTGGTATTTGGCCATTTCGTGTTTGTTTTTTATGAAGTTTGAATTGTTTATTCCATTATGTGTATGATTGCTTTTCTATTAAATTTGCAAAAAACAAAAAATAACAAGAAGGAAAATCCACACCAAAGAAAACTAGTGATGACCTGTACCTGATGTGCTATGATGACCCAATTAACATGCTAGAAATACAATGTTCTAGTTTTTTCTTGTATTTCCTTTTCTCTTGATACCAGTTATTATTATAACCAACTATAAGAAACCATATGTCTAATGTTGCCTTAAACAAATACATCCAACACGAAACCACCTGCCTTTAAACTAGCAAGAACTTTTTTTGTTTTGTTGTATGAACACTTTCTCACACTACTTACCTTTAACTTGTTTAATAATCGACTTAGCCAAATCAAGCCAATGCTGCAAAATGAAACAAAAAAAAAAGAATTACTCAAATATATGCCACAGAAAAACCACCTCAAGAATATTAACATACCCTCTGTTTCCCGGTGTCCACATATCTCAAGCCGAAGTAATCCTTTTCCTTAATCTCAAGTTGATCGCATAAATATTCTATAAGAAAGCTGCCCTTGTGGAATGGCTGAATTAATGTTTTGACGCAATAGTACATAGCAGCAGTATAGCACACAAGTGTATTAGGGTGAAAGTCCACATAGTAATATAGGCAAGAAGCAGGAACACATACAAAAAATTGAATGAAAAGAAAATTGCATTTAAATCACACTATTCTTAATTCTGACAATTAAAACGAGAAACCCTTGAATGCATTATAATTTGAAAAAAAAAATTCAAGACGAATGACGGAAAATGAAAGAAAAATAATAAGAAGTAACACGAGACACCACCCCTTCCCCCTTTTTTTCCGTTCGTTTGTCGTCCTGTGAAACTATTTTGATTCCATTTTTCCATTATTTCATCCTCTCACGCAATCCTTATATGAGCAGAAAACGCAACCCAGCTGCGATACAATAATTAAAACATATGTAGGCAAGTCTTAAGCAAATCAAAGACTTAAGGGGATAAGTCGGTTGGATATACTTGCACCGTTAAAAGAAAGCCCCATGTCTGCTTTCCTTTGCGACGTTCTTTTAAATCAAGTCTTTTTTGTTTAAATATTTTGGAAATTTAATCGAAAAATTGAAATTACTAATTTTGTACCGCCAACATCAAGTATCGAAAACCAGTGGCAACATTGCCAGAAAGCAGTTAGAGATACCTTCTCTAATGTGCTGGGTTTCACACAGCCACCAAAACGAAACCCCTGGTTTGACGAAGAATGCAGGCAGGCCCATGCAGCGAGGTCTACGAACGAAAGAGGAGAGTGGAACGCCGGCTTTTCAGGAGAAAAAAGAGAGAGCATGAGAAGCGTCAGATCGAGGATGTTGAGAGAGCCAACAGCAGGAATGAAGTTCGGAGGTTTTATCGAAAGGTTAAACAGCTGGCTCAAGGTCATCGAGCAAGAACCGATGCCTGCAGAGATAAACAAGGGAACATCATAGTAGAATCGCAGTCAATGCTGGGGATTTGGAAAGACCACTTCTGTAGATTGTATAACGGCGACGACGAACAAAACACCGCCGTCAGACAGGAGCCTTTCATCGGACACGATGATAGCCAACAATTCCGTGAACCCGACCTAGAAGAAGTGAAAACCGCAATATCACGGCTGAAATCCAACAAAGCCGCTGGAGCAGATGGACTAGCTGCTGAGTTGTTCAAAGCAGCAGGCGACGAGCTAGATAGGAGCATGCACCAAATCATCTGTAAGATATGGTCAGAGGAATGCATGCCGATGAATGGAACCTCAGCATTGTTTGCCCGATCCTGAAAAAGGGAGATCCTCTAAACTGCGCCAACTACAGAGGAATAAGTCTACTTAACATCGCCTACAAGATCCTCTCTGCCGTAATATGTGAACGTCTGAAGCCTTTCGTCAACAATCTGATTGGTCCTTATCAATGTGGCTTCAGGCCAGGAAAGTCAACCATCGACCAATTTTCACGTTGCGGCAGATCCTGGAAAAGACCTATGAACTCCAAATCGATACCCACCACCTTTTCATCGATTTTAAGGCCGCGTATGACAGCATCTACAGAGACGAACTGTACAAAGCTATGTCTAGTTTTGGCATCCCTGCCAAGCTCGTTCGCTTGTGCAAAATGACGATGGAGAACTCACGCTGCTCCATCAAGGTTGGCAACGAGCTTACGGAATCTTTCGACGTCAAAAAAGGATTCAGACAAGGCGATGCACTGTCGTGCGATTTCTTTAACATCGTTCTTGAGAAGATAGTGCAGAACTCCACCGTCAACACCAGAGGCACTATCTTCCAAAAATCTGTTAACTTCTCGCGTACGCGATGATATTGATTAATGGGAAGAACACAGCGTGATGTCAATGGCGCCTTTGTGAGAATTGAGACGAAGCGGCAAAATGGGTTTAGCGGTAAACGAAGTATATGCTGTCTTCGAGGAAGGACACCCAACACCGACGGCTCGGGCAGAACGTCACAATAGACGCATATAACTTCGAGGTAGTAGAGGAGTTTGTCTACCTAGGCTCCGCTATAAACACGGGCAATAACACCAGTGCCGAGATAAGACGAAGAATAACTCTTACTAATCGGAAGAAAGCAATTGAGTGGAAAAGGCCACTCTCGAGTAACTAAGGTAAAATTGAACAACACCCTCATTTATCTCAGGATAAAAGTGCCTTAGGCTGATTCGAGAGGAAAGTTCTTCGGGTCATCTTTGGCCCCGTGTGCATTGAAGGGAATGGCCAAGAAGATATATCAGCGAACTTTACGGGTTGTACAACGACATGGACCTAGCCAGAAAGGTCAAGGTCCAGAGACTCAGATGGCTCGGTCACTTAGTGCGGTTGGACTCCGGCACGGAAAGCCTTCGACACTATTCCCGAGGGACGTAGGAGGAGACGAAGACCGCGACTCAGGTGGCGCACTCAAGTGAAAGAGGACCTCAACTTGAAGTGCAAAACTGGATACAGCTAGCTAGGGACCGAGCTGGCTAGCGGTACACAACGTACACAAGTACACAACGGACTTTAGCGCCACCTTAAGTAAGTAAGTAAAATATTTTGTATTAATTGGATCGATCTAGTACAAATGCCCGTACAAATTTGCTGATAAATTAAAAAAAAAAAACTTAAATGCTCTACAGCTCTGCAATCAGAGAACTGCATATATATAATCGAGCTTCCAGAGCGTTTAATAACGGAATGTAACTACTCCTAAATTTGGTTTTCTAATTGATTTTATAACTAAAACATATCAAGTCCCAGAGCACACATTTTAGCAAACATAAATTGGAAAATAAGAAAAAATGATGATATTCAATTCAATTTTTGCCTTAAAGCTCATAAGGACATCAAATGAAGGACCGAGAATGACTTAAAATCAATAACAAAACAGAAAAAAAAATAAAAGTTCTTATAAGGAAAATAGCACAAATTGTATTCGCCCACGATTTATTATTATCCTTATTCTCACTCTGAATACTTAATAATAAACAATGGAATAATAATAATTTGCTCTACTTTTGGAAGCAGAAATGAAGTGTTGTAATGATAGTTCTACAATGCAAACGGAAATTCGTACATTTAGACAAATAATAACTGACGTTTTTTTCTCTATTATCCTTTAGGAAGCATATTCTTATATACAAAATGTATAATTGGAACATGTCTTTTATAGGTTTTCTCAAGTTGTTCGTTCAAGGCCCGGAAGTGCAATAAAACATTCGTCACAAAAAAGTCTTTTTTGAGTATGAACGAGTATTTATGTGCTAAGTGGTGACATTTAACAGGATATCGCATAGAACTAGAAATGGTGGTTTTTTACGATTTATATGTAATAGTATTTGCGTTCAAGTCAGATCAAATTAGTGTTTGTTGTATTTTTGTTGAATGTGGTGGTTGGATATTATAAGTGGCGCCCCAATGAGAATTGATGTTTCTAGTGCTAGGTTAGGTATGATGTATTAATAACACTCCTGTTTCAAACGAAAATTATCTTTGATTTTGAAATACAAAAAAGAAATCGTTTAAGTTTCTTAATGTGATTTGAATAAGGAATAATATCAAGGGCCACGGTAGTGCCCAGCCAAGTTATCTAGCAACTTTGGCACTGCACCTTTATTTATAGGAAACAACTCAGGGCATTTTCTACACCCTCATGTAGTACATACAAGGGGAAAAATCGAAAATTTTAAATTTTTCAATCAGGAGGCGTGGTAGCCGCCTACTTTTACATTATTAGTTTAAATTATTGGAGCACTTTGGAGTACAGTAGAATCATGAAATTTGACATAAAAAAACAACGTGCAATAGAACAAATAAAATATGAAATTTATGATTTTTAACTGAGGGGGCGTGGTACCTACCCATTTAAAATAAATTTTATAAAATATATGGGCACCTCTGATCATCGTAGTATTGTAATTTGGCAAACTAGCAATTCTGCAATAAAAAAATTAATTTTTTAGATTTTTTTGCTAAGGAGGCATGTACCCGCCCATGTTTTATGAATTAATATAATATTATCCAAAAAAAAATCTATGCAAAAAGTAGGTAATGAGATCTCCCGTCAATTCGCAAACTGCCTTACAAGTTTGGGATTCTAAAAGAGTACGACTTGGCTTGCCATGCACCACAATACTCTAAAAGAACTTGGCATACCTAATTTGCTAATTTATGAGGTTTAAAATCAAGAACAAATGTTAATTAATACCAAATTTCATGATTTAGGAATAAAAATATGAGCAGCAACCCATGTAGTCCACACGATTAACTTCCCAGAGTAGAAAAATGAGTAAGACATCAGTTGTTTTCGTTGAATGGTTGACAATATACACGTACGTTGGTTCTTAAATGTCAAATTCCATAAAACTGATAGTTTAAGGACACACATTAAGTACATTGAATAATAGTGGCGCCATCTGCCAAAATTTGGTCGTATCAACTCGTGGAATCATGCACAACTTCTTTGCACAGTAAAACACAGCCTATACTACTTCTGAATATTGTAGTTTTCTATTTGTGAAAGAATTTTTCTAATCGGAATAGCATACCCGAAGCCATTAAGGAACCGCTTAGCGGATTTCGCTCAAAACAACACAATACCGCGTCGAATGAGACCAATTTCATGACAAAACGATGAATGGTTCGCGAGATAATCGAGATTAAAAAACCCAACGCACATACGAACACACACAGACGTCATCATAAAAACGCTTGATTCAGATTCTAGTGAACTCGAAGATATGCAAAAATTGAAGTTCACAAAATCGGCCCCATTACAATAACTTCATCTGGGAAGTTAATAAACAACCTGTTCCGAAATGTACACGTTTGAGTGATATCACTTTATTTCTGACGGGAGTCTCCGATCGCGACGTTTATTTTTTGCTGTCTTTTTAGTTCTCAAACATTAAAAGTGGAATTAGATATCAGATATCATTAACATTATTTCCTACTAATGATAAAGATTTTTTTGTGAACAAAATAAGACTTTGGCAACCCTGAAAGCTTAACCCCCTCATTCCACCTACTGCTTTCGGTAAAATTTCTAATAACAGTTCGCTTCTGAAATTCACAAATAAATGAGGAAAATACAGAATCTTGAATCGGGATGCGTTTCTCAGCTGGATGCGTTTTGCAAACCACTCCCCTCTCCCCCAATGGATATGAAGCTCAATCGTACTTTTTTGTTTGGGATATGGATAACGATTTTTTTTTATTTTTATCTCTATTTTCTTTCATAATGTGCCGCTTCGGAAATAGTGATGTATTTATGGATCATCGTACCACAAGCTTCACTCTCTAATATGTCATGCTCCCATATATAAAGAAAGTGAAGAATTCCACGTCGTGTCGTTGGTCGTGCGAGGTATAGTGTGTGTGCATTAAAAACAATTTTACTGCTGACCGCTAAAGTCTTACCTGAAACTCACACTCGAGGACATCGGAGTCCTCAAGAAGTCGCACCGTGCATTTATAAACAATATTGCTTTCATTTTTATTTTTGAACATATTGACTTTCCGGAGGGTTGTGTGTCATAAACTGATGGATGATGAGCCGGGTTTATTTTCGGTATTAAAGTCCTTTTTCACTGGTTGTATTTTTTTTTTTTTTATGACTTTAACCATTCACTCTTGTTACAAGTGAAAAAAATAGACACACACACACACTTCGACATAACAATCATTTTTTCACACTTTTCTTCTATGAAAACTCATCCCCGGAAAATATATATTGCTGTTGGGAATTTCTTTTTCTTTTTCATTCGAGGAAATCACATTTGCACTTTGAAAAATATAACATATTCCAATTGGACACTTTCTTCTGATTAGTTGATTGGAAAAAAAGCTTATAAGACAAAAATACTATATACAAGAAAAGAAGAAATAAATATTTTCAGAATTTATTCTACTGCAAACGAATAATCTAGCAGAGATAATGGTAGTCCTTTGAGAGGAAAATTTTTGTCGTTTACGGCAACAAAACTACCACTAAAGCCGCTGCTACCGCGAGCTTGTGTCAACTCTAGAGAAAGTCGTCGTCGGTTGTTCGTTTCGTCCTCTCTGTGTTTTGAAGTGGCATTAAATGTGATTTTTAGGCGTTTTCATGAGAACCTGAGGGTGAAAGGAAAGGATATACTTTCATCGAAAAGATTGTTTCCATGCGCAAGAAGGAGATGGTGTGTTGTCCTTAGTTATTCTATTTGACAGCGGAACTGTGGCATTATCCTGTTCTAAGGATAAAACTACCTTACCATTTTCGGTGGTTACAGAAAGGTACTGTGGAAATAAAACATTGCACGGATTTTTAAATGAGAGGTGCTTCTGCTTCTCCCAATGTCAATTCCTTTTTGGCTGAAGTTAAAGCCAGTTGCGGATTAAACGTTGAGGGCGCAATAGGCAAGCATCTCATCGGCGCCATATATTAGAAATTACTCGTAGTATAGATTGACAGAAACCGCTGTACAGCGCTTTAGAAAACCGGGTTGAAATGGGGGCCATGGAAAAAGTGAACAAGTTTACATGAGATCGATAGATATTGTCCCAAAGTTCCTACGGTTTCGGTTTATTATATTTCAATTAATTATAAGTAAACTCGAGTTGTTTTCATGCAAACCGAGTTGCTACTCGGTTCGCCAAATCGCATTCCCCGGGTGTCCGCCACCATTTTTGTAAATATTACTCTTGACAGTTCATATTTTTGTCAGTCGTGAAGTAGACGCGTGGCAAATTGACTATAAACAAATATTCGATAATCCAAAGTGTTTTAGGCCGTGTGCGAATTGAATGAATTTTGGTCAAAAAAGGATGAATTTTTGACCACTACTGTCATATTTTAACATGCTCCGCAGCTAGTCTAATTTTTAACACATTTTATTCAATGCGAAGTGTCAAAATTTAATCAAACGTCAAGTTTTAACCAGTTTTTAACCCAATTCGCACACGGCCTTAAACGTTAAAAGATTTTATCAAAATCAGTCATCGATAAATTACTGTCATAATGAAGGACGAGACACATTTTCATTTGAATGGATACGTGAATAAAGAGAATAGTTAGTTCTGGGCAATGTGCAAAACCCTTGCAAGTTACAGTATATTGTGCAATTTGGTCAGAAGGATTCATTGGACCCTACTTCTTTGAAAATGAAAACAGCGTAATGGTAACTGTTAATGGGGAGCGATAACGTTATGTGATTGAAAACTTTTTAACGCCACAACTGCATGTTTGGTTGGGCTTGATTAACATGTGGTTTCAACAAGACAATGCCATATCGCATACAGCTAGGATTACAAAGGATTAGGTACTGCGAGATCTCTTTCCACAAGTTATTTCAAGATCACCTAATTTGGCTGCTCCGGACTTCTTTTTGTAGGGATATCTGAAAAGCTAGGTTTATGCAAGCAAACGCTTGAGCAACTCAAACAAAATCTTCGTGATGAAAATAATGAAATACCGCGTGACATGTGTGAGAATGTAATGAAAAATGTGCTCAAAAGGCCTCGCATTTATGAGACTAGAAGAGGCGGATATTTTACTTGATACATATTGTATCCCACATATAATTCCCGACATAAATGGGATGTTCGAAGGGTAGACACGTGCATTCAAGTGGACACAATCGTTCACAGAAACCTCTGTCTATCAACTCCTACTCTCCACCTCCCCGTGGTGAACATCGGGTGCCCAGTACCGAAAAATTGGGTTCCAACCCCAGTGGGAAGTTGATGGCGGCAACAAAGAGAGAGATAGGGGGAGGAGGTATGCGTCCACTAACGCATGCCACCTTTTCAACAGGCGCCATCGGAAGAACTCCCAAGATGGAATCAACGGTGGCGTCTACAGTTCCAGTCAGGATGAACTACTTAGTGAACACACCTTATAGGGCCACTACGACATATTCGCAGCCCAGGCCTATAAGGAGCAGTTTGACCGGCTATTCGTCTTATAGCGTTTTTTTTTTGTCGTCCGGAACTGTTCCGAACGATTCTGAATTCGTTCACTTGGCACAAGATGACAGTTCTTGCTCTGAATGGAAGAGAAAAACGATTCCGAATTTGAAGTCGGAATCAAAAACAGTATCACGCATACATGCACACATTTGAAAAATGTTACCAATACCGGAATTTCATGTTTTCGGAATAAAATAAACATCCTTTCAACTTTTTCTTTTGTGTTTATTGAACAAAACGACGGACAATAACAATAAACAAATGTTAACAAATACATATACAACGGTATGAATTTACAAAAAAAAAAAAATACCAAGTTGGGGTTTTCAAAAACATCGAATTAGTCATTCTTTATCTCATTAAGTTGAAAGGTCAGTCTGACATGCAACCATAACAATAAATGTAACAACACCATGAACATTTAACTCTTATCACTCTCATAACGAACACCTATTTGTTTTCTTATTTCATCTCGTATTTGTGCAATCAGCAACATATCTTTAACCGACACAATTTCGCATTCTACTTTCCCGGTTCGAATGCATTTCATGACCTCGTCGGCCTCGTAACGTAAGCCAAGTGAATTTCTAAAGTTCAGTGGGATTTTTGTACTTATCAGTGACCATTCGTGGGCGCCATTCGATCCGAACAATTTCGTTGGGCAATTGTAATCTGGAATCTGAAATTGATGAAAATAAACTTTAAATAAATACAAAAAAAGAATATTTGAAATCGCTTGCTCAACAGGAAAAGGATATAATAAAACTCACACATATCGGACCGTTCTTCGAAATGATTGTAGCTTGATTTTTGTACACCTGCAACCCTGAACAAAGTATAGTTGCTTTTCTTTTACCGGAAAACAACATTTCCACTTGAACATACAAATCCACACCGTCAGAATTGATCTTTCCAGAAGCCTTAATTGACTTCGGCTCCTCTTGATAAATAAACAAAACAAATTGTACTGCATCAACGCCAATATCCAATACAATTCCGCCACTTTTATCCTTTCTCATAATTCTTTCATTGCTAGCTGCATCGTAACCATGTTTCACATATATCTCTTTAATGTTGGACAAGCATTCCGAATTGATTAGTTCACGTAAATATCGGTAAACTGGGAAGAATCTCGACCATAGGTTTTCTATCACAAAGAGTTGACGTTGTAAAGCCATATTGAGAATCTCATTCACCTGTTGTTTATTGAGGCATAACGGTTTCTCGCAAACAATATGTTTGTTAAATTCTATCATTTTCTTGCAAATTGCATAACGTAGGGAATTTGGTACTGAAATGAAGACAACTTCCACTTGATCATCGGCTGCTAAGCTCTTATAGTCTGTCCAAATTTTGGGTATTCCATGGTCCTTAGCAAATTTGTCAGCTTTAATTTCAGAACTGCTGCTGGTGACAGCAACAATTTGATGATCAGTTCGAGTAAATTTGTGATTAAGAGCGGCACAGAAATCGTGTGCGATTTCTGATATACCAACAATACCCCAACGGAGAGACTGTGACATTTAATGACCGGTTTTAATTTACAACTGAGAACGTGATGCAATGGAAAGCTTCAGTTTACTTATTAGCTTACTCGCCAATAACCCTATTAGTGAGAACAGCAGTTTGATAGGGATTTGTCCCCTCAGGCGTAGTGCTATCTTCGGAGAAGTGCTTAGACGATGACTGATGTATTAAAGCTTTCCGTTAATGCCGTAGGTAGACTTATTACAAATATTTAAGAATTAATGATACAACAACAATTTATTTTGGGCTTTAACTGATGCAAAACTTGTTGAGTTCTGATTGCAAGTAATTTTCTGAATTTCAATCTTGATATATTAGTTTTTAATTTAAATTAACCACATTTAACTTAACTTTAACGCTATTAAGCTCCCACTAAGTCCTTGATCTTCAAATAATCATCTACGATGCAACACAATCGTCGTTGACCTTAACTTTTCTGGCTAGTTCAGTGTCGTGTACTGCTCGTGTTGAATCTTCGTCTCCATTTCCATCAATTCAAACAGACAAAAATCACTCAAGAAATTTTACTCTCAAAGCAGCCCATAGCGTTTTCATTTAATGTGTCATGGTCCATGTCTTGCCCACCATACAGAGGACCGGGATGATGAGGTTTTGTAGAGTGTCACTTTAGTTCTCGGGAGAGGACTTACTACTCAATTGCCTTCTAAGTCCAAGAAACAGCGATTGGCAAGAGTTATTCTCGTTGATTTCACTCTGGTGTTGTTGTCTGAGTTGATAGCGATCCGACTACCTAGGATCCGTCCTTAACTACCTCGAAGTTAAATCTGTCTATGTTGACGTTTGCTCCAAGACGTCGATGTTGGTTGTCCTTTCTTGTCGACAGCATTAACTTGGTCTGCCTCGTTAACCGCTAGACTCATCTTCCTGGCCTCCGTCTCAAGGCTCACAAACGCTCCACTGACATCACGCTGTGTTCTTCCAATTAGTCAATGTCGTCTGCGTATCCTAGTAGCTGGACGGACTTTTAAAGATTGTGCCTCTGGTGTTGACATTGGAGCTTTGCACAATCTTTCAAGAATGATGTTGAAGAAATCGCATGACAACGCATCGCCTTGTCTAAAACCTTTTTTGACATCAAAAGCGTCCGTTAGGTTTTTTCCGACCATGATGGAACAGCGTGAATTTTCCATTGTCATCTTACACAGACGGATGAGTTTTTCTGGATGCCAAAACTAGACATTGCTCTATATAGTTGGTCTCTCTATAGACGCAGTCATACGCGGCCTTGAAATCGGTGAAAAGATTGTAGGTATCGCTTTGAAGTTCTTGGGTCTTCTCCAAGATCTGGCGTCGGGTGAATATTTGATCGATGGTAGACTTTCCGGGTCTGAAGCCACACTAGCCATCAAACGGGCTTCCTAACCCCGCCTACATAAGCTAACGTTCGCGTTAATTTTTACATTTACAATTACAATGTTCCTGAGGAGTAACATTTAAACGTACTTTCAAGTATTCCAAGACCATTTTGCGTTTATTAATTAGCAACGTATCAATTCTTATTCTACGGTTTTGTATAATTATTTAAAAATAGTAGAAAATGAGTACCTTACCTACATAAAAGCGTTTCCAGAATTGGTCCACAGAACTGTACAAATCCGCTTACGAAATGAACGTTCCAATTATTTTTGTTTTTCGCTTCTAATGGTTGAATGTCCATATGAATTTGTGAAACCTCATATTATGCATAATTGCAGTTTGCAGATGACATGACATTGTAATTTGTAAATATGGCGGCGAGTGCGTTTGTGCAAGTGTGTGCATGTATGCGTGATTCTGTTTCTACTTCAAAATATGCCAAGTGAAACAGTTCCGGAAAACCAAAAAAAAAATCGCTATAATTATTACAGAATAGCTTTTTGTTATCGAAAAGAGTATAGTACTTTTGTAGTAGCAATTTCGACAGCACCGGTCTTATTTGCTCACTTGTTGTTATGAATCGTGTGTGTATGTTGGAATTGAAATGTTTTCAATTTGCATTTGCTCTCGATTTCATTTAAAATTCTTGTGAATTGTGATTGGATTGGTTCGCTTAAGTTTTTAGAAATAAACTGTTTATATTTTGTTATTACGAATAATCGAACTTGTGTTATATTCTTTTATTATTCCACTGATAAAACTGGTATTGACCTTGTTGCATCTGGTTTTGGTGTGATTACACAAAATTGTTTAGATTCGAGGAGCAATTTTCACTCATCTATCTCACTATCTGGAGTTCTAGTAAAGTGAGTTGTTGATATTTTATTTCAATTTTCTAAAGTTTTGTTTTCAAATAGAGTATAAAATATTCTTCTGCAAAACAGGAACCTTCATCTGCGTTTCACACTTAAAAATATCCAAATATACCAACATAATGATCTGCATTTACAAAAATTGTCATGAAACAAGGAAAAAAGGTGGCTTGTCTTTCTTTCAATTGCCTGTCGATAACAGAAGAGCTGTTTGGCTGAAACATGCACAAGCAGCTCATTTAAAAAACCTTGCAAATGCCTTAATGTGTGAGAAACATTTCCAGAAGAAGGACATTATTATTAGAGCTTTTCGCAAAGTTCTAAAGAAATATGCCTTGCCGAACTCATCTCCAGAAATTTGTGCATGCACAGAATCGTCTACTGATAATGCTTGTCAGAAGATAATGACCCACTGGAAGGCTAGGAAAGTGCCTCCAACAGTGCATGTTCCAAATCTTTCTGCCAATATTTTAGATCCTTCTCGTCCATCCACAATAATTAATACTGCTTCACCGACTTCAGTCAATATCCGCCGACCATCACCACCATCATCTACCAGTCCACCTGGGTCTCCGAGAAACCTGGCTGCGTCTGCTTCTAAAGTTTACGTCAGAGATTTCTCTGCTCTTAATGTTGGTCCATTAAATCCCGATTCATCCGAACAATCTCTCCCTAGAGGGGTAAGCAATGTGTCTTCAGTAAAAACGGTGTTTACTCCATTTAAAGCGTTTAATCGTCATAATTATCCATCAATGGAAGACTTATCAACTGCTGATTCTACAGAAAACGATTTGCAAAAACTTCTAAGCATTTATACAGAAGATATGAGTAGAGAATTGAAAACATTCATTTACGCACAGCTTCTCCACAAGAAAAATGTTCCTTGGAACAATGAAGAGATGGATGTAATAAAAACAATCTTCTATAAATACCCGAAATGCTACAGTTATTTGTATGAAATTGGCTTTAAGATTCCATCTGTAGCCACAATTAATCGTTGGAACTCCGACGCATTACTGTCAACTGGAATAAGCGGTGATGTCCTTAAAATGCTCAAAGAGAAAGCAAAACACAGAACGGCTCTCGATAGCAAGTGCGTTCTACATTTTAATGAAATGCCAATAAAAAGAGGATTAGAATACAATTCCAAAGATGACATGATAATTGGAATGTCAGACTTCGGTAAATTCGGCAGTAACAACACCATTGCGTCCAAAGTAATTGTATTTACTCTAAGAGGCCTTAATCAGCAATTGGAACGAAACCCTTTGCTACTTCGTTGGATCGCCTACTGGGGAAATTTTAGCAAAGATTATTGAAGATATTGTGAGGCAAATTATCCAATGTGGATATATCATTGTTGCAACAAGCTGTGACCACGTGAGTGTTAATAGAACAGCATACACAATACTCCGTGGTGGGTGCGAATTGAGATCTCATATAATTATTGAATATCAGAGAATATTTCTTCTTTACGATTTTTCTCATTTGCTCAAATGCGTTCGAAATGTTCTCTTGTCGAATATAATTATCATAAAGGATAAAAAAATTGATGTGAATGTATTGAGAAGGCTTCTAAATCAAGACAAAAACGCTGGTAATTTTCGAGTATTCTCGAAGTTAAGAAAAGAGCACTTGTATCCCAGCAGCTCTGAGAGATTGTCGCTTAAATTGGCAACAGACATTTTCAGCGATAGTGTAGCGTGTGGGATTTTCTACGCAATAAGTTTGAACTTTTTTAAGACCATCGAAGATAGAGAAACCGCTAATTCAACGGCAATGTTCATTTCACGAATGAGCAATATTTTCGATATTTTAAACACCGGCCAGTTGTGGACAAGACATCCATTACAAGAAAATATATCGAATTCTATAGCAATAACCGAAACTCTAAGACAAGCCAGACAGTGGATTGTAACATGGGTATCAGGGGATCAGAAGAGACAGAATCCATCATGCTTTGAAGGGCTTGTACACACTCTTCTCGGGATCGAAAAGATGTGGGAATATCTTCAGACCGACAAACATCAGGAATCCTTACTACTCAGCCACTTGAACTCGGACCACGTTCAAAATTTGTTTAACATGATTAGGGCCAACAAGGAGTCGTGTGTACAAAATCCCTCCTTCCAGCAATTTGTCAAAAAGTTCAAACAAATTATATTTCACAAAGTTAATTCCGTCAAATATTACAAACACTCGGATGCTGAAGCAGAATTCATTTTAACACAAAACTACCTCCAAGTTGAGGACGACCGCGACGCTGATAAGGAGGATGAAGAAATGAGTTTTAATGAACCAGTTGCCCAAAAACTTCTAACAAAAAGACTCGAAGTTGCCGCTGAGCCGGAGTATGAAGACAAGGAAAGCGAAGATGATGATGACATAATTATGACGGCTATAGACCAAGATCACTTGTACTGCCCCAGAAGTAATCAAATTGATCAGAAACAAGTAAATACAAAGCAAGAAACTGCAGCAACGATATACTATGCTGGATTTGCTTCACAAAAGCTAAAAGAAAAGTTAGACTTCTGTCAGAAATGTATTTCTCACATGATTAACACAAAAGCCACCACATTGCAGTCTGGAAAACTGTCGGTTCCTTCTGTACATTTTGCACAAATTGTTAGAAAGGTACAAACTATTTTCGAAGCGAAAATTATTGACTGTCAAACGAAACAAAATACTATACAAACATTGGTTATGGAAGTATTAAACGAGATTAGCTCGGACTTACAGCCATATTGCTCAACTGAACATAAAAATACAATTGTTGAATTTCTATTGAAAGGAATATTGTGTTACAGTTTGAAAAACTTAAATAAGGAATTGGACAATAACCCAAAAATTCAACATATAACTAATGCGTAGACATCAGATTTGAATGAAAGTCCTCCAATGGACTGCAGTTACAAGATAAAACCATGGACAGAAAACGTTAAAAGCCGGCAATGTTGTAAGCTGGAGAAAGACCATACAGATTTCGTATTTATAAGTACGTACAAAGCGGATACATAACGAGGATTATGCCTATTGGGGACACCTCTTTAAAAAAAACGCATCTTGTATTCTACCTCCTGGGTGATGTGGAAAAGAATACATAGGCTCTGCTCCTTGATGTTTCAAATCTCTTCAACTTAAGACATAGCATATAATATGTAGGTGTAAAATCAGCTTAGCCAGAGCCGCATGGTTCTATGACCAATTGATGACAGGCAAACACCGATTCGATCCAAATCCAACCAATGTCTGTAAGCGCTGTGCAATCCGAAACCGAACATTGTTAATTTTAACGGTCAGTTTTTATTGGCGACTTCAGTTACTCACGCACAGTCTCCATTGGCCATAATCGATGGCAAACATCTCATCCTCAATCCAATCAGCAATCTAGTTATTTTCTTTCGGTGGGCAAATTATGTCATGTTTCCTCATTCCATCATTAATGACAGGCCGATAGTCCTGTCATCGGAAATGTACAATGGAGACCCCAAGTTAATTCTTTCTCATGTTAACGATTGAATTTAGACGATATTCATTCTTGTGTCTGTGGGCCAGGTTCCAAAAGTGTTGTATGATTTGCTGTCCTACAACAATTTAAGACGTAGAACAATGTTAAGATAGACAGTCGGTATGTTATATCAATTCATTAATCGCAAACGGCCTGAAAAATTAAAACAAATAACTGTTAAAAGTTGATTTTAATGTATAATGTGTATGATGTGTGTGAAGTGAGTAGCCTCTGTTTGAATTAAGAAAATGTATCTTGGCATCACTTAATTGAAATGATACATTTATTTAACGAAACATCATTCGTTCACTTTAAGTTCACTTCTTTCATTTATTTTTCGTCCCAATGTGAAATCTTTCTATGCTGTGCCGGGTTGTCTGTGAAAAGAAATCAAAATTAATCTTTTGTGAATCGATCTTTATAAATAACTGAAATATTTGCTACTTAACTTGATCATAAACAGAAGCTGCACAGTCGTTTGGATAAAAGTACATAATTTTTCTCTAGAAAATTGGAAAGAGCTAACCGAAATTCAGTATCCAAAGAACCAAATAAAGCTTGGAATAAAAAAAAAAAAATCGGACAGACGAAGACTCACTATTCAGAATAACAATGGCGTCTCATCAATATCATCAAATTGCAAATCTACTGGAAAAGGTAAGTTCTTGAAAATCATCTGAAACGATTCACGATAAGAACAAAAGATCAAACAAATTTGCAAATCATTGTCATTTCTCTAATTTTGATTATGCACCGTTGTTCATGTTCATGTCCAGATGACGTCCAGTGACAAGGATTTTCGGTTCATGGCCACAAATGATTTAATGACGGAATTGCAAAAAGACAGCATTAAATTAGATGACGAATCGGAGAAGAAAGTTGTCCGGATGGTCTTGAAATTGCTGGAGGATAAAAACGGTGAGGTCCAGAATTTGGCTGTAAAGTGTTTGGGGCCTCTGGTGAACAAGGTAAAGGAGAACCAAGTGGAAACCATTGTTGACTCGTTGTGTGCGAATATGATCTCGAATACAGAACAATTGAGGGATATCTCGAGCATTGGATTGAAGACAGTCATTTCTGAGCTTCCTCAGGCTTCGAACTCGCTTGCCCCAAATGTTTGTCAGCGAATCACCGGCAAACTTGGAAATGCCATCGAAAAGGTATAGACATCATTCTTGTAGAATTCTAGGTTATGAATTGTTTATATTTTTGTTTGCTTATAGGAAGATGTCTCGGTTAAACTAGAAGCTCTTGACATTCTCTCAGATCTACTTTCGCGCTTTGGTGATTTTCTGGTGCCCTTCCATCCTGCGATATTGAAAGCTCTCGTTCCACAACTAGGTTCTTCACGTCAGGCTGTTCGGAAGCGGACTATTGTGGCTCTTTCGCATTTGCTTACTCTGGCGAATACTAATGCTTATAATGGAGTTATCGATCATTTATTGGAAGGTTTAGAGAAGCCACAGAATCAAGGAGCAATTCGCACGTACATACAGTGCTTGGCATCGATCTGGTAAGTTTTTTTTTTTTTACTTAAAAAATAGACGGATGATTCTTAAACAAGGGTTTTTTTTTGCAAAGTCGTCAGGCTGGTCATCGTCTCTGTACTCGCATCGAACGAGCAATGTTCCTTTTGAAACAGTACAGCCAGCGTGATGATGACGAACTTCGGGAATTTTGTTTGCAGGCTTGTGAAGCTTTTGTTCTCCGATGTCCAGATGCCATTGGACCACATATCCCCATGGTAAGAGATGCAGTGTTGTGTTTTGTTTTTTCCACGAACGTAGTAACTCACATCCTATCACATTTTAGATCCTTGAATTGTGCATGAAATACGTGACCTATGATCCCAATTACAACTACGAAGCCGACGATGGAGAAGCTGGTGTGGCCATGGACACAGAAGACGAGGAATATGTTGACAGCGAGGAATACAGTGATGACGATGACATGAGCTGGAAAGTACGTCGTGCAGCTGCAAAATGTCTTGAAGCTCTAATCTCAACGCGTCATGAATTAATCGAAGACTTCTATCGCGATCTTTCGCCCGCTCTGATCTCTCGCATTGCTCTACTGAAGAACACACGCCCGGTTGATGAGATTTCTCATGATCCTGATTCAATGGAACAAGTTCCTGGACCCATTAGTCTTTTGCAAGATCAAGTACCGGCTATCGTGAAGGCAATTCAACCATTGATGCGAGAAAAATCAATGAAAACTCGGCAGGATTGCTTTTTGTTGCTACGGGAACTACTGAATGCCCTTCCCGGCGCCCTCGGAAATCATCTCAACAACGTTATGCCCGGAATCCAGTATTCTCTGAGCGATAAGAATTCATCGTCGAACATGAAGATAGATGCCTTGAGTTTCTTATGCAGCCTACTGCAGGGACACAATCCACAGGTGTTCGATCCCCACATTCCAATGCTGGTGCCATTGGTTGTGAATGCCGTTTTCGATCCTTTCTACAAAATTGCCACCGAAGCACTGTTGGTGTTGCAACAATTGGTGAAAGTTATCCGACCGCTAGATATGCGTAATGGCTACGAAGTGGCACAATTCGATCTCGAGAAGTTATATTCGTCAACGCTGCAGAAGCTCAAGGCCACCGATGTGGACCAAGAGGTTAAGGAACGGGCTATAGCTTGCATGGGTCAAATTATATCAAATATGGGTGATCTCCTCAAAGCTGAATTGCCCACCTGCCTGCCCATTTTCATGGAACGCCTCAAGAACGAAGTCACTCGTCTGAGTTCAGTTAAAGCTCTCACTATGATCGCTGGATCACCTCTGCGGATTGATTTGTCTCCAATTTTGAAAGATGTCCTCCCAGCGTTGGGATCATTTCTACGCAAGAATCAACGAGCTCTGAAACTCAATTCGCTGGCACTGCTTAACACTCTTGTAGACAACTATTCGCATCTGTTCGGACCTCAGTTGCTGCAAATCGCCATCAGCGAGATTCCAGCTCTTCTAACCGATGCTGATCTTCATGTCGCTCAGCTGTCCTTAGTTCTTCTGACAACCACTGCTAAACGACAACCACAAGCGTTGGTTGGTATTCATGATCAGTTCCTGCCTTCAGTTTTAGTGTTGGTGCGATCGCCTTTGCTTCAGGGTGCTGCTCTTACCTGCACTCTTGACCTTTTCCAAGCATTGGTAAAAGCCAAACTGCCAGGATTGGGATACCATCAGCTGCTGGAGAAGCTAATGGAGCCGATAATTAACGGAACAAATACCGAACAACTACACAAACAGGCTTATCATTCATTGGCCAAGTGTGTGGCTGCATTGACTTTACAAAGTCCAACAGAAGCAGTCCCATTGGCATCTCAATTGCTTAATGATCTACAGAAGCGCCAGGGTGACACACATCTGGTGTTTTGTCTGCTTACCATCGGCGAAATTGGACGTCATTTTGATTTGAGTTCGATCGATTCGCTTCCGAAGATCATTATCGATTGCTTCGGAGCCAGCTCGGAAGACGTCAAAGGCGCGGCTAGCCATGCTCTAGGCGCTGTAGCTGTAGGATCTCTTCAATGCTTCTTGCCATTGATATTAAAGGAAATTGAAGCACAGCCCAAGAGGCAATATCTTCTACTGCATTCACTTAAGGAAGTTATCTCTTCGTTGTCGAATACTCCAAATGGCTTGGAACAGCTATTACCGTCGGTGCCATCGATTTGGGCACAGCTCTTCAAACACTGCGAATGCTCTGAAGAAGGCTCCCGCAATGTAGTTGCCGAATGCTTGGGCAAATTGGTTTTGGTTAATCCCGAAGAACTTCTTCCTCGTCTGCAGCAAGCTTTGCACAGCGAAAGTGCCCTAATGCGTACCGCCGTTGTGTCGAGTGTAAAATTCACAATTTCCGATCAACCGCAGCCATTCGATCAGCTCCTCAAACAGTGTATTGGGGAGTTTTTGTTTGCGCTGCGTGATCCAGAGCCCTCAGTGAGAAGAGTGGCATTGGTTGCATTTAATTCAGCTGTTCACAATAAGCCGAGTTTGGTTCGAGATTTGTTGCCAACGCTTTTGCCATGGCTCTACTCAGAGACCAAAGTCAAGGTGAGTGATGAAATTTTTGAAAATCGAATCTTGCGTCTAACTGTAGTTTTTGCTTTTGTTAGGGTGAATTAATTCGTGAAGTTGAAATGGGTCCGTTTAAGCACACCGTCGATGACGGATTGGACATTCGTAAGGCTGCATTTGAATGTATGTATACGTTGCTCGAACAGGGCTTGGATCGTGTGGACGTTATGCAGTTTTTAGATCATGTTCAAGCGGGATTGTGTGATCATTATGACATTAAAATGCTGACGTATTTGATGACTGCACGATTGGCAGTATTATGCCCAGAAGATGTGTTATTAAGTGAGTATCGGTTGTTTTGCAGACGAGTGAACAGCTTTAATCTGCTTCGATTTCATTTTTTTTTGACAGGACTGGATCAATTTGTTCAACAATTACGTGATACCTGCACACATAAAGTTAAAGCAAATTCCGTTAAGCAGGAATACGAGAAGCAAGACGAACTGAAACGCTCAGCTTTGAGGGCTGTTTCCGCATTAGCACAGATTCCTAAAGCAGGTAAATATTTATACTTCATGCTGCCGGTCGCAAGTCAAATGTCTTCCGTGATAGTTACAGAAATATTTAATCACGTCAATTTTTGTCTTTTTTTCATTCAGATAAAAACCAACAACTCGCTGATTTCTTGAAATCCATCAAAGACACCCCTGAATTGAATAAAATCTACGAATACGTTCAAAAGGATTCACTTTCCAATAACAACACCGAAAGTATTTCCATGGATCAAAGTTAGAGTCGAGATTTATAATTTAGTGTTTAACGAGTAATATTAATTGTTAGTTCGAGCTCATTCTATTTTCTTTTTTAACAAACACACGTTTTCCATTTCAGGTTCTACTCGTTGTACTTGAAATACTGGTGTTTCGAGTATGAGTCGGACAGAGCAAATCATTAGATATATATTTTAAAATGAAATAAAACAACTACTCTCAGAACATTTGTTAAACAAATTAAATATTTGGTCAATAGAAATAAACACTGAAACGCAAAACCTTAAGGCAAGTAAGATTCAACTTCTTAAAAACAAAACAAAACTGGATGCAATTTTAAAATGTCATCCATCGTGTTTTTAAGTCTGCGATGTTTTCATTTTGTTACTTAGTTTAGGCCAACAATTATTTAATCGCTTCCATTGAAGGCATTTCACCGTTAACATACAAAAACGGAGATCCACTAACAACGGAGGAGTCAGTCTACTTAACATCGCCTACAAGATCCTCTCTGCCGTAATATGTGAACGTCTAAAGCGTTTCGTCAACAATCTGATTGGTCCTTATCAATGTGGCTTCAGGCCAGGAAAGTCAACCATCGACCAAATTTTCACGTTGCGGCAGAACCTTTGAAAGACCTATGAACTCCAAATCGATACCCACCACCTTTTCATCGATTTTAAGGCCGCGTATGACAGCATCTACAGAGACGAACTGTTTAAAGCTATGTCTAGCTTTGGCATCCTTGTCAAGCTCGTTCGCTTGTGCAAAATGACTATGGAGAATTCAAACTGGTCCATCAAGGTTGGTAACGAGCTTACGGAATCTTTCGACGTCAAAAAAGGATTCAGACAAGGCGATTCAATGTCGTGCGATTTCTATAACATCGTTCTTGAGAAGATAGTGCAGAACTCCACCGTCAACACCACAGGCACTATCTTCCAAAAATCTGTTCAACTTCTCGCGTACGCCGATGATATTGATATAATGGGAAGAACACAGCGTGATATCAATGACGCCTTTGTGAGAATTGAGACAGAAGTGGCAAAAATGGGTTTAGCGGTAAATGAAGGAAAAACGAAGCATATGTTGTCTAGAGAAGTTTGTCTACCTAGGCTCCGCAATAAACACGGGCAATAACACCAGCGCCGAGATCAGACGAAGAATAACTTGCTAATGTTTCTTTGGGCTAAGAAAGCAATTGAGTGGAAAAGCCCTCTCTCGAGCAACTCAGGTAAAATTGTACAACACCTCATCATCCCAGTCCTGCTTTATGGTGCAGAAGCAAGGACCTTGACAAAATCGGATAAAAGTGCCTTAGGCTGTTTCGAGAGGAAAGTTCTTCGGGTCATCTTTGGCCCCGTGTGCCTTGGGGGAATGGAAGAAGATATAACAGCGAACTTTACGGGTTGTACAACAACATGGACCTAGCCAGAAGGGTCAAGGTCCAGAGACTCAGATGGCTCGGTCATTTAGAGCGGATGGAAACCAATGTTCCGGCCCGAAAAGCCTTCGAAACTATTACCGAGGGTTGTAGGAGCAGGTGGAAGAGGACCTCGATCAACTTGGAGTTCAAAACTGGAGACAGCTAGCTAGAGACCGAGCTGGTTGGTGGAGACTGTTGATTGAGGCCCAAGTCCACAACGGACTGTAGCGCCACCTTAAGTAAGTAAGACTAAGACACCTGGACTGGAACTAAACTAAACGCACAATAAACTAAGTCACTGTACGACTATTATCAGGCCTGTCCTCGATTATGGTACAGAGAGGTAAACATCTAAAGAAAACAATCAAATAAAAAGAAAGATGGAGAAGATAACTCTGAAGTCTGAACAATCGCATAGAGAACAAATCTCTTTTGGTTCTTGAATCCGCACATTTGTAAAAGAAAGAAAAATAGTCGCATTAACTAAAAATCAAATTTTATTAATTAAACACTATTAACAAAAATTCACACATTTATCATCCTGCACATCTGCCTCAAATAATGATCTCATCACCTTTGTCCTTTTCTGCTTGTTCCTCCGGCGTCAGTTTTGGACAAATATCACCTAGCGGTGGAGGATGCTCCAGTACTAGGTCGATAAGACCCATTTCTTTGGCCTCGCATGGAGCCATGAATTTGTCACGTTCCATCGATGACATTAAAACGTCGAAATCTTGCTTTGTGTGTTTAACATAAATCTGTGTCAATTGGTGTTTCAGTTTAATGATCTCTTCAGCTTGGATTTGGATATCTGTAGCTTGACCCTATTAAAATAGTAAATGGTTTGTTTAACTAAATTGAAACTTTTGATTTGTCCTTGTACCTGAGCACCGCCAGAAGGTTGATGTATCATTATTCTTGAATTTGGTAGTGAGTGTCGCATTCCAGGTTCGCCAGCGGCAAGTAGCAGCGATCCCATAGAACAAGCTTGTCCAATGCACCTGTAAGTGAAATGAGTCCAATTTGGGTTTTAACTCCTTCAATAAACTGAAATATCTACCAGGTTGCTATCGGTGGTTTGACGTATTGCATTGTGTCGTAAATAGCTAATCCAGCAGTCACTTGTCCCCCAGGTGAATTAATATACAGATGTATGGGTTTGTTTAAGTCTTCGGACTAAAAGAGAATACATTTTCGTTTGGAAAAAGTCATCCTACTGTTATTCATTCAATCATTAACCTGAAGGAAGAGAAGCTGTGCTACGATTAACGAGCTTACTGCGTCGTGAATTGGACCCATAAGACAAACAATTCGTTCTTTCAGGAGTCTCGAAAATATATCATAAGATCTCTCTCCTCGTCCAGTTTGTTCAATAACCATGGGAATGAGATACTGCTGCTTGGTTTCTGTGGTTGAGATGTGTCGGTTCAGGTTCCATTTAATTGACTGTTTCTGTTCAATTGCTTTTTGAAATGAAAATGAATTTGAAAAAGTATCGGGTGTTTGCTTACACATGATAAACCATAAAGGGTTTTTGTTGCGTTCCTCAGCATTGTTTTTCAGTGATATTTATTTATTTTTCCGTTTTATAAAATAAACTTTTGCCGGAAAATGATATTTGGGGAAGGTTTAGTGGTTTTGATTGAAAATGTCAAATTTTGAAATGACATTTGTAAAATCGTGATTGTATTCAGTGAAGATATGTTCCTTAGGGCTGAACCAAATGGTATTGTAATTTTACAATTTGAAAATTAATTTTACACCGTGAAATTCATCTGGCTATGACAACTACTAACAATGCATGTAAAAGGATATACGGCATCGTGAAAAGCAGGAAATTAAATTTGTGGGACGAGCTTTTCAAAAGCTTTCGGACGATATCTTCCAAATCCCAACATTTCAATTTTCGTCACCGATGGCAGCGTCATCTATTGGACGATAATAAAACTAGTGTCTAAAACGTATCTTTTGCGAAAATGAATTCAGATATTTCCCAATAGATGGCGCTGCGATCGGTGGCGAAAAATCGAAATGTTGAAATTTTTACACAAATGCATTTTCCCAGAGAACCGAATGACCTTGGAATGTCATTGAGGTGTCATATGAAAGGCTATGAATATCTCTACATATTTTGGTCAGAAGTTCCGCTTCCGCCCGACAGATGGCGCTGCAAATGCTGAAAATGTTTGAAAATATTTATATTTTCACGAGAAATGTGAAATTGCAGCGCCATCTTCCTGGCGATAGCAAAACAAATGATCAATATGTGTAGGGATTTTCATAGGCTTTCATATGACACCTCAATGTCATTCCAAGGTCATTCAGATCCCTGGGAAAACGCATTTTTGTAAAAATTTCAACATTTCGATTTTTCGCCTACGATCACAGCGCCATCTATTAGGCGATAGTGGAACTAATGACCAAAATGTGTGTTTCAAAATTGAGTTAGTTCCGCTATCGCCCAATAGATGGCGCTGCGATCGGTGGCGAAAAATCGAAATGTTGAAATTTTTACACAAATGCATATTCCCAGAGAACCGAATGACCTTGGAATGTCATTGAGGTGTCATATGAAAGGCCATGAACATCTCTAAATATTTTGGTCAGTAGTTCCGCTTCCGATCGACAGATGGCGCTGCAATGGCTGAAAATTTTTGAAAATATTTATATTTGCACGAGAAATGTGTAATTGCAGCGCCATCTTCCTGGCGATAGCGAAACAAATGGTCAATATGTGTAGGGATTTTCATAGGCTTTCATATGACACCTCAATGTCATTCCAAGGTCATTCAGATCCCTGGGAAAACGCATTTTTGTAAAAATTTCAACATTTCGATTTTTCGCCTACGATCACAGCGCCATCTATTAGGCGATAGTGGAACTAATGACCAAAATGTGTGTTTCAAAATTGAGTTAGTTCCGCTATCACCCAATAGATGGCGCTGCGATCGGTGGCGAAAAATCGAAATGTTGAAATTTTTACACAAATGCATATTCCCAGAGAACCGAATGACCTTGGAATGTCATTGAGGTGTCATATGAAAGGCTATGAATATCTCTACATATTTTGGTCAGAAGTTCCGCTTCCGCCCGACAGATGGCGCTGCAAATGCTGAAAATGTTTGAAATTATTTATATTTTCACGAGAAATGTGAAATTGCAGCGCCATCTTCCTGGCGATAGCAAAACAAATGATCAATATGTGTAGGGATTTTCATAGGCTTTCATATGACACCTCAATGTCATTCCAAGGTCATTCAGATCCCTGGGAAAACGCATTTTTGTAAAAATTTCAACATTTCGATTTTTCGCCTACGATCACAGCGCCATCTATTAGGCGATAGTGGAACTAATGACCAAAATGTGTGTTTCAAAATTGAGTTAGTTCCGCTATCGCCCAATAGATGGCGCTGCGATCGGTGGCGAAAAATCGAAATGTTGAAATTTTTACACAAATTCATATTCGCAGAGAACCAAATAACCTTGGAATGTCATTGAGGTGTCATATGAAAGGCCATGAACATCCCTAAATATTTTGGTCAGTAGTTCCGCTTCCGATCGACAGATGGCGCTGCAAATGCTGAAAATGTTTGAAATTATTTATATTTTCACGAGAAATGTGTAATTGCAGCGCCATCTTCCTGGCGATAGCGGAAACAAATGGTCAATATGTGTAGGGATTTTCATAGGCTTTCATATGACACCTCAATGTCATTCCAAGGTCATTCAGATCCCTGGGAAAACGCATTTTTGTAAAAATTTCAACATTTCGATTTTTCGCCTACGATCACAGCGCCATCTATTAGGCGATAGTGGAACTAATGACCAAAATGTGTGTTTCAAAATTGAGTTAGTTCCGCTATCGCCCAATAGATGGCGCTGCGATCGGTGGCGAAAAATCGAAATGTTGAAATTTTTACACAAATGCATATTCCCAGAGAACCGAATGACCTTGGAATGTCATTGAGGTGTCATATGAAAGGCTATGAATATCTCTACATATTTTGGTCAGAAGTTCCGCTTCCGCCCGACAGATGGCGCTGCAAATGCTGAAAATGTTTGAAATTATTTATATTTTCACGAGAAATGTGTAATTGCAGCGCCATCTTCCTGGCGATAGCGGAAAAAATGGTCAATTTGTGTAGGGATTTTCATAGGCTTTCATATGACACCTCAATGTCATTCCAAGGTCATTCAGATCCCTGGGAAAACGCATTTTTGTAAAAATTTCAACATTTCGATTTTTCGCCTACGATCACAGCGCCATCTATTAGGCGATAGTGGAACTAATGACCAAAATGTGTGTTTCAAAATTGAGTTAGTTCCACTATCGCCCAATAGATGGCGCTGCGATCGGTGGCGAAAAATCGAAATGTTGAAATTTTTACACAAATGCATATTCCCAGAGAACCAAATAACCTTGGAATGTCATTGAGGTGTCATATGAAAGGCCATGAACATCTCTAAATATTTTGGTCAGTAGTTCCGCTTCCGATCGACAGATGGCGCTGCAAATGCTGAAAATGTTTGAAATTATTTATATTTTCACGAGAAATGTGTAATTGCAGCGCCATCTTCCTGGCGATAGCGGAAAAAATGGTCAATTTGTGTAGGGATTTTCATAGGCTTTCATATGACACCTCAATGTCATTCCAAGGTCATTCAGATCCCTGGGAAAACGCATTTTTGTAAAAATTTCAACATTTCGATTTTTCGCCTACGATCACAGCGCCATCTATTAGGCGATAGTGGAACTAATGACCAAAATGTGTGTTTCAAAATTGAGTTAGTTCCACTATCGCCCAATAGATGGCGCTGCGATCGGTGGCGAAAAATCGAAATGTTGAAATTTTTACACAAATGCATATTCCCAGAGAACCAAATAACCTTGGAATGTCATTGAGGTGTCATATGAAAGGCCATGAACATCCCTAAATATTTTGGTCAGTAGTTCCGCTTCCGATCGACAGATGGCGCTGCAATGGCTGAAAATTTTTGAAAATATTTATATTTGCACGAGAAATGTGTAATTGCAGCGCCATCTTCCTGGCGATAGCGGAACAAATGGTCAATATGTGTAGGGATTTTCATAGGCTTTCATATGACACCTCAATGTCATTCCAAGGTCATTAAGATCCCTGGGAAAACGCATTTTTGTAAAAATTTCAACATTTCGATTTTTCGCCTACGATCACAGCGCCATCTATTAGGCGATAGTGGAACTAATGACCAAAATGTGTGTTTCAAAATTGAGTTAGTTCCGCTATCACCCAATAGATGGCGCTGCGATCGGTGGCGAAAAATCGAAATGTTGAAATTTTTACACAAATGCATATTCCCAGAGAACCGAATGACCTTGGAATGTCATTGAGGTGTCATATGAAAGGCTATGAATATCTCTACATATTTTGGTCAGAAGTTCCGCTTCCGCCCGACAGATGGCGCTGCAAATGCTGAAAATGTTTGAAATTATTTATATTTGCACGAGAAATGTGTAATTGCAGCGCCATCTTCCTGGCGATAGCGGAAACAAATGGTCAATATGTGTAGGGATTTTCATAGGCTTTCATATGACACCTCAATGTCATTCCAAGGTCATTCAGATCCCTGGGAAAACGCATTTTTGTAAAAATTTCAACATTTCGATTTTTCGCCTACGATCACAGCGCCATCTATTAGGCGATAGTGGAACTAATGACCAAAATGTGTGTTTCAAAATTGAGTTAGTTCCGCTATCGCCCAATAGATGGCGCTGCGATCGGTGGCGAAAAATCGAAATGTTGAAATTTTTACACAAATGCATATTCCCAGAGAACCGAATGACCTTGGAATGTCATTGAGGTGTCATATGAAAGGCTATGAATATCTCTACATATTTTGGTCAGAAGTTCCGCTTCCGCCCGACAGATGGCGCTGCAAATGCTGAAAATGTTTGAAATTATTTATATTTTCACGAGAAATGTGTAATTGCAGCGCCATCTTCCTGGCGATAGCGGAACAAATGGTCAATATGTGTAGGGATTTTCATAGGCTTTCATATGACACCTCAATGTCATTCCAAGGTCATTCAGATCCCTGGGAAAACGCATTTTTGTAAAAATTTCAACATTTCGATTTTTCGCCTACGATCACAGCGCCATCTATTAGGCGATAGTGGAACTAATGACCAAAATGTGTGTTTCAAAATTGAGTTAGTTCCACTATCGCCCAATAGATGGCGCTGCGATCGGTGGCGAAAAATCGAAATGTTGAAATTTTTACACAAATGCATATTCCCAGAGAACCGAATAACCTTGGAATGTCATTGAGGTGTCATATGAAAGGCCATGAATCATCTCTAAATATTTTGGTCAGTAGTTCCGCTTCCGATCGACAGATGGCGCTGCAATGCTGAAAATGTTTGAAATTATTTATATTTGCACGAGAAATGTGTAATTGCAGCGCCATCTTCCTGGCGATAGCGAAAACAAATGATCAATATGTGTAGGGATTTTCATAGGCTTTCATATGACACCTCAATGTCATTCCAAGGTCATTCAGATCCCTGGGAAAACGCATTTTTGTAAAAATTTCAACATTTCGATTTTTCGCCTACGATCACAGCGCCATCTATTAGGCGATAGTGGAACTAATGACCAAAATGTGTGTTTCAAAATTGAGTTAGTTCCGCTATCGCCCAATAGATGGCGCTGCGATCGGTGGCGAAAAATCGAAATGTTGAAATTTTTACACAAATGCATATTCCCAGAGAACCAAATAACCTTGGAATGTCATTGAGGTGTCATATGAAAGGCCATGAACATCCCTAAATATTTTGGTCAGTAGTTCCGCTTCCGATCGACAGATGGCGCTGCAATGGCTGAAAATTTTTGAAAATATTTATATTTGCACGAGAAATGTGTAATTGCAGCGCCATCTTCCTGGCGATAGCGGAACAAATGGTCAATATGTGTAGGGATTTTCATAGGCTTTCATATGACACCTCAATGTCATTCCAAGGTCATTCAGATCCCTGGGAAAACGCATTTTTGTAAAAATTTCAACATTTCGATTTTTCGCCTACGATCACAGCGCCATCTATTAGGCGATAGTGGAACTAATGACCAAAATGTGTGTTTCAAAATTGAGTTAGTTCCGCTATCACCCAATAGATGGCGCTGCGATCGGTGGCGAAAAATCGAAATGTTGAAATTTTTACACAAATGCATATTCCCAGAGAACCGAATGACCTTGGAATGTCATTGAGGTGTCATATGAAAGGCTATGAATATCTCTACATATTTTGGTCAGAAGTTCCGCTTCCGCCCGACAGATGGCGCTGCAAATGCTGAAAATGTTTGAAATTATTTATATTTTCACGAGAAATGTGAAATTGCAGCGCCATCTTCCTGGCGATAGCAAAACAAATGATCAATATGTGTAGGGATTTTCATAGGCTTTCATATGACACCTCAATGTCATTCCAAGGTCATTCAGATCCCTGGGAAAACGCATTTTTGTAAAAATTTCAACATTTCGATTTTTCGCCTACGATCACAGCGCCATCTATTAGGCGATAGTGGAACTAATGACCAAAATGTGTGTTTCAAAATTGAGTTAGTTCCGCTATCGCCCAATAGATGGCGCTGCGATCGGTGGCGAAAAATCGAAATGTTGAAATTTTTACACAAATGCATATTCCCAGAGAACCAAATAACCTTGGAATGTCATTGAGGTGTCATATGAAAGGCTATGAATATCTCTACATATTTTGGTCAGTAGTTCCGCTTCCGCTCGACAGATGGCGCTGCAAATGCTGAAAATGTTTGAAATTATTTATATTTTCACGAGAAATGTGAAATTGCAGCGCCATCTTCCTGGCGATAGCAAAACAAATGATCAATATGTGTAGGGATTTTCATAGGCTTTCATATGACACCTCAATGTCATTCCAAGGTCATTCAGATCCCTGGGAAAACGCATTTTTGTAAAAATTTCAACATTTCGATTTTTCGCCTACGATCACAGCGCCATCTATTAGGCGATAGTGGAACTAATGACCAAAATGTGTGTTTCAAAATTGAGTTAGTTCCGCTATCGCCCAATAGATGGCGCTGCGATCGGTGGCGAAAAATCGAAATGTTGAAATTTTTACACAAATGCATATTCCCAGAGAACCAAATAACCTTGGAATGTCATTGAGGTGTCATATGAAAGGCCATGAACATCCCTAAATATTTTGGTCAGTAGTTCCGCTTCCGATCGACAGATGGCGCTGCAATGGCTGAAAATTTTTGAAAATATTTATATTTGCACGAGAAATGTGTAATTGCAGCGCCATCTTCCTGGCGATAGCGGAACAAATGGTCAATATGTGTAGGGATTTTCATAGGCTTTCATATGACACCTCAATGTCATTCCAAGGTCATTAGATCCCTGGGAAAACGCATTTTTGTAAAAATTTCAACATTTCGATTTTTCGCCTACGATCACAGCGCCATCTATTAGGCGATAGTGGAACTAATGACCAAAATGTGTGTTTCAAAATTGAGTTAGTTCCGCTATCGCCCAATAGATGGCGCTGCGATCGGTGGCGAAAAATCGAAATGTTGAAATTTTTACACAAATGCATATTCCCAGAGAACCAAATAACCTTGGAATGTCATTGAGGTGTCATATGAAAGGCCATGAACATCCCTAAATATTTTGGTCAGTAGTTCCGCTTCCGATCGACAGATGGCGCTGCAATGGCTGAAAATTTTTGAAAATATTTATATTTGCACGAGAAATGTGTAATTGCAGCGCCATCTTCCTGGCGATAGCGGAACAAATGGTCAATATGTGTAGGGATTTTCATAGGCTTTCATATGACACCTCAATGTCATTCCAAGGTCATTCAGATCCCTGGGAAAACGCATTTTTGTAAAAATTTCAACATTTCGATTTTTCGCCTACGATCACAGCGCCATCTATTAGGCGATAGTGGAACTAATGACCAAAATGTGTGTTTCAAAATTGAGTTAGTTCCGCTATCACCCAATAGATGGCGCTGCGATCGGTGGCGAAAAATCGAAATGTTGAAATTTTTACACAAATGCATATTCCCAGAGAACCAAATAACCTTGGAATGTCATTGAGGTGTCATATGAAAGGCCATGAACATCCCTAAATATTTTGGTCAGTAGTTCCGCTTCCGATCGACAGATGGCGCTGCAATGGCTGAAAATTTTTGAAAATATTTATATTTGCACGAGAAATGTGTAATTGCAGCGCCATCTTCCTGGCGATAGCGGAACAAATGGTCAATATGTGTAGGGATTTTCATAGGCTTTCATATGACACCTCAATGTCATTCCAAGGTCATTAAGATCCCTGGGAAAACGCATTTTTGTAAAAATTTCAACATTTCGATTTTTCGCCTACGATCACAGCGCCATCTATTAGGCGATAGTGGAACTAATGACCAAAATGTGTGTTTCAAAATTGAGTTAGTTCCGCTATCACCCAATAGATGGCGCTGCGATCGGTGGCGAAAAATCGAAATGTTGAAATTTTTACACAAATGCATATTCCCAGAGAACCGAATGACCTTGGAATGTCATTGAGGTGTCATATGAAAGGCTATGAATATCTCTACATATTTTGGTCAGAAGTTCCGCTTCCGCCCGACAGATGGCGCTGCAAATGCTGAAAATGTTTGAAATTATTTATATTTTCACGAGAAATGTGAAATTGCAGCGCCATCTTCCTGGCGATAGCGGAAAAAATATTCAATATGTGTAGGGATTTTCATAGGCTTTCATATGACACCTCAATGTCATTCCAAGGTCATTCAGATCCCTGGGAAAACGCATTTTTGTAAAAATTTCAACATTTCGATTTTTCGCCTACGATCACAGCGCCATCTATTAGGCGATAGTGGAACTAATGACCAAAATGTGTGTTTCAAAATTGAGTTAGTTCCGCTATCGCCCAATAGATGGCGCTGCGATCGGTGGCGAAAAATCGAAATGTTGAAATTTTTACACAAATGCATATTCCCAGAGAACCAAATAACCTTGGAATGTCATTGAGGTGTCATATGAAAGGCCATGAACATCCCTAAATATTTTGGTCAGTAGTTCCGCTTCCGATCGACAGATGGCGCTGCAATGGCTGAAAATTTTTGAAAATATTTATATTTGCACGAGAAATGTGTAATTGCAGCGCCATCTTCCTGGCGATAGCGGAAAAAATGGTCAATATGTGTAGGGATTTTCATAGGCTTTCATATGACACCTCAATGTCATTCCAAGGTCATTCAGATCCCTGGGAAAACGCATTTTTGTAAAAATTTCAACATTTCGATTTTTCGCCTACGATCACAGCGCCATCTATTAGGCGATAGTGGAACTAATGACCAAAATGTGTGTTTCAAAATTGAGTTAGTTCCACTATCGCCCAATAGATGGCGCTGCGATCGGTGGCGAAAAATCGAAATGTTGAAATTTTTACACAAATGCATATTCCCAGAGAACCAAATAACCTTGGAATGTCATTGAGGTGTCATATGAAAGGCCATGAACATCCCTAAATATTTTGGTCAGTAGTTCCGCTTCCGATCGACAGATGGCGCTGCAATGGCTGAAAATTTTTGAAAATATTTATATTTGCACGAGAAATGTGTAATTGCAGCGCCATCTTCCTGGCGATAGCGGAACAAATGGTCAATATGTGTAGGGATTTTCATAGGCTTTCATATGACACCTCAATGTCATTCCAAGGTCATTCAGATCCCTGGGAAAACGCATTTTTGTAAAAATTTCAACATTTCGATTTTTCGCCTACGATCACAGCGCCATCTATTAGGCGATAGTGGAACTAATGACCAAAATGTGTGTTTCAAAATTGAGTTAGTTCCACTATCGCCCAATAGATGGCGCTGCGATCGGTGGCGAAAAATCGAAATGTTGAAATTTTTACACAAATGCATATTCCCAGAGAACCGAATGACCTTGGAATGTCATTGAGGTGTCATATGAAAGGCTATGAACATCTCTACATATTTTGGTCAGAAGTTCCGCTTCCGATCGACAGATGGCGCTGCAATGGCTGAAAATTTTTGAAATATTTATATTTGCACGAGAAATGTGTAATTGCAGCGCCATCTTCCTGGCGATAGCGAAACAAATGGTCAATATGTGTAGGGATTTTCATAGGCTTTCATATGACACCTCAATGTCATTCCAAGGTCATTCAGATCCCTGGGAAAACGCATTTTTGTAAAAATTTCAACATTTCGATTTTTCGCCTACGATCACAGCGCCATCTATTAGGCGATAGTGGAACTAATGACCAAAATGTGTGTTTCAAAATTGAGTTAGTTCCGCTATCACCCAATAGATGGCGCTGCGATCGGTGGCGAAAAATCGAAATGTTGAAATTTTTACACAAATGCATATTCCCAGAGAACCAAATAACCTTGGAATGTCATTGAGGAGTCATATGAAAAGCCATGAACATCTCTAAATATTTTGGTCAGTAGTTCCGCTTCCGATCGACAGATGGCGCTGCAATGGCTGAAAATTTTTGAAAATATTTATATTTGCACGAGAAATGTGTAATTGCAGCGCCATCTTCCTGGCGATAGCGGAACAAATGGTCAATATGTGTAGGGATTTTCATAGGCTTTCATATGACACCTCAATGTCATTCCAAGGTCATTCAGATCCCTGGGAAAACGCATTTTTGTAAAAATTTCAACATTTCGATTTTTCGCCTACGATCACAGCGCCATCTATTAGGCGATAGTGGAACTAATGACCAAAATGTGTGTTTCAAAATTGAGTTAGTTCCGCTATCGCCCAATAGATGGCGCTGCGATCGGTGGCGAAAAATCGAAATGTTGAAATTTTTACACAAATGCATATTCCCAGAGAACCAAATAACCTTGGAATGTCATTGAGGTGTCATATGAAAGGCCATGAACATCCCTAAATATTTTGGTCAGTAGTTCCGCTTCCGATCGACAGATGGCGCTGCAATGGCTGAAAATTTTTGAAATATTTATATTTGCACGAGAAATGTGTAATTGCAGCGCCATCTTCCTGGCGATAGCGGAACAAATGTCAATATGTGTAGGGATTTTCATAGGCTTTCATATGACACCTCAATGTCATTCCAAGGTCATTAAGATCCCTGGGAAAACGTATTTTTGTAAAAATTTCAACATTTCGATTTTTCGCCTACGATCACAGCGCCATCTATTAGGCGATAGTGGAACTAATGACCAAAAATGTGTGTTTCAAAACTGAGTTAGTTCCGCTATCACCCAATAGATGGCGCTGCGATCGGTGGCGAAAAATCGAAATGTTGAAATTTTTACACAAATGCATATTCCCAGAGAATCGAATGACCTTGGAATGTCATTGAGGTGTCATATGAAAGGCTATGAATATCTCTATCATATTTTGGTCAGAAGTTCCGCTTCCGCCCGACAGATGGCGCTGCAAATGCTGAAAATGTTTGAAATTATTTATATTTTCACGAGAAATGTGAAATTGCAGCGCCATCTCCCTGGCGATAGCAAAACAAATGATCAATATGTGTAGGGATTTTCATAGGCTTTCATATGACACCTCAATGTCATTCCAAGGTCATTCAGATCCCTGGGAAAACGCATTTTTGTAAAAATTTCAACATTTCGATTTTTCGCCTACGATCACAGCGCCATCTATTAGGCGATAGTGGAACTAATGACCAAAATGTGTGTTTCAAAATTGAGTTAGTTCCGCTATCACCCAATAGATGGCGCTGCGATCGGTGGCGAAAAATCGAAATGTTGAAATTTTTACACAAATGCATATTCCCAGAGAACCGAATGACCTTGGAATGTCATTGAGGTGTCATATGAAAGGCCATGAACATTCCTAAATATTTTGGTCAGTAGTTCCGCTTCCGATCGACAGATGGCGCTGCAATGGCTGATAATTTTTGAAAATATTTATATTTGCACGAGAAATGTGTAATTGCAGCGACATCTTCCTGGCGATAGCGGAACAAATGGTCAATATGTGTAGGGATTCTTATAAGCTTTCATATGACACCTCAATGTCATACCAAGTAAATTTTTATTGTAGTTGAAGCAAATTGTGCCTTAAATAAAAACATATATTACTCAAGAGTGCACATGTACATATAGAAAAAATTTAGTCATAATGTTAAATGTTTTGTGTTTTGAAATTAGCTTCGTTTTTCATGCGAAATTTCCACATCTCAGCTCCCAGGCAAACCAATGAAAATAACATAGATCCTGAAAATCAAATCAAAATTAATACAGTAATGTAAACATCATAAAATCCCACCTCCCAACAGTAGAAACGCGCTCGATACACCAGAAAACGTTACTGGATAAACTGTATACGATGACTGACATTGTGGTTTCTCTGTCCTGTGGATAGTGAGAGTTCGTTTAATAATTCCAACTTCTCGAAAACGGCAAAGTCTTAAATTCAAAACCCCTCCATAAATATAATATTTTGATTTGTTAATTACAAATTCCTCACGCTATTCGAAACAATTCCGTGTACATGCTGTTCTTGACAACAAACCAACCTATAACTTCTGATTCTAAAAGCCCAGGGACTGATCTTAGCTCGCAAATTTCGTTCGCTTCAAAAAGACGAGCAATTTCTGGATAAGCATCCAGTCGTTCACAATGAAACGCATATCCACCCTTTTTCAAATAAGGAATAGCATTTTTCATTTGCGTATAAACTGGCAATTCATTGGGACTTCGTTTGGGTAAAACTTTTGTCTTGTACATTCGCTGTACAATTGGTCTTGTAGTATTCTTTAGAAATGCAAAAAAAAACAGGTTTATTAAATCATTTTCAATTAAGATGCGTTTTACCTTAAATAGGACTTTATTGTATCCAATATCTTCGAAGGATAGTTTCAAAGGACTATTAATGATCTCCTCGATAGTCCTTGGCCCACGTTCGGAACTATTCAAAAGCCCACCAACCACCGATGACGTATAAAAGTTATACATGATCAAGCTAAATATAAACAATGTAATAACTATCAAACGCGATGGCAAGTTCTTGGGAACCGGATCTAGACCTGTGCAAAGTTTTTTTTTTTTGTTGAAAGAAGAAAATATCTTCTTACAAGATTTTTATTCTCACCTTGTTGGCAGAGGGCAGCAAAGGTCTTGAGTAAAAAACCATCCTTGTCTTCGTATTCTTCGTTTATTTTACGTCTCACACACCAAGACACGAAATACCACACAAAAATCAACAAAACCGTTAGCAAAGACGAACATATCCATACCTGCATTACGAAGGGTGCCAAAAAATCACCACTACCACTGGCCGCATTCAATTCCGATGTAAAACGATACAAAAAGGTAGCTTCGAATTTCCAACTCATGTGAATGTTATCGTAGTCAGCGAAGCGATTTAATCGCTTGAATGCAGCTGACGCTCCAATATCCGCTTCATTCCGCTTGACAACTCCCAATAAGCCCAAACGAAAAGGTCCTCCACGAAGTCGACCAGCCCAACTACGTACATTTCGGTATTTAACGGTAAAGTTTAGGTGCTCCTGCATGATAACAGTTAAGTCATAGTGATATTTAATGAAAGTCGCTATTCCATCTTCCTTTTGGTTGTTGGAAGCAAGTTTATTGATTTGCTCGTCGGTTGTTATGTTGTCTCTATCGATCTTGAAAAAAGAAACCGCTTAAAATTGAGGCAAACCCGGTTTTTTTCTCTTTACACCGAAAGCCATCAAAGCTAAATAGTTCTTAAACCAAAAACATACCACTATAACACCCCTTAACTGCTGTCCATTAAACTGCCCCCTGTACTTAATTCCTTGTAAATAAAAAACATCTCTATACAATGTTAATTTATCTCTGTTCCAATTGCCATAGTGCGATATTTCAAGGGGTCCTCTCAGATGTCGTCCTTTTGAATGAACATCATATAGGGAATAGCTTCCTTCTGCACTTGAATTTACCAAACTTATTTGTGAATTTGGCCCAACATTGATAGGGTCTTCCAAAATTTCAAACTCTTTAAAACCGTAGTTTTTGGGATCCCAAATCATCCACTGATATGTTTTATTGAAAGATCTAGTTTCAGAGTAAAAACGAAGAACACTTGAACATTCCGGACAAGAACAGTCCAAAATCACAGAAGTTCGAATATGATTATGTCTAGTTAATGCATTTTCTAACGAATAATTTCCTTTCAAATGGATGAACAAAACAAGTCGATTTTGCGAGAATAGAGATTTTCCAACTTTCAATAAATCTGTTGAGAAGAATTAAAGATCTTGTGTCTTAAGTTTTGTATAGAAGTTATACCTTCTTGAGTGCAACCGAAGAGAACAACTTGCTGAGTCTTGACTACATTAACAGCGAAATTTGTTATAAGGTTTTCATTGATGCAATGCGATAGTGTAACAAATCTAAGCACAATGACGAACGATTTAAACTTCATAATGAAAGGGTGAAGTAAACAGGCGTCATTTGTAAGCGGTCCTTAAATATACATATTTTCAAGATGGATAATTTTGATTGGCATGTTCAGGCTCATGAATTTTTAATTCGAAATGACCATTGATTTGCTAGCAATAGACACTGACAAGAAAACGCAAACAATTGATAAATAATGCATTATCTGCATTCATTTATGACAACTTTGCAGGATACATGTTTTACTAGCGTGACATAGGTATAAGTTTTAAAGGACAATCTTATTACCAAGGATATTGACGAAGGTCTTCAGGTTTCTGGACTAAGCTTTTAACTTGCCTTATGGGAAAAGAATGTTATTCAATAAGAGTGTTCGAAATGAATAGACAAAAGAAACAGTCAACAAAAATTAATTCGACATGGATGCTGTTTGATTATTTTCTTTTTACTACAGTTTGTTATTGTATTACAGTAGTCCCCCTTCAAAATAGAAGTAGGACTTTTCATAAGGTTTCACGTGATATCTCAATTCCTTCCGTGGCTCGTTTCGTTTATTGCCAAAATTAATTTATGTGAGAATTTGCCACCAATGGAAGCGCCATCTCTTGGGAAATGGCGAAACCAATTCAATTTTGTAACAGAAGCATTTTGGTCATTAGTTCCACTATCGCCTAATGGATAACGCAACTATCGCTGACGAAAATTTGAAAAGAAGCTGAGGAAAACCGGAACAAGTTTAAGCAAGACAGGAAGGCCTGTAATGCCCATATTCGGCGGACCAAATTTTTAAAATACTGCAATGTCCCAAAGGCAGTAAGAATTTTTGGTCATTTGTAAGAAATATGAAGAATTCTTCTTCTTCCTCGGTCCCTACGCTCGTCGACAATGACATTCCAGTTATTAGCTCCCTCGCGAAAGCGAACCCTTTTGCAAGGCAGTTCGCCGCCAACCTTTGGCTGCCAGAGAGTGTCATGACTCCTCCAGTTCTTGAGCACGTCAATGATTCCATGGGAAAAATCTTCTTCCGCACTCGTGCTGTGGCGAGAGTCCTAAAGGATCTCAACTTACATAAATCCGCTGGTCCGGATGGTATCCCCGCTATTATACTGAAGAGGTGTTCTTCCACGCTGGCACCCTTGCATAAGCTTTTCCATCTATCATATTCTTGTGGGCTCGTTCCGAGCAGTTGGAAAACAGCATTTGTCCAGCCTATTCCAAAAAAAGGCGAATCTTCTTCTCCCTCCAATTATCGTCCGATTGCACTTACGTTCTAAGGTCATGGAAACGCTGATAAACTATCAGCTTAAGAAATATCTCGAGGACCGAAAGCTTCTTAATGACCGGCAGTACGGCTTTCGCAGCAACAGGTCCACTGGTGATCTGATGGTTTATCTCACCGAACAGTGGAACAAATCTTTACATCGTTTTGGAGGAAGTAAGGCATTTGATAAAGTCTGGCATCTTGCTCTTTTATCCAAAATGCGTGCCTTCGGTATCGATGAATCCCTTCTTTGTTAGATTAGAAACTTTCTTTCGAACCGTTCAATACAAGTTGTAATGGACGGATTCAAGTCTGAAACCCACAATATAAATGCTGGTGTGCCCCAGGGCTCCGTTTTGTCTCCGATCCTATTTCTTATTTTTATGATTGATCTCTTGTCTGTTACTTCTAATCCAATAAATTATTTCGCTGACGATAGTACCCTTAGCTTCTCATATTCGTTTCCAGATTCACATCCCTCCTCTTCGGAGGTGGAACTGCAACGGCAAAATATGATGAGCTCATTAAACTCTGACCTAAATAGCATTGTCCAATGGGGAATTATAAACCGTGTAGAGTTTAATGCTTCGAAAACTCAATACTGCCTGGTATCGTTGAAGCGAGATATACCCCCCTTGCCACTGTCCATGAGTGGCACTTGCATCAATGAGACCGAACATCTCAAGATTCTCGGTATGTGCATCACTGACCACCTCTTGTGGACCGAACACATACGCGATGTCGCCAAAAATGCCGTAAGATGTTTGGGTTTCTTAAGACGGTGTAAGAAATTTTTCTCCCCGTCTGATCTGGCTATTATCTATAAAACCTATATCCGTCCAAAGCTTGAGTACAATTCACATATCTGGGCTGGTGCTCCAGCTACTTACTCAAGCCTCTTGGACGGAATACAAAAAAGAGCTGTAAGAATGATTGGTGATAGAGAAATCACCAACTCATTCACTTCATTGGAACACCGTCGTCGTAACGTTTCGTGTCACTCCTTGTTTTATCGTTACTTCTACGGATGATTGCTCTAGTGAAATAGCCAGTTGCATTCCTCCCCTTAAACAATTCAACCGTAATACTCGCGCTTCCAGAAATGCCCATCAGTTTACCCTCGAGCCCAACTTCGGTCGAACGCTCAAGTATAGAGAATCACTCTTTAGCCGTACTACGCGAATGTGGAACTCTCTTCCACACTCTGTCTTTCCCGATCATTGCAGTGTTCAGGAATTTAAGACCAATGTTCACCTCCTCTCCAACCCCTACACTCTTTCCTGAAGCACTCACTGAGTCTATGGCATAATAAGGGTATAAAAACCCCTTGAGTGTGTTTTTATTATATAAAAAAAAAGTTGGCTAGGGAAAATTCTTACACAACTTGGTCAGAAGTTCCGCTGTAGTACAATAGATGGCTCTGCAGTAACTGCTAATTATATCAAATTGATGTAAATTTTATAAAAAATGTGAAATTGCAGAGCAGGATACTTAGAGAATTTCATAAGATTTCATATGAGTCCTCAATTTCCTTCGTCGATCTTTCGTTGGCTGGCAAAAAGCATTATTGTGAAAATTTTACCATTTCGATTTTTCGCCACCGATCGTTGCGCCATCTATTGAGACAAGGCTGAACTGACTTAATTTTACAACAGATACAGTTCGGTCATTAGCTCCGCTACTGCCCAATAGATGGCGCTGCGAACGGTGGCGAAAAATTGATATGTGAAGTATTCCCGAAAATGCATTTTGCTAGCCAACGGAATGACCTACTAAGGAAATCGAGGTGTCATGTGCTTCTGTTGTAGCAGTAAGGAGTTGTGTTTAATCCGCTCATTCACATAACATGTAATGCAATTATGTCGATAGTCTGAAAAAAAGCCTTTAGTATAAGCCCTTATAATACGTGAATGCTTGCCATTATTTTTATTTTCGCAAATTGTTTTCAAATCAATCAGCTACACCAATTACTCATTAAAATTCAAAGCCCTGTCAATCAAAAAATGTAAATTGAAAATAAATAGGAAGTCTCTTCATATAAAAAGAGATTTCATCCACTTTTACGGTACAGTAAAGTTAAAAGAACCCTATGGAAGATGAAGCTCACGATAATTATCATCCTCTACGCCTTAGTGCCTCTTTCATTTGCTCTGATTGGAAATCTCATTACAAATTTTACTTTAAATTTAGTTAAAACCAAGCAAGTAGTAGTTTTTGGATGCACCGATCTTGGTATAGCACAATTTTTAAAAATAAATTCTAAAATCAAGACTTTTTGTTTCCCCCTTGAACTATATAGGACTTATCAGTGCTGGTAGAGCACTCACGAAAAGCAATCAAGTTATGATGCTATTGAATTTGAGAAAGGAATACAACCTCCAAAATGCTTTGTCCAGACACAATTATGCAAAAACTTCGGTCATCCTTGACTGTACGTGTCCGGAATGTTTTAGGGTCCTTCGGGATTCATCCGAGGGAAAGTATTTTAATAAAACCTACCAGTGGATGATTTGGGATCCGAAAAACATTGGTGTAGGCGAACTTATGGCAAACCTAAGTTACATCGGTCCTAATGCCCAAATTACTTATGTAAACAAAACGCTGCTGGACAACAGCTACGCTCTGTTCGATGTGCATTCCAAAGGAAGACATTTAAACGCCTCGTTGGAAGTAGTTCACTACGGCGAATGGAATGAAAATGAATTAGTTATTTATGAGAATGTTTTGAAGCTTCAAGGAATACATTGCAGAGATCAATTCAGTCAACTTAAACTTCGAGGAGCTACTGTGGTTTGTAATAATTATTGTTTCTTTTGGCAAACATATAGTTCTTTCTATTGATTGATCAGATTGATCGAGATAACATCACCAACGATAGCCAAATAACATTAGTGCTTTCGAGCGCTGGCAAAGAGGACGGTGTAGCAGCTTTCACGAAATATCATTATGTCTTGTTGACAGTGCTCCAAGAACGTTTCAATTTCACACTGAGCTATCGCAATTTGCGTGGCTGGGCTGGGCGCCTGCGAGGCGGGATATTCCGTCTTGGTTTCCTTGGGGTTATTATGCGTAATGAAGCTGATGTTGGGGCATCAGGTGCGTTTAATCGAATCAATCGCTTAGCCGAATTTGATACAATTCATCAGAGTTGGAAATTCGATTCGGCCTTTATGTATCGATTTACCTCGGACATACTAGATGCGGATGGAAGAAGTGGTAATTTTTTGGCACCATTTGCCATGCAAGTCTGGTTAGTGTCGGCAGCTACAGTTTTTATAGTCATGGTTGTTTGGTATGCTGTTGCCTGTTTGGTGAGAAAGATCTTCAACGAAGAAAGTCGAGATCGGGATGGTTTCTTGTTAAAGATTTTTGCTGCTGTTTGTCAACAGGGTGAGTTTTTTTTTTATTATCCTTTCTTCTTTAATACAATTTCATTTTCAAGGTTTGGATCCTATTCCCAGTGGACTACCTTCCCGGGCAATAGTCTTTACTTTGCTGCTCTTTAGTTTGGTAATGTATAATTTTTATACATCGTCGGTTGTTGGTGGGCTTCTGAACAGCTCTGAACAAGGACCAAAAACTGTAGCGGAAGTGGTAAACAGCCCCTTAAAGTTGTCCTTTGAGGACATTGGATACTACAAAGTTCTATTTAAGGTTTTTATTTAGCAGTTTCAATATTTTTGATATTTTTATGAATATTTAAAATTTAACCAGAATTCAACAAATCCTCTCGTCACAAGAATGTACAAAACAAAAGTGCTCCCCGAACGTGGACCGGATGAATTGGAAGTCTTTTCTCATATCAAGGAAGCAATTCCATTTTTGAAGAAAGGAGGTTATGCTTTTCATTGCGAACGTGTTGACGCATACCCGGAAATAGCTCGTTTTTTTGATGCAAACGAAATTTGTGATTTGAGAACTGTGTCTGGACTAATGGACAAAGGATTAATGAACTTTATTGTGACCAAAAATAGCATGTACACTGAGCTGTTTCGAATCATGTTTGTTTTTATTGGTCTATCAAGAGGCTTGCAACAGATTTTGATTGATTTTTTTGTAGGATGTGTCGTGCTCGAGAGATTGGTATTGTGATGCGAACGTTGACTATTCATCAGCCGAAGAAACCAGAATGTCAGTCATCGTACACGGTTTATCCAGTTGCAATGTCTGGGGTGTTGAGTGCCTTTGTGCTACTTGGAGGTTATGTTTTAGTTTTTTTCCAGTAGATTTTTGATAATGGGTTTCTGTTTGTCTTTTATTTTTTTTTAGTGGGTGTGATGGCAAGTCTTATAACCTTGGCAGGGGAGCTATTTTATAAAAAATCGCGATCAAATCATGTTAAGAATTGAGGAATTTCGATTTCTCGAAAATCCGCCTTAGTGAAACTCTATTGTTGGATAAAACTAAAGAACATATAACCATTAAGCATATATTAGATAGAAGCACGTTGTTATCAAAGTTATCCACTACTATACCTATTTGCTATAGAGTCTAATAGGCTCTCCTTTTGGAATATCACTCCATAGAGTCTATCACCCAACACCGACTTCTCGGACAGAACGTCACAATTGACGCAAGCCAACTTCGAGGTAGAATTGGAGTTTGTCTACCTAGGCTCCGCTATAAACACGGGCAATAACACCAGCGCCGAGATCAGACGAAGAATAATAACTCTTGCTAAATGCTGTTTCTTTGGGCTAAGAAAGCAATTGAGTGGAAAAGCCCTCTCTCGAGCAACTAAGGTAAAATTGTAGAACACCCTCTTCATCGCAGTCCTGCTGTATGGTGCAGAAGCATGGACCTTGACAAAATCGGATGAAAGTGCCTTAGGCTGTTTCGAGAGGAAAGTTCTTCGGAGCAGCTTTGGCCCCGTGTGCATAGAAGGGGAATGGCGAAGAAGATAATAACAGCGAATACGGATTGTACAACGACATGGACCTAGCCAGAAGGGTCAAGGTCCAGAGACTCAGATGGCTCGGTCATTTAGAGCGCATGGGCACCAATGCTCCGGCCCGGAAAGCCTTCGACCCTATTCCCGAGGGACGTAGGAGGAGAGGAAGACAGCGACTCAGGTGGCGCACTCAAGTGGAAGAGGACCTCAATCAACTTGTAGTGCATAACTAGAAACAGCTAGCTAAGGACCGAGCTGACTGGCGGAGACTGTTGATTGAGGTCCAAGTCCACAATGGACTATAGCGCCACCTTAAGTAAGTAAGTAAGAGTCTCAGGGGACGATAAAAAAAGATGTCTTAAAGAAAATGAACAACTAAAATTGTTTCTGTATTTCTCAATCTTTAGATAGACCCATTTGACCTGTGGTCATAAATGCTGCCTGCCATTCGACAACCACCCAACTCGAGTTGTCTTTCTTCATTTACAAAACAAAAAAACAATGTAACCATTCATTCCCGATCACGATCGACACAACAAACCTCCAAAAAAATTCTCATACTTTATCTTGTGATACAAATAAAGGACTCACTGCACCGAAACTGGGCTTATATCATATATAAATTGTTTGCATGTCTTTTTTGTTGCGTTCTTTTTCCTTCTGAATTTTCGACTGCTCACATGAATCCATTAACCCCGAAAAAGATATAGATACTCACACATTGAGTGGTGACAATGTTGATGGAAAAATTAATGTTCCACTCCGCACGCTTGCCAAAAACAGCGAAGAAACCAAAAAATCACAAGAATCCACCAATTGCTTGCCGCCTCACGTTTACCAAATCCTCAAACGTTAAATAACAATAAAACAAAAAGGCTTTTAACAAAAAATCAGGTATGTATTAAGACAAAAAAGGAAATACACAAAATTGGTTTGAGTCACACGAATTGCATCATGGACACAACACAACAACCGAGAAGTCCCCACGAAGGGCATGGTCCTGGCCCAAGACTCAAAATCGTACTGCTAAATATTTTCTCTTTTCTCTTGGAAATATTCAATGTAAATGGTTAAGAAACGGTTAGACGCCGCCCGCTGTCACTGCCACCGATGCAAAGCAAATCGTGTGCTGAGGGAGGACGAAGAAGTGCAAAAAATTCACTCGCTCACTAATGAGAGCAAATTATATTTCCCTCCTCCTATGTGTGCATAAGGCGACATGATGATGATACCGGCCGTAGCGGTTGACGATGATGACGCAGAACGAAGGACAACGAAGACGTTTTTGGCTAAATTCACCACTAAAGGTACTTGTCGCCTGCTGATTCCGACTCTTTTTGGCCATATATAATTGATTCTTTAGCATGAGAGTCCTAAAGTTTGACCATTGTACGTGCATTGTCTGCTTTAGTTCGTAAGTTCGTTGCAGCCATGAAGCAACTGAACCATTGCTTATGTTCAAGCTAACAAAATAAAGTTCTTTGAAGTGCTAACTTCCCTGTACAGGGCCGTATTATATCTACATAAATTTCGTCAAGTATGGAGGCAACAAATATGATCAAATCAATTGGCAAATTATAGCACACTAGGACGAACCAAAAATGCCCTGCAAAAAAAAGTACGCATACGAAATGTTTATCAGTTACATGAAAGGCATGGGTTTGAAAAATATTATGTAATACCATTTGTTGTGGTGGTGGTGACAGCTTCGCTGTTCGTTCTGTCTATTAACTCCTACTCTCCACCTCCCTGTGGTGAACATCGGAGTCCAGTACCTTCAACCGAAAATTGGGTTCGAACTCCAGTGGGAAGTTGTTGGCGGCAGCAAAGAGAGAGAGGGGGAGGAAGTATGCGTCCACTAAGGCATGCCTCCTTTTCGACATGCGGCAGCGGAAAAACTCCCAAGATGAAATCAACGGTGGCGTCTACAGTTGCAGTCAGGGAGAACTACTTAGTGAACACCTTATAGGGCTGCTACGACATATTTGCAGCCCAGGCCTATAAGGAGTGATTTGGCCGGCTCTTCGTCTTAGAGTTAAGCTTAAGACCTGGCCCTGTACGTTGGGGGTTGCACATGGTTCCGATACACCAGCAAGCCTCACATAAATCAAACGAAATTAATGATGACGACCCACGCAAACGATTTAAGGAAAAAGAATTTCGGTTTTGCACGTGAAAAATGTTAAGTATACAAGGCGATGCGTTGTCATGCGATTTCTTCAACATCATTCTTGAAAAGATTGTGTAAGGCTCCAATGTCAACACCAGAGGCACAATCTTTCAAAAGTCCATCCAGCTGCTAGGATACGCAGACGACATTGACTGACATAATAGGAAAAACACAGCGTCAGTGGAGCGTTTGTGAGCCTTGAGACGGAGGCCAGGAAGATGGGTCTAGTGGTTAACGAGGGGAAGACCAAGTTAATGCTGTCGACAAGAAAGACAACCAACATCGACATCTTGGAGCAAACGTCAACATAGAGAGATTTAACTTCGAGGTAGTTAAGGACTCTGTCTACCTGGGGATCCGCTATCAACTCAGACAACAACACCAGCGCTGAAATCAAACCAAGAATTACTCTTGCCAATCGCTGCTTCTTTGGACTTAGAAGGCTATTGAGTAGTAAAATCCTTTCCCGAGCAAATAAAGTGACATTCTGCAAAAACCTCATCATCCCGGTCCTCATGAACGGTGCCGAGACAATGACCATGGCAACATCTGATGAAAACGCTTTGGGCTGCTTTGAGAAAAAAAATCTTCGAATGATTTTTGGGCCTGTCTGCATTGATGGGGAATGGAGACGAAGATTCAACCAAGAACTGTACGAGCTGTACAGCGACAGTGACCTAATCAGAAAAGTTAAGATCCAACGACTTAGATGGTTGGGTCATATTGAGCGAATGGAAAATAATGCTCCGGCTCGTAGAGTCTTCGAATTCAACCTGGAAGGACGTCGCAGAAGAGGACGACCGCGACTCAGGTGGAGCACACAGGTGGAAGAGGACCTGAACAAACTTGGCGTGTGAAACTGGAGACAGCTACCCAGGGACCGAGCTGGCTGGAGAAGTTTGTTGAGTGAGGCCCTGGTCTGACCTGGACTGTAGCGCCACCATAAGTAACTAAAAGTAAGTAAGCCGAGGCCTATGTGGCTTACTCTCATCAACAATTATCATGTTAAGTGTGATGGATTGATGGGACCTACATTTAAACGCCTATTTCGAGAGGCAAAGTTGAGAAGCACTTTTTCATGACAGATTGATACTCTTGGAAGATTTATCAGTTCTTAGCAAGAGGCAGTGCCAGTGAAAGATGAAATAGAAACTATGAGCACGAGTAGTACTCGAACCCACGATGTTCTGCTTATAGCAGCCAACGCACCTAACCACTATACTACGTACCCTACCATTTGCAAGGGAAGGTTTATATATGAACCTTAATCTTTCTTGTAAAGAGAATCAATTCCGTTTTGCGTTCAATACAAATACAAATTTTGTAGCACAGACATAGTGCAAGGATGCTATCATGATAAAGACAATAACTTCGTCATCCAGCATAATGCTTATGAGATCTAAGTATGTGTGTGAAGCCCCCGAATTTTTGTTGAAAATTTACCTGAAATACCAGGCGCTCATAATCAGCAATATGGTCAGTTTTCATTTTCTTTGTTGCAGAACATGCGCCAAATCAGCCATAAAATAGAAACAAATTTGCCAATTAAATAAGTAACTTTAGCTGCAAAAACTTTTTTGGTTTGTTTCCATTAATACACAACAAAAAAAAAAAAAAAAAAAAACAAAAACTTAAGAAGAGTTCCAGCGCCTTAATTTTGATGAATACACCGATACGTGCCCTTGCTACAAGTTCGACATTTGCTCTCCTACGGTATTTGTTTCGTTGTTCTTAATTCTTGATCTTACTTCTGACTTTTGAAGATCTCATACTTTTTTCAAACATAATTTTCTGGTAGCTGATTTGAGTGCACCGTTTTAAAATATCAACTGCAGCATCAGAGATGGTAGATGGTGTGATTTTTGTTGCATTATCATTCTTAACAGGAAGCTCGTAGAAGCTTTCTTCATCAGTGAAAAGACATCTATCCAACACCCACATGCATCTAGAATTCACCTCTGTCTACGGTTTATGTACTGTGTTGCGTTTACTTGAAGTATCAAACTCAATCACCAGATATAATGTGGTGGAAAAGAAACAGATAAAACCACCAGACATGTTTGATCAAACTTTTATTGAGCTTCTGCGGTATGATGGCTTGACGCCTGGCTCTGGGAAGGTAGTGCCCTTTGTTAGCGATGGAAATTGTTTTTTTTTTTTTTTTTAATTACTGCCATGATAGTGGAATGAAGAAACAACACAACATAACGAATGGATGAGTAAGGAAGACGGAGCAATAAATTATAAAAGAAAGGTTATAAAGCAAACGCAAAAATTTCGTACCAGGACCAGAGTGCACTTTAGGACAGCGAAGCTTGAATGCAATGGAGCTGAGACTGAGGCTCATACAAAACTACGAAAAACACTAAAGAATTGAATCACGAGACCGATCCGGTGATGGGGGAGGGGGGGGAGGCTCGAAAAGAAATACATATATTTAGTATGCAGTTTAGTAAAATCTCTGCTTGAGTGTTTGACTTGGGCAGCATTAACAGTGGGCTGGTGTGGTGGTTGAGCAATGTTACAGCGTCTCACCGAGAAGTCTCGGCAAGGTGGAGGATGATGATGGCGACAAGGTAAAGGCAAAAGGCAATGCAGTGTGCATTGAACGACGAAAATGAAGTGAACACATAAAGTAAAAAATCGAATCACTTTTTTGCGTGTTGTGAGCCCTGGCGATTTTCTTTGTGGGCTTGAAAGAGAGATGAGATAATATCAGTTTGGGATTGGGATGATTTATATGGATAAAGGTGAAAGCAATGAAGCACATTTGTATTCAAATTCGATTTTGATATTTTGATTTGATTGAATTCATAAATTCGTCGCCGAAACTTGCTTCTCATAACTGGATTGGGGTCGTAAAACCATAAACCAAAAGCTCACAAACTGAGATCCTGTAAGGCTCAAGGCATTTCACCGCAAAGTACTTTAATACAATTTCAAATACAGAAATTTTAAGAGACTCGAAATGGTGAGAATCATGGAGAACGAAGCAAATTAATTCGTCGTTCAAATTATTCTTATAAGTGAAGTCAATCAGATTGTTCAATCGCGCTAATTTTAGACTATTAGTTCTGTATTATATTTAATTGCTTATAAACGCTGTAAATTTATGTCATCCTTTCCGAAAAAACGTCCTTTTCAGGACATAAAATGCATAGAAACTAATTAAACGGAGTGTCTACGAAAGTTGACTGTTGTTCCAAAGTTTTCAAAGTACAGAAATACAAATAATGATGAACTATCCCGTGCTCTATCTAGGAGCATTCTAAAATAATGTAAAATATCCCCACCACGAATAAAAAAAATCCAAATGATTTCACTGTATACCTACAACGCTCCCAAACATCAAGTAGGTACCTATGTCTTCAATTCAATCATAAGCAAGGCTATGATTAAAATGTGCTGTTAAGTTTTATTCCCTTAACTAAGTCCCAATTTGTCTGATGTTATCTCTCACACTCACGTATTGGGCAAGTAAATTAAAGCTGTCATAAGCGATCAATAGACCAACACAACACCAGCAACTTCATCCAGTCGATTGCTGTTTCAATTCATTTTGAAAATCTTCTGCACAATTTCTTATCATTAATACAGCGAGAATTTAGCACTGAAGTTTTGAAATCATTTCAAAAAATCAATTCAACACTAAAGCTCTTCGAAATGTAGGAGCAAGTTTTGTAAGCATCCTATACGAATGCAAGGCATTCGCGATTTCACATTCAAATTCTTTTTAACTCGACCAAAAAAGTGGCAGAAGGAGTGCGTTTCCTCTTCTTTTCTCCCTCTAAAAAAGTTTTCTTGTATGCCATGCCATCAACTTACCACTATACCACCATTACCATCACACATCGAACCAAAACACCAAACACAACTTGTTGTTGAAACACCTCCGATCCCTTCTTTCCCGATAACTAACGTCATCGTCGTCGCCCAGCTTCAGAGTTTCAGTCTCAAAAGCCCAGCTCAGGTTGAACTTCCAGAGCCAATCATCCACTCAGTTGTTGCCATAACTTCATCGTTAGCGGTCTTTAATAAACAATTGACTGTGTTGCGACAAAAAGCGCGTGCGCCATCTAGAGTTAAATTGTTGTACGAAATAAAATTTCCTCTTAGATTCACCACCGTTATATACAGGTACTGGCAATATTTGGGATTCTTTTGTTTGTGCGAATTTTCGCGAATCGAATTTCTATTGCGGTTTCTTGAAAAGATTATTCAAACAATTCGTGTTTTTTTTTTATTGTTCTCTGATTTCGAAAGGAATTTTGAGATTACAAAAGACCGTGAGTGTCACCAAACATCACCGATTCGAAACGATTTTTATGTTTTGGGTTTCATTAAGTCAGTGCACGTAATTTTTGATGTGAATTTATTGGAAATCAATAAATTTGTTTAATTCATAAAAAAAAAATTAATTTCCAAACACGATATTTACTTATACTCAAATCTAAGTCCCAGACCCCACTATAACAAACAGTTGGAGGAGACGGACGGATGTTTTTAGAGGTATCATTCAAGTGAATAAAGTGCACTAGTGCCACAAGAGCTCCAGTGAGCGTCAGTGGGAAGTATCTTATATCTCTTACCTTACCTCTCTTGGGTTAATTCTATTTTTTTTAAATGTTACTTTTGTCCATTGTGTGCCTCAAGTGCTGCGGGTTTCTTTCGTCGTATTTTACCTATTAATTTTTTTTTTTTTTTATTTTGTATTTCGGTGAGATCGGAGCAAATTCCTCGTGTGCTTAATTTCGATTTAACATTTTGTTTTTTTTTTATTGTGAGATTTTTTCAAATCGTTTTTAAGTAGCAATATAGTGTGATGGTTTAAGAGTTTGGTTCACGAATGTTTAATAGTCGCGTGGCCTAAGAAGTGAGTGAAAGAGAGAGGTTTTAGCATTTGAGTGTCTTTTTGCCGGGGGACTTATTACCTGTGCTTTTGGATTGGCTTTTAAATGCGGAAGTCATATAAACGAGTTGAAGGTGTTATTGCTACGATATCCAGTTTTTGAACATAATACTGTCACTTGTCGCATAGGTATGTATGCTTTCTGTAGATTTTACAAAAGTTTAACGTTTCAATTTTCCTTTGCCTTCTTTGAAAATACGCTTTTAATTTATTTTACTTTTCATTTTTGTATTCTAAAGAAAATTAATAATTAAATTGTTGTTGCAATAATATGATCGTAGGCCCTTGAGAAAGTGGTTCTCATGCCTCTTAGGTTTCTTTTTTACTCCATTAAACTGGGCGGCATACCATTAAATAAAATGGAAAATCTAATGTTCCACTTATTTGATATTAAGACTCAAACACTTACTTATGGTGGCGCTACAGTCCAGGTCGAACCAGGGCCTCACCCAACAAACTTCTCCAGCCAGTTCGGTCCCTATAGCTAGCTGTCACCAGTTTCACACTCCAAGTTGGTTCAGTACCTCAACAACCAGTGTGCTCTACCTGAGTCACGGTCTTCCTTTTTTGCGACGTCCTTCCGGGTTGGATTCGAAGACTGTACGAGTCGGAGCATTATTTTCCATTCGCTCAACATGACCCAACCATCTAAGTCGTTGGACCTTAACTTTTCTGGCTAGGTCAGTGTCGCTGTACAGCTCGTAAAGTTCTTGGGTGATTCTTCGTCTCCATTCTCCATCAATGCAGACAGGACCAAAAACCACTCGAAGAATTTTTCTCTCAAAGCAGCACAAAGCGTTTTCATCAGATGTTGTCATGGTCCACGTAAATCTGTACCATATACATGAGAACCGGGATGATGAGAGTTTTGTAGAGTGTCACTTTAGTTGCTCGGGAGAGGACTTTACTACTCAATTGCCTTAAAGACTAGAACACAGTTTGTTTAAAATGACAGTATAATCCCTGCAACTCTGGTTGTAACGACAGGTGTTCCCATAAGGAAGCAATTTTCGGCCTTTGCAATTTCTCCAGACTGACAATCAACTAAAAAGACATTTTTGCTTGAATGATTCTTCAGTCTTTAGAGTCTTCTGTTATTGTGAAAGACAAGGCTCTTCTTAAGATTTCCTGGAAGTGTTATTCTAAATAACTCGGGATTTTGACTCCATGAGATATGAGATGTGCAAGCAGGTTCTCCTTTGACTGATTTTCAAAGCTTGAAACAGAATAATTTTAATCGTTTTTCCAGAATCGCTTTGAACTTTATGTTAAAATTCGTCCCTTGACGAAGTGATTAGTAACAGTCTCCAGTATTCGATTGCAATCAAAATTGCTCAATAATTAATTGAAATAAAACTAATTAACACTTTAAGAAGCCTGGCAGTGTTAGTTAACCAGTGTTTATGCATTTTATTTATCTAAACCATTAACTCTTACCTTTTTTGTCTAAAATATTAGCTATCAGGTTAGGTTAGGTTAAAGTGGCTGCGGATACAGAATCCGCACATTTAGGCCAAAAGAAAAGGCCCATTGTGATACCACATGAATTTAGAGAATTACTTCTTACTAGTCGAACCATTTTGAGCTTTTTATAAAGCGAAGAAGATATTTGATATCCTTAATAGCTAGTTCACTGGGATTATCATAAAAGTATTCTCCCAGATGAAGTTTGCGTCTTAGTGAAAAAGCAGGGCAAGTGCCTCGTCCATACAGCTCCTGCAGAAGTCATTTGAGGCTACACCATGTCGTATTGCGTGCCTGCCTATAAGACAGTGTCCCGTAAGGAAACCTATTAGGGAGCTAATATGAAATCTGCTTTAAGATAACAAGTCCTTAGAGCGCTTTAGGTCAAGTCAAGTGACTGCCATATGAGCTTTGTGGCTGCGTTCGTAGGTAAATTGTACCACCCAGACTTTGTTATCGTGAAGGCTGTTTCTTTTAGCAAAAGCTTGCACGTTGCTATTGGTGTAGCTACCTTTTCCTTTTCAAGTGAGATAGATATGACGGTTCCATTTTAAGCGAGTTCGTCGGCTCTACAATTTCCCGTGATGTCTCTGTTGCCAAGCACCCAGCAGCTGCGCCATCTCCATAATAGAGATGATCGACAATCGATGGCTGTTTGAGGGTTGGTTGAGACACCGTTGAGAGATTAAATAGCAGCCCGACTGTCAGAGAAGATGCGGATATCAGTCAGAAGTTGATATCACGTTTTCTCTTAGCCAGGAGAGAACCTCTTTGATCGCTAAAATTTCCGCTTGGAAGACGCTGCAATGATTAGGGAGGCGGAATGAGAAGCTTCGATTAAGCATTTCTGAGTACACATCACTACCAACTCCATCATTTGTCTTGGATCCATCTGTATAAAAATGGATGCTTTTATCATTCAGGAGTTTTTCGTCTTTCCATTCATCTCTGGATAGAATGGATACCTGGAAGGTTTTCCCAAATTGGGATTCGAAATGATGGAATGTCCCACATTATCGTTGGTCCATTGAGATGAGGCATTGAGTCTTATAGTTGTATTCGCTCCCACTTGCTTACTGAAGATGTCGAGGGGTGTCAGATGGAGGAGAGTGTCTAACGCTGCTGAGGGTGTGGTTCTCAGTGCCCCGCCTGTGCAGAGACATGCAGTGAGTTGTTCTCTGCTGAGTTTGTCGCACTCCTATGTAGACAACCATACTGCAACCCCGTACGTGAGTAATGCTGGGATGACCGATTTATATAGCCAAAAGGTTATACGAAGTTGAAAACCCCATTTGTTTCCTATGGCTTTCTTGCAAGAGAAAAGACCTACAGTAGCTTTTTTAACTCTTACCTGAATATAAGGTTTCCAACTTAATTTTTTTTCTAATTTAAGACCAAGATATTTGGCTTCATTGCCAAGAATAAGTGGTACACCTTTTATTGAAGGAGGAACAATTACTGCGATCTTGTATTTCCGTGTAAAAAGGACGAGGTCTGTTTTTTGAGGATTAATATTAAGTCCACAGTGATCAGCCCATCTAAAGAGCATATTAAGTGCGTTTTGGAGGATGTCTCTAGGGTATTAGGATGTTTTTCCTGTGACGGCGATGGCAATATCATCGGCATGCGCAATCATCCTTTCCTCTCGAGGGATATTAGCAGTTCGTTAACTACTATGTTCCATAGAATAGGGGACAGAACACAACCATGCGGAGTGCCTTTGCTGACAGATCTTCTCGTACAAAAATCTTAGAGTTGCTGATCCTGCTTTTTAGCATTTGATTAATCAGCTCACAAAGTGAGTATTCGACGTTTGGAGTCGTCATTGCAGAAGTGACAACAGATGTGTCAACGTTGTTGGAAGCGCCCTCAATATAGTAGCTATCAACTTCTTAAAGTTTTTAAGGAGAAATCATGATTTCATAACTGCTTTAAGTTTATATATAAATGGAAAACTTGAATTATTATAAAACTCAAAGCAATTTTTATTAACATTAGGCTCTAACTGCTTTCAAAAACCTGAATGACTATAAATGCTTTGCAAGTGTTTATTTTAATTGAACCTATTCCGAACAGTAATTTATTTTAATTTTAAATTATTTAGATTTTAGATTTACACACCGTAATGAAAACCATTTTAATAATCTGCAAAAAAAACCGACCATTACTTACACTCTAATTAAGTTTACCTTGTCGCAGAGATTTCTTTCTTACATTCGATTACTGCTTGCTATGGGTCTTACTGCCATGCATTAAGTCCTTCATAACCAATTGAATCAAATTGATTGAATGATGTAATCGAATATCAAAACCATTCACTTCAGTCCTAAGTATAGGTACATACCTAGACCAACTTGTAACCAAAAAAACTACGCATAGTTGTATTCTTTGCTCTACTCTAGGCCTAGACCGTTCGCATGCGACATATAGATACATACAAAGTATAAATTTAAATATGTACGTAGATCTATGCCTCTCGATTACAAACGCCATCTGCATGTACCTCTGAAAACTATCCTCCGACCAGAAGGTTAAATCAACTGAAGATTGAAACTTAATAAATGAAACCACAAGAAAAACTAGACAGACCAAAATTGATATCGAAGCTGCTTTTGTGTGTATTTTTCCTATAAAATTGTATCACATCGAAGCCATTTCAGTTTAAAGGGAAGAAGGTTGTTGGAATTTGCGGATCGTTCAAAAGTGGAAGGTATACAAAATGTCAAAAAGTTGACAACTCGCTCTGCGGTGAATAATGTTGTTAGATTTATGTTCGATGATAAGATGTTACATTGTATAGGCAATTATTGTCCTAGACAGGATTTGACATTTGCTTCTGTGAAAAGAAAATAGGTATAAGGTTTCTTAGAAAAAAAATATCATGGTTTTGAAACACAATAAAGTTATCTTCTGATTGACAAAGGCTACAGACAAAAAGTGAATGACGTAATAATTGTGCAAGTATTCTTGAAATAATATAGTGAAGATCGATAAATTGTAGCTTAAATTTTGGTCATAATGTAATAAGCAGATTAGCTCTGCTTCAATTGTAATAACTTTTATCTGGGAAGTTAGATTGCTATAAGGATTCCCCATTCACATTTTCTCTGTAGCATTCTTGTCATTTTCAGGAAATGAGCTGATTTAATGAACAAGACATGACAAGACTAACTAGCCGTTTTGTGGAAATGAACCCCAAAATTGTGATGCTCTGTCAGGGAGGCATTGTTTGGAAATTTTCGTATTCAAGTGTGTAAGAAAAAACTCGAAGTTGTTAGATAAATAAGAACAAACTAAAATAGTTCTCATCAGAGATTATAATGGCTTCAATTGTTTATCAATACCATTTGATTGCTATTGAGTAAATTTGTATGAATTTATTTTAAACTACTTAAAAATACTTCTTAATGACCGGCAGTACGGCTTTCGCAGCAACAGGTCCACTGGTGATTTGATGGTTTATCTCACCGAACAGTGGAACAAATCTTTACATCGTTTTGGAGCAAGTTAATGGCATTTGATATCTGAAGTCTGGCATCTTGCTCTTTTATCGAAAATGCGTGCCTTCGGTATCGATGAATCCCTTCTTCGTTGGATTAGAAACTTTCTTTCGAACCGTTCAATACAAGTTGTAATGGACGGATTCAAGTCTGAAACCCACAATATAAATGCTGGTGTGCCCCAGGGCTCCGTTTTGTCTCCGACCCTATTGATCATATTTATTAATGACCTCTTGTCTGTTACTTCTAATCCAATAAATTGTTTCGCTGACGATAGTACATTTAGCTTCTCATATTCGTTTCCAGATTCACATCCCTCCTCTTCGTATGTGGAACTCCAACGGCAAAATATGATTAGCTAATTAAACTCTGACTTAAACAGCATTGTACAATTGGGGAATTAAAAACCGTGTAGAGTTTAATGCTTCGAAAACTCAATGCTGTCTTGTATCGTTACCACTGTCCATGAGTGGCACTTGCATCAATGAGACCGAACATCTCGAGATTATCGGTACGTGCTCTGACCATTTCATGTGGTTGGAGCGCATACGCGATAAAAATGCCGCAAGATGTTTGGGTTTCTGAAGACGGTGCCAGAAATTTTTCTCCCCGTCTGATCTGGCTACTATCTATAAAACCTATATCCGTCCACGGCTTGAGTACAATTCACATCTCTGGGCTGATGCTCCAGCTACTTACTTAAGCCTCCTGGATGGAATACAAAAAAAAATTGTTAGAACGATTGGTGATAGAGAGATCACTGATGTATTCACCTCTTTGGACCTAGGTCGTTACGTAGCGTGTCTCTCCTTGTTCTACCGCTACTTTTACGGTAATTGCTCTAGTGAAATAGCCAGTTGCATTCCTTCCTCATTCGCACTTCTAGAAATGCCCATCAGTTTACCCTCGAGCCCAACTTCGGACGTACTCTCAAGTATAGAGAATCATTTTTAAGCCATACTACGCGAATGTGGAACTCTCTTTCACACTCTGTCTTCCCCAGTCATTACAATGTTCAAGAATTTAAGACCAATGTACACCGACAACCTCTTCCCTTCTTCCTAATGCACTCACTGTGTTTCTGGCATAAAAAGGGTATAAAAACCCCTTGAATGGGTGCAAATTAAAAAAAAAAGCAAACCAGCAAAACTAGATTTATTGCCAAATCTTGACAGAACTGCATGAAATCTACTTTTCCAAAACCAAGAAAATATTAGCGTCAAAATACATATTTATAGTCATATTACTTTTAAGTCCATAAAGTAACCTTAATATATGTAAACATTAGACGTTCTTTTTTTAAAGTAAAATATGGAAAATATGTGATTAATAAACTCAAACGAAACATGATTCTGATTCTAATAAATTCCTTTGAATTTCAGTTCGTTGTTACCACTTTGGTAAATAACGAACTAATTAAGAGAAACTGAATACTTGTTCCAGTCGATCTTTTGTGCGTCGAAGGACGCTTTTATGTTGTATTCAGTGAATTTGCTTCTGGAGCATCGTGAAACACATTTCAAGGAACAAACAGACATCTCAAAGTTTTCGTTTTTGGATTTAACAAGAGAGCATATGGTATTCCATTCATGCTGTGTGTACTTCTCAACCGATTAAGTAGTAGTGTTTTTTTTCTTATAAAAAATTAACTGGCAACCATATACAAGTTTACTCCAGAAAAGCCGGACAAAACTCTGACTGCGAATGTCGCACAATTTTTTTTAGTCAGATGCTTATCGCAGTGTGAGACCTGAATGTTCGACAGTGCATAGTGTTGTCCACAGTCTACGGCTTTGGTGGCTGCATTTCAGTATTTTATTCAATTTGTATAAAATACAAAAATAAATATTACACAAAGTCTGGTTATACTATTTTTTTTTCTCAATTTTGTGCGCATAAACAATACATGCACAAAAAAAAGATTAATGACTTGAGTTCGAAACGAAAATGGAATAGAAAAACAGTGGTATTTGACAGTTTCACTTCTATCCGCACATTGACAGCTTTCAGAGGTAGTTCACCATCACCATCCATTTTTTTCCGAATAAACTAGCTAACTCTGCTTATTGCATCACTTTTGATGCTGATGAATGAGCACTGGAGCTACAATGTTACACAGTATCACCATACAACCAGCCAATGACGATGACGATGCATGATGCCGGTTGGAGTATCGGAGCATGCAATAGAAACTTGTGCCTGCCACCACAACAGTGAAATTTGAATCCAAATCCTGACATTCGGTTTCACTTTATTGTGATGCAAAACAAAAAAAAAAAAATTGTTTGGAACACAAGAAGTCCCTGACTTGGATCTTGGATGATGAGGCAGTGTAATCAAGACTCAAACACTTTTACTTTACATCGTTCGAGTCGGTGCACACATTGTTTATGGCAAGGAAATATTTTACTTGTTTTCGCAAGTTTTTATGTTTCGTGCCTCGAAAACTTTCCAGGGCAGAGAATTGACTCCTGTACCAGTGTGGAATAGGTACAGAGGTATACAATAAAGACCGGAATGTATGTATTCAGCACCACTGTTGTTGTCTTATTTAAGAAGTGACATCCTTCGTAGATCATTCCCTCCCCAGTAAAATCAATGCTTGTGAAAATTTCAAAGTTCCGATTTTTCGACACTGATCACAGCGCCATCTATTGGGAAATAGTGACCGAAATGTTGGTGTTTCAAAAATGTGTTAGTTCCGCCATTTCCTATCCGTGGCTGAAAATGTTATGAAGATCTGCACAAAGACATTTTGACTTGATTCAAACTGAAATCATGCCTTGCAAAAAGTAAGCTAGGCATCTTGCAAGCTGGAAGAGCGATTTTCATAAGCTTTCATATGAAACCTCAACCTCCTTCTTAAGCCAATCCTTTGCCTGGTAAAATACATTTGTGTGTAAATTTCAACTAGTGACAAAATTTTTACTGAACCTGTCATTAAATGAATACATAGTTACTTCGTTAGTGTTACCTTTTCACTTAATTCTTCTAAAACCTTACGTGTAACACAGTTGTGATAAATGTCTGCATAATTAATTGTTAAGGTTGATTCTCATTTAAAAAAGCCCTCCCTAAGAATTCCTAATTTACAATTCAGTGTGAAAACGATTTCTAATAACTTAATCTTTACTCCGTTCTTCCTCTTCAGTTGAGAAATATGTCTTGACAGAGATTCTATATGCGATCGTAATCTCCGTTTTGAATGAAAAGAAAAAGAGGCACAACCAACAACCATTGACCCTTCAACATAAATGAATAATTCATTCGTTTTATGTTTGTTGAAATTGAAATCTTATGTTAAAACTTTGAATCGGAAATGTCTTAATTCAAGGCAATGAATTATGTTTGAAAAAAGAATTTTACTTTGGCACTTTTCTTAATTGACAGTTATATTAATCGAACTTGGCAGAACTTTGATATCTCGACGAAAGTTTTTGATATCTTCCTGCAATTTGACACTCTGTATGCTCATATTATGATGTATGGTTCTAGTTGGGATGTCGATTAAAATCCGAGCGGTACTGCAGCAAAAGTCATGACCTGTGGGAAGATTCTTTTATTTTCAATAATTCCATTAGTTACCTCGCGCATTCTCTCTGTCAATATGGCAGTGGTAATTTACAGCTATGTCATTCCATGACCTGTTGTGAATTAAACTTGTTCCAGCTTTATTATATTCTACCATTGATTGATTAATGATATCACATCAAAGGGAAGACTTGAGCTTGTAAATTCATAACCGTTCGAGTAAACGGAAACTTATGAAGTCAATGATTTATGAATTTCATTGATGGCCGTAATGAACCAGGATCAAGATCGAAGAGAAAATAATGTTCTTATGTAATTAACAAGACGTGAGTGAATTCATGAGTTTTTTTCACGAGGAAATTGCATATCACTGAAAACGACCAGGGCTCTCATCACGTAAGCTAGACGATATCGTTTTCGATATCGCCTTCGATAGCTGTGCTTCACGTAAGCAAAAAATGTCTATCGATCAAACGATATCGACTTCACAGTTTGATTTTTTTGTTTCACGTAACGTCAAGCGATATCGTTTCATCGATATCGATAGCACGAGAGCTATTTGTCTATCGCTGCTCATATAAAAAATCAATTTGCTAGAAAAATATATTCTTTTCTTGGAAGAAAAATGTTTCGCCGCAATTTTTTAATAGCTGTAGCGGATACAGAAGATATAAAAAAAGAAAAAACAATTGCAAGAAGAAGAGAGCTTAGGGATGCATCAGATCCTCTTTCTCTTCCCGAAAGAATGTGGGTAAACATAATTTATATAAAATTTTACAAAAATTGTATAAATATTGGTATCTATTTTAGATTTAGACAACGCTTTCGTTTGTCGAAACATGCATTTCTGTTAATTTTGGAGACAATAAATCTGCCGGTTGGTTGTCGAATAACGTACATTCCTTCCATACTGAGATTGGCAGTCACCTTAGAGATTTTGGGTAGCGGTGGGTACCAATGGGTAACCGGAAATGACTATGGTGTCACTGTTGCTCAAAGCACGCTATCAACCATCATTCAGGAAGTGACGAAAGAGTTGGAAGCCAAATTATGTCCATTATGGATTAAATGGGAAATTAACGATAATAACAAAAAAGTCGCAATAAAGCAATGGTTCCACCAAAAGTTTTCAATACCAGGAGGTAAGTCTAAGATTCATTAGATTCGTTCACATTCTATTCTTTTCATAGTTGTAGGATGTGTCGATGGTACGCATTTATTTTTGCAGAGACCACGAGAAAATGAAGAAGCCTATTTCAACCGGAAAGGAAGGCACAGTTTAAATGCAATGATTGTATGTAGAAATATGAATCAAACAAAGTACAACCTTAATGATCCTTAATAATTAAATTTCTAGATTTGTGATGAAGATGAAGATAATGAGTATTAATCCCAAATACGCTGGTTCCGCCCATGATCCCTTAGTCTCGAACATTCCAACGAAAAGGCTTTCTTTGAGAGAAGGTTTAACGAACAAGAGCAAAACTGTTGGCTTCTTGGTAATTCATATTTATAAATATAAAAAAAACAACCGTTAAAAATTTAAAAAAATATATACAAAAACACGTATACGCCCGAGTGTATATTTGGATCCGTAGTAATATACGAAATATCCATTATGTATACATATAAATCGTGAACTTCACATCTTAAAAGCATTCCCAACTCTTATTGAGCTCCATTTTGCCATGGGCACTTCTCGGAATGTATCCTTTTGCAACGTCGGGGTGCTCATCCATAAAGGTTATCAAAATCTTCATTTGGGATGGTGTTGCAGTCCTAAAGAAGAAATGTAACTAATATATTATATCATTGAATTATTTATGAATCATATACAATAAACTTACATTTTGAAATACAATTCTTTTTCCAATAAAAACCAAACAAAAATGGATTTTCAAAAACAAAAAAATTGACACTTCATATTTTGATGTTTTCTTCAGTGCTTTTCAAACTTGAGGTTGCGATAGCGATAAACGATACGAGAGTGGGTGTTTTCCATGAAGCAATTTTTTTTCGACATCGCTCGATACAATCGCACCGTCGACAGTCGACAGTAAAATTACGTGATGAGGGCCCAGGAATTTATTCTAAACATTTTGATAAATTATTATTATTTTGATTCAACAAGCAAGTAACCAGTTTCTTGCCATTTGTTTAAGCATTTAAATCTATTTGTTTCCCCGACAGCAACAATGTTGCTGCCTGAAGTCATGATCAAATTAAATTGCTCAGCAAAATAATACCAAAAACTGATAACACCCCACTTAAAATTTCAGAAAAAGCAAGATATCTTGGAGTTATCTTAGACAAGAAACTCAATTGGGGTCTTAGCATACAAGAAAGATACAAGAAAGCCATGATTGCACTCTACTCGTGTAATAGGATTCTGGGAAGAAATTGAGGGCCAAATCTTAAGATAATCATATGGATGTACACAGCCATTGTTAGACCCATTCTAACTTATGGCAGTTTAGTTTGTTGGCAAGCTCTTGAGAAATCCACGAACTTAAGAACTCTAACCAAAGTGCAAAGAATGGCATGCATTAGCACTACGGGGATGATGAGGACCATCTCAACTGCGCTATTCGAAGTGATCCTAAATCTCACCCCCATAGACTTATTCGTAAAAGAATCGGCAAACAGCGCTCTTCGACTTAAAAAATAAAAAAATAAATAGAGTGGCGCGACAGCTCTTGAAGAGCCAAGGCCTAAGTGGCTTACTCTCATTCAACAATTCTCTAGGTGCATGTGAAGAATTGAGGGGACCTACAATTTTACGCCGATTCCGAACGGCAAAGTTGAGAAGCACTTTTTCATGACAGATGATACTCTTGGAAGTTTTGTCAGCTCTTCGCAAGAGGCAGTGTCCGTGAAAGATGAAATAAAAACTTTGGGCCTGAGTAGGATTCGAACCCACGACGTTCTGCTTAGCAGCCAACGCACCTAACCACTAAGCTACGGACACTACCGCTCTTCGACTTAGTCAGACCAATATTTGGAGATGTAATCAACACGGCCATACCACGATTCTTACGTCTCCAATTGGGAAAACAGTGTACCCTACACTAATGAATCGGACTGAAGTAGGGGCAGGTTTTACTCAGAAAATCTTAGCCTTGCCAGTTCATTCAGACTTCCCGACTATAGGAGTGTCTTCCAAGCTGAGATCTTGGCAGTGAAAAACGCTGCTAATCAAATACCCATGATGGCGATATCACACGCCGATATAACCTTTTTCATTGATAGCCAAGCAGCAATAAAAACGATCTCTGCCACGCAAATCAAATCAAAGCTTGTTTCTTGCTGTCGCGAAGAGCTAAGGGTTCTTGGTATGTGTTAAACTTAGATTTCGAACAACCTACTTGTTTACTTTTACTCAATTATGTTACTTTAATTATAATCCTGTATTCATTTCTTTTCATGATTTATATTTCAACTTTTATTATTATTATTATTAAAACTGTTCTTGAACTATAAACGTTGTCTGCCTTTAATTATTCTCACAGGTTATGGGCCCAGAGAACGCCCTGCGTAACTAGAACTTTAATCTTTTAAATTTTCTTGCGTAATAAAAACTATCTAACATTTTTTTATTCTTTTCAAATAATTAAAAATGGCTTCTGATAAATTGGACGTTATGCATATCAATAAATTTGATGGAAAGAATTTTCACCAATGGAAATTTCAAATCAAATGTGCATTGCGAGCTAAAGGAATCTACGAAAACGTGACCGGAGCATCGACATGTCCAGCTCCTGATACGGAAGGGAAAAATGCTTCATACATCAAATTATGGAAGAAAGAAGATGCTTATGCTATGTTTCTTCTAACGTCCGCTATGGATTTCTCACAAATTACCCTTGTAGAGAACTGCGAGACTTCAAAAGAGATGATGGAGAAATTGAACTCAATATATGAACAGAAGACTGAGACAAACAAGATGTTGGTACACGAACAGTTTCACCAGTATACAATGAGTAGAAATGATTCAATCGTTCAACACATTGCAAAAGTGGAAAATCTTGCACGTCAGATTCGGGAGTCAGGAGACAACGTGAGTGATACAGCTATTATCACCAAAATAATTGGTTCTCTCCCATCCAAGTACAGAAGCTTTAGGCAAGCCTGGTTATCAATGGAGGAATCTAAGCAAACGATTTCAAACCTAACTGCACGTCTCATCGATGAAGAATCAAATCTTACTTCGATTGAAGAAAAAGACACCGCATTAGTAACGGCTTCTTCCTCGTCTAACAACCAAAGACATTTTGGGAAACCAAAATCAAAAGGCAGTGGTAAGTCTAGGCCGACATGTTATAATTGTAACAAAAAAGGCCATTTTGCTTCTGATTGTTATGCTAAAGCTAAAGGTAATCCGAAGCAGTCACGGAACAAAGAAAATCATGCATCCCAAAGTAACTTCTCGGCATTTATGACTGAAGAATATGAGCATTCCTTAATTTCAAACTTGGAACCAGAAATAGTCTGGACTCTAGACAGTGGTGCATCTGCACATATGACCTTCAACAAAGATTTATTTTCTAGTTTCCAACGGCTTGATCAGAATCAAACAAAGGTGGTCAAAATTGGAGACGGAAGAACTCTCCCGGTAGAAGGTATCGGATCAGTCAACATTAAGAAGATGATTAACAACAACTGGTATGACTCAATCATAACCGATGTGTGGTTCGTGCCTCAGCTTTGTAAGAATTTATTCGCTGAAGGACCTCTCACCAACAAGGGTTACAAGATTGTGAAAGAGGCTAAAGTAGCAAAAATTTTCGACCAGGATGGAATTTTGATAGCCACTGGAGTAACGGAACCTAACAACATATGCAGAATGAATTTCATATCGATCATTCCCAAAAATGCCAAAGAAGCTCACGCTAACACAGCATCGACTGCAACACTGAAGACATGGCATGAGCGATTAGGGCATTTAAATAATCAAACCCTGAAAGAAATGGTTAAACAAGAACTGGTTAATGGAGTCAACTTGAAGGACATCGACAATTTCTTCTGTGAAGCTTGCAAGTTTGGAAAGCAACATAAATTGGTTTTTAAGCCATCAACTTTCAAAGCCAAGAAACCAGGAGAAATTATCCATAGCGATGTGTGGGGACCTGTAGCAGAACCATCTGTTCAAGGGGCAAGATTTTTCGTTTCTTTCAAGGATGATTTCACAGGATACCGAATGGCATTTTTCATAAAACATAAATCCGATGTGCTTGATTGTTTCAAACAGCTGACACAGATGATACAGACGAAGTATGGATATAAAATAAAAGTTCTTCATACTGATAACGGAACAGAGTACTGCAACAACGAGATGAAGAATTTTACATCCAAGCATGGCATTATTCATGAAACAACAGCTCCATACACCCCTCAACAAAATGGTCGAGCTGAAAGAGATATGCGTACCATTGTTGAATCTGCTCGGTGTATGCTATACTCGACAAATGTTCCTCGTTATCTATGGGCAGAAGCAGTTAACACCGCCATATACATATTGAATAGAACTGGAACAACACAAGCACCAAACTCAACTCCATTTGAGATGTGGACCGGGAAAAAGGTAGATCTTTCACATCTCAAGAAATTTGGTTGTGATGCCTACATGTTAATTCCAAATGAACTTCGGACCAAACTTGACAGCAAAAGTAAGAAGTATGTTATGGTAGGTTATGATGGAAATTCAACAAATTATCGTCTTTTTGATTTACAAACAAGAAAAATCAAAGTGGCGAAACATGTTGAATTCAATGAAGAGGCTACAACAAACCCTAACAAGGAAAATCCAGCTAAAACAGCAGTGATAGACCACCAGCAAGACAATCTATTTCCAGATGTTGATGATCCAATTTGTTTAGAGGATGAACATCCCACGTTCAGCGAAACAGACTCATCACCACTTGAAAATCCACCAACTTTGGAAACAATTGAAAACGTCAGCTACGGGCTACGTCCAAGAGAAGGTTTAAAGAAACCTGATCGTTATGAAGTGAATGTAGCTGAGATTGGTGTTCCGCAAACCTATATCGAGGCAATGCAAAGTCGTGAAGCTAAATTTTGGAAGGATGCCATAAAAGAAGAACTTGAATCTCTACAGAAAAACCAAACCTGGACTTTGACAAATCTTCCTGCTGGAAAGAGAAAGATTGGATCGAAATGGGTATTTAAAGTTAAAAGAACCCCGAGTGGAGAAGTGAGTCGATACAAAGCTAGGCTTTGTGCTAAGGGTTTTTCCCAGAAAGAGGGCATTGATTTCAATGAAACTTTTTCCCCAACAACAAGATACGACTCAATAAGGGTGCTGTTAGCTATTGCAGTCCAACGTGATTTTAAGATAAAGCAGTTTGACGTCAAAACAGCGTTCTTACACGGAATACTTCAAGAAGAAATATTCATGTCACCACCTGAAGGCATTGATATTGATGATAAGGACCTGGTTTGTAAATTAAACAAATCACTTTATGGGCTCAAACAGGCACCGCGATGCTGGAACGAAAGAATTGACACTGCTCTAAAATCTATTCACTTCTCTCAAAGCAACGCAGATAAATGCATTTATAGAAGAAAATTGAATGATTTTGAAATCCTTCTTGCTATATATGTTGATGATGGATTAATAATGGGTGATTCAGAGGACGATATTGATAACGTGCTTGCGGATTTAATGAGACAATTTGAAATCACAACAAGTACCGCTGAATTCTTCATTGGTCTTGAAATTGTTCACGATGTTAAATCACAGTCGATTTTTCTTCATCAGACCAGTTACATCCAAGGAATACTAAAGCGTTTCGATTTTGTCAATACAAAACCAGTTTCAATACCGGCCGATCCACATGTTGCACTTAAACAATGTACCAAAGAAACATCCGAAGTGGAAAAGTATCCATACCGAGAGGCTGTCGGTTCACTCATATTTGCTGCCATAGTAAGTCGACCAGACATAATGTACGCCGTTGGAAATGTTAGTCGATACTTGGATTCCTATGACAGCAGTCACTGGAATGCAGTTAAGAAAATATTTCAGTATCTCAAGAAAACTTCTAGCTATGGAATCCATTTTAAGAAGAAAACGACATCAACACCTGGACTTATTGGATATTCAGATGCAGATTATGCCAGTGATCTTCCTACACGTCGTTCAACTACTGGATATATTTTTACCATATGTGGTGGGCCAGTTTCATGGAGTAGCAAGCGACAACAATCCGTCGCATTATCCACAACTGAAGCGGAATACATGGCAGCGTCTGATGCAACAAAAGAAGCAGTTTGGTTGAGACATTTATTGAAAGATCTTCAATTTCTGGACCAAAATCCAACAAAAATTCGCATCGACAACCAGAGTGCAATTCGTTTAGTTAAAAATCCCGAATTTCACAAGCGAACTAAACATATCGACATTAGGATCCATTTTATTCGTGAAAAATACGATTGCAAGGATATTGATGTGGAATATGTTTGTTCATCAGATCAGTTAGCGGACATTCTTACTAAGGCTCTTCCGAAACCAAGATTTGCAGAGTTATGTGAACGAATGGGTTGCTCAACAATCCTTAACATTAACAATCAATTTTAAATTCTTATATTCCTTTTTTGAAAGAAACTTAATTGAAAATGTTTTTGAAAGTCTGTTCTCATCTAGGGGGAATGTTAAACTTAGATTTCGAACAACCTACTTGTTTACTTTTACTCAATTATGTTACTTTAATTATAATCCTGTATTCATTTCTTTTCATGATTTATATTTCAACTTTTATTATTATTATTATTAAAACTGTTCTTGAACTATAAACGTTGTCTGCCTTTAATTATTCTCACAGTATGCAGCACAGCGTAAGACTCTGCTGGGTTCCCGGTCACAGTGGTGTGCCAGGAAACGAAAAAGCGGATGAGCTTGCAAGAGGAGGCTCGGTACTTGATCCCTCCCTCATAGACCATAACATCAGAACACCTCAGTGCGAATTAAAAAGAAATAAAAACAAAAAATAAATTGAGTGGCGCGACAGCTCTTGAAGAGCCAAGGCCTAAGTGGCTTACTCTCATCAACAATTCTCTAGGTGAGTGTGAAGAATTGAGGGGACCTACAATTTAACGCCGATTCCGAACGGCAAAGTCGAAAAGCACTTTTTCATGACAGAGGATTCTCTTGGAAGTTTTATCAGTTCTTCGTAAGAGGCAGTGTCTGTGAAAGATGAAATAAAATCTTTGGGCCCGAACCCACGACGTTCTGCTTAGCAGCCAACGCACCTAACCACTAAGCTGCGGACCCTACAATTAAATAATTAAAAAGAAATATTAGTAAAAATATCATTCAAAAAGCAAATGATAGATGGAACCCACTAGAAACCTGCAGTAACACCAGGAAACTCTGGCCTAATTACGACAAGAAAAAATTCGATAAGATTTTACTTCTCAAAAAATCGTCCCTCATAAGTGTGATAACGGGACATAACTTGCTTGGCTCCCATAAAAAGAAGATGGGGTTTAGTACAGATGACATATGTAGAGGCTGCGGCGATGAGGAAGAGCACGAAAACACAGCTCACTTCCTGTGCCACTGTCCAGCACTCTAATACTAGATTAAAATTTTTAGGCAATTATTTCTTTAATGAACTAGAAGAACTATCAGAACTCCCAAGCAATCGCCTACTGAACTTTGTCAAGTCCACCAAATGGCTCGACCAACCATAGAATTCATAGGTTAAATCACTTGTTCAGAAGTTACATTACTTCAGGGTATCACAAAGGATCTATATTGATCTAGGTGTGATGGTAACAAAATCAATCGTCAGCCCATATAACCTTGCCTAACCTAACCTGCTCAGCAAAATAATTGTGCCAATAAGTAGTGAGAAGTAAAAGCATTGTTGTGAAATTCGGCTTGAAAGTACTTTTGGAGAGAATTTTGCAAGAAACCAAGTTAAGGAATGAGCTGAAGGTTTGATAAATAAAATACTTAAAAAAATTAATATATGACTTAAGTGACTCTGATAATTTTTCGTCATGTCTCTTATCTCAGTCAACTCAAAAGGAAATCGTATCGAAACCGGCCTTTTCCTTCTCCAATCATCGTTAAACCAATATACCCATATAGAGCCGACACTCCTAATCGGCATCAATTTAAATTGTTCAATCTTTGCCGCACCAGAACAATCTATTGAAGAACCATAAATATGTCGTCTTAGCGGCTTAAGACTCAATCTCGTTTCGATTCTTAAACAAATATTTGTCTTTTCTCATTTGTTTGTTTTTGTTTTGAAAATACCGGTAAAACCCGATCCAAACAAACAACCACGCATACGCACTTTTGATCTCTAATTCTTTGTCTGTTGTATGTAGATACATGTAAAATACATAATTTGTATCTTCTTGTTTGAACAAAAAGTTGAGCTGTATAAATTATACAGTTTTTGGGGGCTTCATAGTTGAGGTAAAACTTGTCTCCTTTGAGTGCTGAGAGGTGTTATTTTATTTTTGACAAAAAGATGTATCATTGAATGTAATTGATTTGCAATACAAGTGTATTAAATAAAAAACAACAGGTGTTTTCTTGTTTAAAACTTAAATCAAGTTTCAACATCAGCTCTTTTGTTTGAAAATTTGAAATGGGATTTTCACATACCTAAAAAAACATAAAGACCTTGCAATTGTTTTTACTTACAAGAAACATACTTTTTAATTATAACGCTCTGTTTTTCATTAAAATTCCTTCGAATCTTATATCTCTTCTTATTTAATACGTTTTTTGTTATCAGTCTTTGATTATCTTCTTACATTCCCGATCTTTTATGTAGCGAGAAGTAATTTCTTATTGTATAATTCTGACATCTTCTTAGAGACAGATCGTTGAGCTCCCACTGTTTAACAAAACTAATCTTTGCCACTACTACACACTCTGTTCACTCGACCAGAGCTGATGCTTATAATGTGGTGTTCGTGGGAAATTTTATTTTTTTTTTCAATGGTTCTTCTCTTTGTCTGCGATGGATGGGGATAGTAGCGTTGTTATTTTTTGATTGTGCTTTATAATTCCTTGTTTTTGTTATTGTTTAATTTTGTCTGGTCTTTTCAATTGTTAGGGAAGGGATGTGTAATTTGTGGTGTGGGAGCAAAAGTGCTGATTGACACAAATTAACACATTTTAAAAGACGAGGAAGTAATTTTTGTTTTTAGAGAATGTCATCTTGTATTCTGAATTTCGTTCTCAATAAAAATTGGGACGTCAAAAATCCATTCATTGATTTCTTATTGCTTTTGTATAGGTTCAATCGATCAAATAGTTTGGAGGTGAAAAACCTTCAGTATTCGTTGTAGTGTGAAATATTTCCTTTGTTAGGTTGAATTCGAGAACTTGAGTCACGAGGTTGCCACAGTCTTTTTTTTTTGGAAATTGGGTCAAAATAGAAAAGCAATATTGTTCACGGGAATTTAATGAATTTTGTGTTTGTTTTTAATTATGAAAGAGAGAGTTATAAATGAAAATCATTTTGAATCAACTCTTTGTTGAGAAGTGTGTTTGGACATAACATATGACACTTAATCTTCCTCGTGGGTCATTGCGATTAATTGGCAAGATGCATTTGTTGGCTTATTTTGAACCTCGTGCATCCATGGTACCCTTTTGACTCTCTGTAGCTATTAAAGTATGCGCCCCAAGCCTTTGAAATTTGGACAGCAGGTGTGTACACATTCATATCCTACACATTCCGTAGCTCGTAAAGCATACGGTCCTGCCCTCTAAAATTTGGACAGCAAGTACGTACGTTCATGTCCCATACCATACTGGGTTAAATTATTGGACAAATTTCGTAACAGGATTTTGCACAGTGTGAATTCGAACGAAAAAACCTCTATGTGCTGAGATAAAAGTGAGTATTGACTCAATAAAAAATAGAGTGACGCGACAGCTTTTGGAGAGCCAAGGCCTAAGTGGCTTACTCTCATCAACAATTCTCTGGGTGCGTGTGAAGAATTGAGGGGACCTACAATTTTACACCGATTCCGAACGGCAAAGTTGAGAAGCACTTTTTCATGACAGATTGATACTCTTGGAAGTTTTGTTAGTTCTTCGCAAGAGGCAGTGCGAATGAAAGATGAAATAAGAACTATGGTCACGAGTTGGACTCAAACCCAAGACGTTCTGCTTAGCAGCCAACGCACCTAACCTCTAAGCCACGGACACTATACAGTATTGACTCAATACTATGATTAATAAGAAAAAGAGTTTTTGAAACATTTTAGTCAAAAAAACCAAAAAGAAATCTGACTAATGACTGCTTCTTTCCAGTAACTGTGACTTTACTGACTTCATCACCTTAACTACTCTCACTATTTGTCAGAAATGTTAACTCAAAAGAAATTTTAAATGCGTTTGTAAGCAGGTGAGTTCATGACACTCTTTGCCGAACTGCCTAGCAAATGGTAGTATCCATGTCAGCGAGTTTATAAACCGAAGAAGAGCAGGAATTCTACATATTTGAGACATTGCAGTATGTTTTGCCTGAATTTTTAGTCCGTGCAAAATGAGCATTGCAGTTTAATTGGATCTCAAACTCAAGAAATTCCTTTTTTTAAATTTTTAAAAAATTGCAAATGTGGGTTCATCTATTGACTTTCATTGTTGCACAACCAATCGAGATCAGTTCTTAAGAAACAATTGAAAGATTTAACTTCGAGGTAGCTAAGGACTTTGTCTACCTGGGATCTGCTATCAACTCAGACAAGAACACCAATCGCTGCTTCTTTGGACTCTGAAGGCAATTGAGTAGTAAAATCCCGAGCAACTAAAGTGACACTCTACAAAACTCTCATCATCCCAGTCCTCATGTATGGTGCAGAGACATGGACCATATGACAACATCTAATGAAAACGCTATGGGCTGCTTTGAGAGTAAAATTCTTCGAGTGATTTTTGGTCCTGTCTGAATTGATGGAGAATGGAGACGAAGATTCAACCAAGAACTGTACGAGCTGTACAGCGACACTGACCTAGCCAGAAAAGTTAAAGTCCAACGACTTAGCTGGTTGGGTCATGTTGAGCGAATGAAAAATAATGCTCTGACTCGTAGAGTCTTCGAATCCAATCCGGAAGATGTCACAGAAGAGGAAGACTGCGACACAGGTGGAGCACACAGGTGGTAGAGGACCTGGACTAATATGGCGTGCGAAACTGGAGACAGTAAGCTAGGGACCGAGCTGGCTGGGAGAATTTTGTTGGGTGAGGCCCTGGTCCGACCTGGACTGTAGCGCCACCATAAGTAAGAAAGTAAGATTGAACGACGACCCTGGGACATTAGTAGGGAGTGCGAAAAAAATCTTAAAAATGAACACTTGATGGATTTGGATGAAACTTCGGAATGATAACTTGGCACGTAAAAAACCAAATAATGAATACCCCACGCCACGCCCTTAATATAAAAAAAATTTTGTTTTCCACACTTATAAGAAATTTATTATTAATTTCCTTTAAAAATGTCAAAAAATGCTATTATAGTAATTATTAAGTCCTTCGCAAAACATAGATTATAAAATGAAACACAAGAAAGTATAGTGGAAACAATACAAAAAAAACACTTTTTATTGCATTTTATTGAAATTTTAGTCTGTGTAGACAGGAGCCATACTTCTTCACTTGCTTTTATCATGGTTAAAAGAAAGGGTGAGGGTTGTGAGATTTAAGGGGGTGAGATTGTCACCATCAATTGGTTCATTACATCCGTGATTCCGTTGCGAATAACAGCTTTATTTCCGAGAAGTGTCTTAGGTCCGCTATTTTGTATAGTCCCTTATTCCGACATTCTTGAGCTCATCATACAATTAGTTGTTTTTTATTTACTTTTATTTTCTTATTATTTTATATTCTTTTTTTTATGTCTGTATTATGTTGTTTATACCTTTATTTTGTGTCTGTTTAATTTTTTTTTACTATTTTTTCTTTGTATTTATTTTTTTCTTTTTTTTTGTTCTATTTTTATTTTTTTTTTTTCTTGTATCGAACAGGAAAAATATATTTTTCCATTATGGATCAATAATTAATTTTAATCAAGAAAATCTGAAAATCACTTTTCCAAAAATTATTGACTTCAAAACTTTCAATAATTGTGTTTGCAAAAGATAACGGACCAATTTTTTCTTTTAGCCAAGGTCAAATATCGTGATAAATTTTTTGTAGTAATTTGAAAAAAATGAAACATTACATTCAACAATTTTTTGTTTGGCAAATGTACTCTCTTTAACTTATTTTGTATTATATTCAATGCATTAGCATTAGATAAGAGAGCTTTTCGTCGAATTTAAGAAAAAAATGCATTGTTAGCCAAAGATGTACCATAGCTCATTAATGATAAGTTTCTAAAAAAAAAAGTCTTCACAAATTTTAAGGAAATTAAATTTCTACAACTTTGTGGAAGGTTGATTTTTCTCTATCGTCAAAATTGAGCCAGCTCATGAGCAGCTTCTTAAATTCATTAAAAACAAATGGCGGTTCATCCGGTCCAAATTTTTAGTGGATTTTTTTAAAATATGTGTTGACTATTGATGTACTTCCATATTTTCGTCAAAAATGCAAAAATTATTTACTAAAATAGATTTTGTAAAACAAACAAATTTTTTTTAGAAATTATAACCATTTTTATAGTTTATTTGTAACAAATTGCAGTTTTCCATCTGCAATAAAATACAGAGTGGCACCTGGTGGCACCTAAATTTGGTACCTATCGAAAGATAAACTTGAAAGGATTAAGATGACACTAGTCTCTGACTGTAGGCAAAGTAGCTAAAATTGTATGTCCAAAAATATAAAAAAATTACAAATTTCTTAGTGCTTTCTAAATTATCATTACAATGAAAACCAAATTTGAAAAATCGAGTTTTATTCTTCGGTTTAATATTGAAGACACATAAAGTTCGTCAAGAAAAAAATAAAGAAAAATATTGGGGCCGAAACCAAAAAACAAAAACAAAAAACTTTCGCCTTAGTGGTTTTTTACCATATAATCAATTCCTTTATACAAAGTTAAATGTCTTTTAAACGGCTATTAAAAACGAAACCAATGGTCCCGATTTCACTAATTTTTTCTGATTTAGGTGCAGATTTTATTCTGGGGAATCAGAAAATATATTATCACAAATTTTTGTTTTCACAAAATTTTATGTTTTTTAGACATTTTTCCGCAAAAATCCCCGTAGTGCCGGCGCGATGCGTGAGTTACGTTTCAGGACACCCTGTTTATGAAACAGTTAGAAAGTTTCCTTATACCACCAATAAATTTTCAATATAACGAATGTTCCCTGTGATATTACTCACAAAGGATGCTAACTTCCTTATTTCTTTAACCAGATTGTTTTCTGTCCACCATATATTATGACCGCTATGCCATTTACCACGTTTTATTACTCACCTTACAAAACAGGTCAACAAAACAAACCTAAGAACTAAAAAAAAACCTACGAACTCAACTTTTTAAATATCACCTACTAACGTACATCAGAAAAATCATTTTGTTCGCTTCTTAACCGTACGCTCAGTGCCGGCTTTTAGCCCTCAAGGTTTTCTAGGCCTAGTCTTTTCTTTTTTTCAAAAAGCTTCAGTATTTAAATTCTCAATGATATTTCAAAACAAAGTCCTAAAAGTTATTTTCCTTGCTAAGTGCTTAAAGATTGTTGCTGTTTTTAAGCGTAAACATTTTTAAAAGATTGTTAAAGATTTGTGTAAAATCTAATCCGCCCATGAGTCCACACCAGTAACCGGCAGCAGTGTTGCTCAATTTTGCAGTGAATCTTTTTCGTCCGCCCCACACATTTTGAGACAAAAAAAAAAACAACTAAAAGAATAAACTCCCTGCCCTTGCATTCTAAGCAGTCCAAAATTGAAGATGGAGGAGACTCGGCCAAAACATATTGGCCCATTGGTTAGCTATTCAGTTATTTTACATACTCTTTTTATTTTTTTTTTTTTTTTTGTATATGTTCCATGGACCTTTGAGTGTTTTATGGTGTTAAGGTAACAACAGAGGCAATTCTTGCGGATCTTGGTTAAAATTTTGTTTGGTGGTGTTCGGTTTTGTTTTGGGGTTTATGCGCGATGCATGGGATGTCGCGCGTTTGTTGGCGTTTTTGTTAAGATTTTGTCTTGCATTCTGCTAGCTATACCTCGGATGACTCTCTAGTGTTGCTGGTGGAATGAAAAGCTTTTACCAAGATTTATTGTCGCCAGAGTTCGTGGGCTTGCATAAGGTTAATATGGTTGTGATACGTATTTTCATTTGTTTGCAGATCAGGTCATAGACCTGAATGTGAGATTTACAGAAGAGGCTTTGGCTGTTTTTGTTATGTGATTCTGAATTGAGTTAACAGCAGAATTTTGTTGTTCGTGTTTTGTTAGACTGTAATTCCGTGGTGTGACTTTTGTTGTGGTTTAATGCGAGAGTGGGTGAATACTTTTTGTCCAAGAGTATCAATGCGGCGACAATGTGATGTGGTAATAATGCCGTGAGTAGATAAATGGAAATGTGAATATCAGATTAATCGAAATTTCTTTTCTGTTCAGTTCTTTTTTTCTAAAGAATGCATGTTGTATAGCTATTCTATTATTCATAGCTTGTAGTCTTGTACATCATCAACAAATTACCTGTACTATCAACTTTCATGTTCTACATAATGTTATTAGCTTATTACTGATCTGAAGAAAATGGCATACAGAATTACAGATGCCAGTGCTCTTTTGCCTGAAACAGATGAGCTCGCTGACTACAGTTAAGTCCGTAAAAAGTCAATAAACTTAAATTAGTTTGGTTAGTCAATAAATCTTTTGACTAGAGTCAATTAACTTTTAAGTCATTTTGACTTCTTTAAGTCTTTTTGACCAAAATGTTTCAAAAACTTTTTTTAACAATGACTCATTTTTATTTCAGAATTCAGTGTTTTTTCCGTTTGAATTTAACCTGCGCAAGATCCTGTAGGGGTATTTGTCCCTTATTATGGGATATGAACGTACGAACTTTCTGTCTAAATTTCAGGAGCAGGGCCCTTTACCCTGTGCAAAATCCTGTTGGGGAATTTGTCCAATAGTTTACCCCAGTGTATGGCAGGCAGAGGCAGACTATTAAGTAGTACAAGGCAAAGGTACATGTGGTACGCTGCTCGTGAATTCTACGAGCGAAAGAGGAGAGAGAACGTCGTCGGCTTCTCAAGAGAAAAAAAAGAGAGAGCATGAGAAGCGTCAGATGGAAGATGTTGAGAGCAGAGCCAACATCAGCAGGAATGAAGTTCGGAGGTTTTATCGAAAGGTTCAACAGCTGGCTCAAGGTCTTCGAGCAAGAACCGATGCCAGCAGAGATAAACAAGGGAACATAAAGAAGAAATAACGGCGACGACGAACAAAACACCGCCGCGCCGTCAGACAGGAGCCTTTCATAGGACACGATGATAGCCAACAATTCCGTGAACCCGACCTAGAAGAAGTGAAAACCGCAATATCACGGCTGAAATCTTACAAATCCGCTGGAGCAGATGGACTAGCTGCTGAGTTGTTCAAAGCAACAGGCGACGAGCTAGATAGGACATGCCCAAATCATCTGTAATAATATACTGATAATATGACTCCAAATCGATGGACCACCATCGCATCGATTTAAAGCCGCTTATGACAGAATCTACAGAGCCGAAATGTTAAGGCTATGTCTAGTTTTGCATCCTTCCAAGCTCGTTCTGCTGTATAAATGACGATGGAGAACTCACACTGTCCATCAGGTTGGCAACGAGCTTACGGATCTTTCAATGTAAAAAGGATTCAGACAAGGCGAAGTACTATCGTGCCATTTACTTAAATCGTTCTTGAGAAGAACCTATGAGCACTAATGTTCCCAAAATCTGTTCAACTCGTGTACGCCGATGATATTGATATAATGGAAGAACACAGCGTGATGTCAATGGCGCCTCTGTGAGAATTAAGACAGAAGTACTGCTGTCTTGGAGGAAGAATCATTCAAGCGGCGGCTCGAACAGAACGTAACAATAGACGCATACAACTTCGAGGTGGTAGAGGAGTTTGTCTACCTAGGATCCGCTCTAAACACGGACAATAACGCCAGCTCCGAGATCAGACGAAGAATAACTCTTGCTATCGCTGTTTCTTTGGGCTAAGAAATAAGGTGAAATTGTACAATACACTCATCATCATGGTCCTGCTGTATGGTGCAGAAGCATGGACCTTGACAAAATCGGATGAAAGTGTCTTAGGCTGTTTCGAGAGGAAAGTTCTTCGGAGCATCTTTGGCGTGAGAATGGAAGAGGAATGGCGAAGAAGATATAACAGCGAACTTTACGGGTTGTACAACGATCTGGACCTAGCACGAAGCGTCAAGGTCCAGAGACTCAGATGGCTCGGTGATTTAGAGCGGATGGACACCAATGCTCCGGCCTGGAAAGCCTTCGACACTATTCCCGAGGGATATAGGAGGAGAGGAAGACCGCGGCTCAGGTGTCGCACTCAAATGGAAGAGGACCTCAAACAACTTGGAGTGCAAAACTGGAGACAGCTAGCTAAGGACCCAGCTGGCTGGCGGATACTGTTGATTGAGGCCGAAGTCCACAACGGACTGTAGCGCCACCTTAAGTAAGCAAGTAAGATGGTTGTTTTTGTTTGATTTTACCCTATGCAAAATCCTGTGGGGGAATTCCTCCAATAATGTATCCCAGTGTGAGGTATGAACGTACGCATATGCTGTCCAAATTTCAGAGGGCAGCTATATTGTATCAAAGGGGTACTTTCCAATCAGCAAATGACCTTATGTTTAATATCTCTTATTGGACCAAACATTTTCTTAATAAAAGAAAAAATGTTTATGGTATTCAAATAACGCATGAAACAAATTGAACAGTCTTCACGGACAGGAAGTTTAATTTTCTTCTATCTCTTCTAAGTGTTTGCTCTTGCCACAATGTCAGGAAAACAAAATTCTTTACAACTTCCCGTTGTGTTTTCTTTTCTTTATTTTGTTTTCATCTTTTATTTTTTCTTTTTTTTTTTTGTTCACTTGTTCATAACCTCCTCTCAGGCACAAGTCATTACAGTTGAGTGCTTGAAATAAGGTGTGAAAAGGTGTCAAGAAGTTCCGCAAGCTGGTCGTGTTAGCATGTTTATGATGATGAATCTAATGATGGATTGTGAATGAGTTACTAAAACAACAAAACACGATTAGCCAATTGAGTAATACTCATTGTAGGTAGCTGTTAAAAGTGTTTTTTTCTGCAAAAAACAAAAACAAAAACCTCAAAACAGTTGAGTAAAATGTTTCTTACAACAGCCATTATGCTTACGGTTGAGGAAAATAAGATAATTGCCAATAAAAACTAGACAACCGTACAAAGTAATTTGCATAAGTTAATAAAAATTAGAAGGTGGAAAAAAGCGACAGCTTACAAACTCTATTTCTTTTGTATATTTTTATGTTCGCCTAATGACCAATGCAATTAAAATAACTCGCTGTTTTTAGAGAGATAGATGCAAAGCGATATCAAAGATCTAAGAAATGAAAGCATTACTTTTTTACTTGGTTCTTTAACTAGTAGTACTTTGTAAAATATGTAATTGCGTCCCTCTTTTTTAAATGCTGTAAGTAAAATGAAATGATCAGTTGCATACAACTGCCTCTTTTACGACAAACCAATGCCCATCAGTTCACCCTCGAGCCCACTTTGGGACGTTACAGTCATGTTCAGGGAGTCATTCTTTAGCCGTACTACACGAATGTGTTCCCCAGTCGTTGCAATATTTAAGAATTCATGACCAATGTCAACCGACACCTCATCCTAAACCCTTTCCATCTATCCTACTATTCCTAACGCCCGCACTGTGCTTTGGCATAAAAAGGGTCTATTCCCTTGAGTGCTTTCATTTTGTTAAACTTGCGATTTCTCAAATTTCTCTGAGACTTAATAAACAATGATGTCTTTACTTTCAGCCAGTCTTCGAAATTCACCCATGCACAGTTGTCATGACAGTTATGAAATTTGGACCAGCTCATTTTGAGTTAACAGAGGATATTCTAAAAACATTACCGACATCAAAACATTAAGCAAATGTAAATCATGAGCAAAATAAAGAATGTCCCTACTCACAATTCACCCACAGCAACAACAATATCCGCATGTTACGCTACTAAAAAATCCACATCAACCAATCAACACTAAAGTAATGAACAAACTTAAAACCAGTGATCTACTGGCATCACATAAACTAAATGTTCTCGATAGTCAACAGCAATTGCATCTACGAAATAGCATTCGATTCTGTGGCAAGGATATTATTGAAAGTACCAACAGTAGCAGGAGCAGCAGCAGCCTGAGTACTCTTGCTAGTAATGGTAGTGTCGTTATAATGAACAGTAGTACTGGTCATCCAAATACACAACAGCAAAATAAATTATTGAAACAATCAAGTGACCAGCAACAGCTACAGCAACAATCTTCAACAGCAGCCGCATCAATGGTTGTTAAAAAGCAAGCACCACAACATCACCAACAACACAACAGCAACAGCAGTTACAACAACAAATCGCAACAAATTCATCAGGATCAATAGGAGCAGCAACAGTAGGAGTTGCAACAACGGCAGCAACAGTGGCAGCATCAGTGGCATCAGTAACCGGCAATCATCTTGTCGTTCGGGGGAATGTGAAGATCCAGGCACCAATGCAACCTCCACCGACATCGGCCAACAATAATAACAATAATAATAACAACAACAACAACGGACAAACGAATGGGACAACAATTGGGACGGCACCCGACGCGCGGGCCAAACAGGTGCTAAAGGAAGCTGTCGATGCGGTGGTAAATAGTTTCGCCAAACATACCCAGGGATATGGCAGAGGTGAGTCTTGTTTTACTTTAAATAACTTTCTATCTGAACGTGTACGTCTGTACTTTGATTGCCAAGCAAATGCACGCTACTTGTGTAGTGCAGTTAGTGCGCCTGATCAGCGTAGTACTTAAGGATTTATTGTTGTATTCGTTTTGATTTAAGCAGTTGGTGAGTGGAAATCGTTTAAACGAAACAGTTTACAATGGTGATTGCTGATGCACACTGGAAAGTTTGTCCATTGCTTTTTTTTTTGTTCTGGATGATTCATGAACTCCTTGCCGTAACATTCTATAAACAAACACAAACTCTTATAACTAAGTTATTCTGCTAAGTGTTATGTTTTAATTTATTTTAATTATTTTTTAATTAGTAAGCGCTTTTTCTTCATTCAATTTCATTTATTCATGCATTCAAAATCTTACTGATCCGCAACCAGATTCTCCGGCCACTTCGATCCTTAAGAAGCTGCGTCCCTGCTCGTACAATAAATTGGTTGAGGTCCTTTCACAATTTTATTTGGTATCACTATCTAAGATATTGAGATTGCAAACTTCTGGCTGATGTTTAGAGTCTTGCTCCCGTCAAGAATCGACTGGGAGGAAGGTGATTTGTCGAAAGACATCGACACAACTATCTTCACGGATGGTTCGAAGATGGAATGCGGTGTTGGTGCAGGTGTCTTCTGTGAAATCTCTTAAGATTTCAAAATCCTAAAGACTTCCCGATTTTGCCAGTGTATTCCAGGCAGAATTTTTAGCGATAAAGGAAGCTTGTATAGCCCTCAAAGATATCCGACAGAACCAAAATGTAGCTATACTAACAGAAAGTCAGGCAGCTATTAAAACCATCGATTCAGCTCTATTATCCTCTAAACTGGTCCAGCAATGCAGAGACGCCCTCAAGGAACTTGATATTAGCGGAACTCTGATCTGGATACCGAGCCATAGGGCCTATGAGGGAAATGAGAAGGCAGATGAGCTAGCTAGGCAAGGATCAGCCCTTCACAACTCACTGTCAGTGAGAGTATATGCTCCTGTTGGAGTTGTGAAAAGCTATATCCTGACCAAATACACATCAGAAGCAAATTATAGGTGGAATAGTTTAACGAGTTGCGTTAGATCTAGGAAAATCTGGCCCGCCTATAACAATCCAAAATCAATCAATTTAATTTCCAAACCAAGGCATAACATAGCCAGGATCGTCGCTACCTGCACAGGGCATTGGCCTGTAGGGAAGCATGCGGCAAAATTGGGTATACCACATAACTCTTTCTGCCGTAGTTGTGAGAACCTGGACGAAAAAGAAACGGTCCCACACTTTCTTTGCCATAGTCCAACCTTGGCTAGGAAAAGAGCACTCTACTTAGGTAAAGATTTCTTCAACGGTATTGAGGAACTCTTAGAATTCAAGATCAAAGATTTGATCTCATACCTCAATAACACAAAGTGGCTTTAACACCCTCTTATCCCTCCCTCACTAAATGGCACTATGAGATAATAGGCCGTATAGAGTAGGAGAACCATACAACATTATATATAGGATTGTACGTGCGGAATATACATCATCCATAACCCATTTTTAAAGCGATTTAGAATCTCACGAGGTATGGTATCAAAACGGCGCACTCAGCGCTAATTGTGTCCTATACGCGTAAGTAGGACAGCCATTACTACGTATCGACCTTCCTACCTAGTCTAAGACGTGGGTGGCTGTTAACAGCATTAACTAGGATTTGCTCTCATTAATTGTTAAACTCAACTAAAGAATTGGTGAGCAGCTCGAGTTCTTCGGACATATGTCTAGTTACAAGCTTACTGGAAGCTGGAACTCCTCGTCAAACCGTTTATTGTTGTGACCATTCCATCACCAAAAATAATGGTTACAATACAGACCTTCGATATCGAAATGAAAGAAATTAGGATTATGAAAGGTTTAATCTTTAGCATTTAAAAAATACTTATTTTTATATTATGTTCGACACATGTTGTAAATTTATCAAATAAAAATGTGGAAATCCAAACGAACTGTGCGCTGACCGATTTTTCGTTTCTCGTCATCTCATGTGTGTGTGTCGGTGAGAAGCTTAAATTTCTTTTCCTCTATATATCTAGTTAATGGACAGCACACATATTTTGACTTGATGTAGGTCGCCCGTGGTGAGAAATGAAGACGAAGGTAGGCAAATGAAATACAAACAAAAAGAAAAACGATATTGATTAGTGTAGTGGCAGAGAACGCGCTAAGCGCACACAGAAAAAAAAAATGATCACTGCCAATTTCTCGCATTGTCATGGAGAAAAAACATAACTCGCCTGTGTAGTCAAAGAAAGTAATGTAATCCTTTGTTTTATAGTCCATGCAATTCTGTTGCATTTTCGAACATTAATTTTTGTACAGAAACCTTATTCCACATCCTGGTGGTGCAAAGTTTTTCGAATTTCAGATTTTTCAACAACCAAACCTCAAACTATTACTTTCATTCGAATGGAGTTATTTATGAATTCTCCTTTACTCATTCCCAATCCCCAGATCCAGCGTGAGTGCAACTGAAACTTTCTTAATTATCGAATAAATCTAAAGTCTTGAGCCTGCACACCAAAAATAATTACCAAAGATAACACCCCATGTCTGTCTCTGTAACATAGAGTTGTAAAAAAAAAATAAATAAAAATCAAAATCGAAGGAGGAAGAATAAAAGAGTCGACCAAAAAAGAAATGGCAAATGTGGGATTGGCGTTTAAATTGATTAATCATGTTTTATGTTTGTTTCATTTGTCTGCCGCCGACACACTGAGAAAGATTCAAATTGAAATGAAAAGAATTATTATACCACTAGGATATTTTTTTGCTTTACGGTGTAAGTGCGGATTGGAGGTGGTTGATGGGGCGGGGAGAGTAGATGAAGTGGGCTGGATGACTTCTTTGTCCGATGTGTGTCCATTTCACTTATTTATTTTGCTTAAATTAGTGAAGAACTGTATTTTTTTCTTCACTGTTCTGCGAAAGTGGAACAATACGAAAGAGCTGAGAGGCGAACGCGTTTTTTTTTTCTTTCATAGCAGTTTGACGTGTGTGAGGGTTGATACGAGTCAGATGAGAAATTCTTTCTGCAATGGATATAACTGTAAAGGAAGACATATCGAACAAGAGAAGAAGAGTATCGAGAATCTGCGTGTGCGTGTTTGTGTTTTTTGTGTGTTTTGTGAGTGGTTTTGACTTGAACATATTGTCGGCTGATTGCCAAGTGAAAAATTGATTTTTTAATTGAATATTCTCATTATATACCTGCATATGTATATGCCGATGGATGTTTGTTTGTTCTTATTTTAAATTTTTCCTCCGTGTTGTTTTTTTTTTCATTTAAAGTATGAGTGGAATGGACACTGGACAGGCGCATATGAATGAAGGGACTTAAATGGAAACATAAGAAATTCTTTTCCACCAAATCATTTTCAGTTTCCATTACTTCCTGACTCAATTTACTTAAATTGGTTTTATTTTTTGTAGTTTTTAGGCTTTTCGGGTAAAAGTACAACAAAAATTTGAGGTTTTTGTAAATGTTTGTCTTGCCAAAATTTGGCTTGCAGTGAAACGATGAGTTAAATAAAATAAATAGAGTGGGGCGACAGCTCTTGAAGAGTCAAGGCCTAAGTGGCTTACTCTCATCAACAATTCTCTAGGTGCGTGTGAAGAATTGAGGGGACCTACAATTTAACACCGATTCCGAACGGCAAAGTTGAGAAGCACTTTTTCAAGATAGATGATACTCTTGGAAGTTTTGTCAGTTCTTCACAAGAGGCAGTGCCCGTGAAAGATGAAATAAGAACTATGGGCACGAGTAGAACTCGAACCCACGACGTTCTGCTTAGCAGCCAACGCACCTAACCACTAAGCTACGGACACTACGGACGAAACGATGAATTGCTCATGCTCATGTGAATATTGGGAAAAATTGAATTCGCTTATGCTCAGAAAACACGTATAAGCCTAGTCTATTTACTGAAGAAGAGAATGTGCAACCTTTCTTCAATCCCATACTTGCGAATAAAACTCAAAACTTTTTTTACAAAGTTGGAAAATAATTATCACATTCAGACATTTTATTAACATTCTGACAATAACCACCGCATTAAAAAAGGAAACAAGTTACTCGAGTGCCATTGCAGTTAAATTGCCTCTTCATTTTGCTTCAGGATGTTAATTTAGCCATTTAAAACCGCAATAGTCAACTCACGTGGTTAAACCACGTTAGATGTCACACTACAAACAAATTTCAATAAAAAAGGAAAACATAAACACCAAATTGTGTGTGTGCTCAAAAAATAAACATTTCAATTGCTGCAACTTCACTTCTTTTTATGGCTAAAAGACACTTTTAGTTCACTACGATGATGGTGACACTGATGCTGGAATTTAATTTATAATATTCTGTTTATTATGTGACACTAGAGAGTTTTGAGTAGAACATCTTCTAAATAAAATCTTATCGAGTTTTTATAGCGTCAGAATCTTGTTTCATGACACAATAAACAGCATTTAAGTCCGATGAAGAAAGGATTAGTCCTTCCTTGTTGAAAGCTGAGAGCATATAGCCTTTTGTCTTGCGTTTGGTAAGTTGTTTGTTCTATGTATGACAGTGAAATTTCTTAACTCTCAATACGTAATATCTTCGAATTTAAATATTTGCTTCGTTCTCCATGATTCTCATCACTTCGAGTCTCCTAAAATGTCAGTGTTTGAAAAGGCTGTGACCCAATTCATGTACCAGATTTCAATCTCATTTTTTTTTCTCATAACTTTGAGTGTCAAAAATGAGTAGATTGTCATGAAAAAGTGAATATTTTTTAAGGACAAATGGCATGTACCTACATTCTACATATATGTAAACTCCCTGTTCGTTAGCCTTCTAATCATTTTTGTTCTTGGTGATATTTTGGCACACACAGAAAGCGATTGAACATTTTACAGAAATAAAATGACGATGTCTCAAACAAAATGACTTGAACGAACCCGCACTTAAGCTGATTCGCTTTTGTGACAACGTTCTACTGGCCGACAATCAACGAAACACCACTTCGTCGCAAAATTGTTGCTTTGCGCTATTCACTCGATATAGCGTGGACATGTAGGCGCAAGATTTGTGACCAGTTCGTTTGCAAACGCGCATGCGCCACCCTCTGCATCATCACCGTCGTCGTTCTCCTCGCTTTTTTAACTGCGTTTTTTTATCAACCCACTTTTGCAAGAAGAAGAAGAGAAAGAAGAAGAAGAATCATTCTAGTTTATCCACTCACAGGAACCACCGCACTTTGCGTCGCATCACGCATCACATGGTCGTCGATCGGTCGTCTACTTACGGAAAATCGGATAAAATTCATGGCTAATCTGGTTGTGGAACAACTTTGTGAATGGTGTCCATTCGCTATGACAGTAAGAGCAGCCAGAGGGTATAAGAGAAATAGATATCGCTCCTTGAAATTTATTCAAAGCCTAAGCCAACGGAAACTTTCTTTTTGAAATACATTTCACACGATTCATGAGAGTGTGAGGGAGATTTCTGTTTTCGGTGGGTGACCACATCAGAAACAGAGTGACCAATCGGACTGTTTAAATATCCCAGCTGTATCATGTCGCGCATGCCAATCATTGATCATTTCAGGTCCAATAATGGACCCATGTGGTAGTCCATAAATCATCGCAGAGTGAAACTAAACAGATGGGTAGCGTGTTGTGTTTGTTGGTTTGCTTTTGAGCAAATGCTAACACGTCTACATAATAAGAGTCTCATAGTGTTGGTCATCATGGTCGGAATATGAATCTGAGGGGTGGCCAAAGACAGAGGGGAAAAGGATTAATAAAACACAAATTTCGTCTCTCCTCCTGGGTGGGAATGAACGGTTCTGCATGGCGGCTGGAATTATTTGTTTGTAATGCTGCAACATGACAGCCATGCACTGATTATATGAGAGAGTGGTAAAGAGAGAGGGGCGGGCGGCTGATAGCAGGCATGAAAAATCGGAGAGGATGAAGTGAATACTCCCAACGATAACATCTGGGATGAAGATAAAAGGATTTTTTTGTAGTTGGATTGAGAATGCAGGAAGAGATTGTAGCTGACGGATATTTTTATTTGCGACGCAAGTGTGTCAAACGCGTATATCGGATCGTTGCGTCGCGTCGGTCACTGGTACCACGCGTATTATTGTAAAGTTGTGAGCAGAAGCGTCAAGGGAAATGTTTTGTTTGTTGGTTTTCGGATTATATTTGGGACGATCATTTATTTTCACAAGCTTGGTTGGACAGATAAAGATGAATTTGTGATCAAAGAGCAATCGTTGCAATTAAGAAATAATTTCACAATGTAAAATCATTGGTCTTTATGCTTTCAAAAATATCGAATCGATCCCACATTGGGGAAAATTTTTAGACAAATTCCCCACAGGTTTTTGCACGATGAATTCAAACGAAAAAAAACGTCATGGTACCACTTTGACTCTCTGTAGCTCCTAAAGTATACGGTGCAGCCGTCTGAAATTTTGACAGCAGGTGCGTGCTTTCATATCCCACACTGGGGTAAATTATTGGACTAATTCCCTAACAGGATTTTGCACAGGGTGAATTCAAACAAAAAAACCATATCGATAGCCCTTTGATCCTCTGTAGCTGTAGTGACATTTTCAACACAAATTCGGTATAATTCATTGCAATTTAAGCAACGTAAATGACAGAAAAAAACAAAAAAATTAAAGATAATCTAGCAGTTCCACGGATATATTAATACATGCCAGGGCCTCCTTCAGCAGCAAACATAATTTGATTGCGTGTATGCATAGCTTATTATACATTACGCACCTTAAGAAAAAAATATTCCTTGATACATTGTTGCAATACAAGTAAGTATCTGCATATATCTTTGTATGAAAAGCATACATAAATGGCAGTATATCAACTGACACTTGGGAAGAGTTAACTTTAAATACTGCATGGGAATCCAAATCCGCGACTCTTCATTAAGAACAGAAACAAAAAGCTAAAAAAAAAGAAAGAAGATCTTCGAGTTTCAATGTTGTGATGTGGTTGAATGGCCTGATTCCGGTCATTTTGACCAAAAAAAATCTAAGCAAATCACAAGGATCTGACTCTGCCCTGGGGCAGATATTATTCATGGTAAATTTAAATCAGAAAAGATTGTGGGAACCCAGAAAGTTGGCTGCCGTGAACATAGAAGTACATATATACACTAAAATGAAGTGTGTTGGTAGCCACGCCGCCGGCCGGCTGCCCGGACGCAGTGTCAGTTAGTTCTTTGTTTAGTTTGTGCATAAATATGGGAAAAGATTGTTGCTCTTGTTTACCGGAGAACTGTATTTTTGTTTGACATCCTTACCTATAGTAAAATAAAATTGAAACTGAACAATTTTGTATTCCCAATCGCAAAAAATCTGAATTCCTCTTAACGAAATCCCAAATATTATGAAATAATTTTCTGAAGCCAAATCGGTGTTCAACAGTCTTTTTTTTTTTTTAAAGAGAAGATGTGTTGTCTAAGGTAGTGTGTATATTCGGTCTTTAACCGGATGATTGGTTGTGTCTTTCAGTTTGACATCCTGTAAATGCGGAGCGCATACCATTGCCAGTATAATCCTAAACTGGTTTAACGCATTAAAAGAATCAATGTGGTGAATCAGAGTCGCATAACTATGCGCAAAGACTCTGAGAACTTAGAGGAAACTACTATATGCCCACCGGTTTGTCGAATGGTCTTCCCTTAAGGATTTTGGTTTAGTTTAGTTCTTCTTTTTATTTTTCAATTATTGTAATTAAGGGCAAGTAGTTTTTTCATGAAAAAATATGAGCATCTCCTCACCATTTACGCTATTAAAATGTTATGAAGAACATTTTCTGAAGCATCTTAAATGCATATGTGTGCGACCTAGTTTTTGGTTTTAGTATTTGGCTTCGACATCATCTTCATCTGACACACATCGACCACTCAATGATAAATTGAAAGGTTCAAAGGACACATTTATCAGATGGATGGAGGAGATACAACGACGCGAGAGTGAGTGGCTGTTGGTGAATTGTGCTGGCTAACTGACTGGCTGGGGGGATATCTTTCGCCTTTGGCAACGTTTGCATTTTGGCTTCAGCAGCTTCATTACCTGATGTTACCCGGTCAGTCCCGTGCTGCTGACTATATAGTGACCAATGTCCGTGCATATAGAAGGATATCAGAACAGAACGATGAACTGTACGCGCGCGCCCAATGGGTTGTGCACCGCACAATAAATTGATTGATTTAGCTGCGGGGATTTATTTATTAATTTCTCTTCTTCTTCTTGACTCGGTAGTTGATGCAGTTTTATATATAAATAGACATATACTATGTTTTTTTTTGCGCTGATATATGTCCTGAGTGTCTTTTATGTGTGTAGGTATATAGATTTTCCATGATTAAGCATGCATTGACTTATTCTGGCCAATGATGAAGAGAAGCAAACCAGTTTAATGATGGCTTAGACATTCCTTGATGACTTGAGATGTTTTGGAAAATACTATACATATGACTATGCCATCCTGAGTGGTATTCTTTCCATCTAGTCTTTTGTCTATTTATAGTTAAAGGTATTATAATCGATTTCAGAAGAGTAATGAAGTTTGTTGAGATATGTGGACACCGCATTCGTGCGTGCTTGCACTGGCCTCTCTCGTCGACGACCGCGACGTAACGAATAAATCCATCAACAAGGGATTAGAGAACATTTTCAAATCCTATGCATTCCTAATGTGCAATGAAACTCTTCAGAACGCATAATTGAATGCTTCAATTTGTCTTACTGTTTCTATAAATGAAAGACTTTTACTGATTTTTTCATATTATTCAAGTTTAAAAAACTTTTAAGCAGTACGATCAGCAACAGAGGCATCTGAATCCCATCTGCATAGCGATAGATTTGATCGTCTTCGTAATCGTCCTTTCTCACAAAAAGGACCATTCTATCGTCGACTTATCCCTCGAATGAAGCAAAGAGTAAAGAATCGAATTACAGTTTTTTTCTTCTTTTATCATTACCTAGATTATATCAGTCACACACAAAACTATAAGACAAGATATGAGAGGTCCTCACAGATGGCTTTTCGCTACCTATATCAACTATTAGTTCTTTTGTTGTTCCCATAAAAGACGAGCCTTTAATAAGAGCCCTGATGCGCTGAACTGGCTGTGTGCATAAGTGGCAAGTAGCCATGTAAGGGTTAAAATTGCATAGCAAACATATTTGCTCCTTGCAAATATTTTACCACTCTTTGCTATTAGGCATTCCACACAGGCCTTATATTTACTGCATGTTGTTTCAACATCTCAGGACCCATTTTTTTTGTCCATTCAGTTGCATAATAAATAACCACCACCCAACACGACTAACGACCATGCTACCATAACACCATCACCAAATAGGAGAAATGACTACCACACCATACTGATCGCAACTTGAAGTTCTTTCCACCACACATATGTATGTGTATTCTCTTTCCGAAACAATAAAACCATCATGTTAATCAGGTGCACCTCATGTTTGTTAAATATTCCTCGTTCTGCTGCACTTGCCACCTCCGCCAGTCCCCAAAGGACTGGACAAATGATGATACAACTGATAGAATACTTAAACTATCAAGAATAAGATACATTATAGCATTATGTATACATTATGAAAAAAGCAAAAAAAAAAAAACACTTCAGCATCCACACCGCAGAGTGCAAATAAGAAACAAGTGATGTGCTCCATGCGTGGAACTTGGACTGCAATTGCAGCTACTGCAACATCCACTTTGGGAAGCGTTCTTCCTGGAACTCTTATGCATTGACATTGCCACATAACAAATGTTTTAACTGAATTCCACAGGATAGATACAACATATCACGAAGCGCGTGAAGATTCTACGTCCAGCCCTTAGTAACCCTCACACCTCTCACAGATCCATAAAACCCGTCAGACACACACATCTTGATGGGACGAAAGGAAATATCTGGGTGGCGCAGGCTCATTCACTGGCGGCGGTAGCGATGGCAATGGCGACACCACTTCGTGTATCACCAACTTCCTCTACTCGCGCCATGTGAATCTGCACCGTTCTGGGAGGAATATGACGGCCAGAAGACATATTTTGATCCTTCTGTCTACTCATGATGAATGATGAAACATGACATGCACGCCAGTTGCACTTACCGCTCACACCACTGTGCTGTTACCGAAGCGTGTACTTGTGGCTAAAGCGCAACAGCATCGAATTGTTTCTCAGCCGGACGATGACGACGATGACGACTACAACGACGACCGACGGACGCGCTGAACCAAATGGACATTGAAAAGGCTATTGCTGCCGCTGCAATACCAACTCTTGTAAATATTTGTCTTCGCATTTAGATAGCATTGGAGAAATCCAGGAAGCGCTGCATTTGGTATTTTTAAGACCACAACTATCTATGCGAGCTTGTTGCAAAGCAGATGATGAAGACGAGACGTGATGCAGTGTACAATCTTGCGGGACGCTTTTGTTTAATTTATTAATACGGCAACGTTTGGCTCAAGTTCAAGAGATACCTTGCCTTACGTGATCTTGTAAAATATACTTGACTTCGTTGGAATTGCTCTAATTGTGTTAATTGGAGCATCACATCTTTGGAACGTGGTGCGGGCACTCATAAATTAATGATAGCACTTGCAAGCCATGGCTGAATGACAAAATTTGCCATTCTAAGAAAAATATCATTGTAAAACTTACATAAATCTAAAAATTGATTTTTTTCCAATTTAAAGAAAATCTGATTCATATCTGAATTGATCTTTTTTATTGTTTTTTGAGTGCTACCTGGAACGGACAAAGATTCCAAGAGTATAATTTTTCGTGGAAATTTTTTCTCAAATTAGCATTTTCCAACGAATGTGTTCTTCATACGTACTAGCGCCTTGCTCTTCGGAGCTCTTTAATAATAATTTATAAAAATTAAATAAATAGAGTGGTGCGACAGCTCTTGAAGAGCCAAGGCCTAAGTAGCTTACTCTCATCAACAATTCTCTAGGTGCATGTGAAGAATTGAGGGGACCTACAATTTAACGCCGATTCCGAACGGCAAAGTTAAGAAGCACTTTTTCATGACAGATAAGCACTTTTTTTCGCAAGAGGCAGTGTCCGTGAAAGATGAAATAAAAACTTTGGGCCCGAGTAGGATTCGAACCCACGACGTTCTGCTTAGCAGTCAACGCACCTAACCACTTAGCTACGGACACTACATTAATAATAATTTTCTCTTAACATATTTTGTCGAATAATTTTCAGTTCCTTGGATTCACCACCAATATTCGACAAGCTTAAAAAATCAACTTATAACACGTTTTTTTCACAAAAAGCAAATTTCTTTAAAGAATAATTTGAACGAAAATTTGCTTCGTTCTCCATGATTCTCATCATTTTGTGTCTCATACAATTAAATACCTTAGGAGCTACAGAATGGCCAAAGTGTACTAAAATGGTCTTACCGTTTGAATTAATCCTGTGCTTACTTAAGGTGGCGCTACAGTCCGTTGTGGACTTGGGCCTCAATCAACAGCCTCCGTCATCCAGCTCGGTCCCTAGCTAGCTGTCTCAAGTTTTGCACTCAAAGTTGATTAAGGTCTTCTTCCACAAGACTGCGCCACCTAAGTCGCGATCTTCCTCTCCTCATACGTCCCTCGGGAATAGTGTCAAAGGCTTTCCAGGCTGGAGCATTGGTGTCCATCGGCTCTAAGTGACCGAGCCATCTGAGTCTCTGGACCTTGACCCTTCTGGCTAGGTCCATGTCATTGTACAACCCTTAAAGTTCGCTGTTATATCTTCTTCGCCATTCCCCTTCAATGCACATGGGCGAAAGATGACCCGAATAACTTTCCTCTCGAAACAGCCTTAGGCACTTTCATCCGATTTTGTCAAGGTCCATGTTGCACCGCAGGACTGGGATGGTGAGGGTTTTGTACAATGTTACATTAGTTGCTCGAGAGAGGGCTTTTCCACTCAATTGCTTTCTAAGCCAAAAGAAACAGCGATTAGCAAAAGTTATTCTTCGTCTGATCTCGGCGCTGCGCTGTTTATTGCCCTTGTTTATAGCGGAGCCTAGGTAGACAAACTCCTCTACTACCTCGAAGTTGTATGCGTCTATTGTGACGTTCTGTCCGAGCCGTCGGTGTTGGGTGTCCTTCCTCGAAGACAGCATATACTTCGTTTTTCCCTCATTTACCGCTTAACCCATTTTTGCCGCTTCTGTCTCAATTCTCACAAAGGCGCCATTGACATCACGCTGTGTTCTTCCCATTATATCAATATCATCGGCGTACGCGAGAAGTTGAACAGATTTTTGGAAGATAGTGTCCTCTGGTGTTGACGGTGGAGTTCTGCACTGTCTTCTCAAGAACGATGTTAAAGAAATCGCATGACAGTGCATCGCCTTGTCTGAATCCTTTTTGACGTCGAAAGATTCCGTAAGCTCGTTGCCAACCTTGATGGAGCAGCGTGAGTTCTCCATCGTCATTTTGCACAAGCGAACGAGCTTGGCAGGGATGCCAAAACTAGACATAGCTTTATACAGTTCGTCTCTGTAGATGCTGTCATACGCGGCCTTAAAATCGATGAAAAGGTGGTGGGTATCGATTTGGAGTTCATAGGTCTTTTCTAGGATCTGCCGCAACGTGAAAATTTGGTCTATGGTTGACTTTCCTGGCGTGAAGCCACATTTTGATAAGGACCAATCAGATTGTTGACGAAAAGCTTCAGACGTTCACATAATAGTTACGGCAATGAGGGTCTTGTAGGCGATGTTAAGTAGACTCATTCCTCTGTAGTTGGCGCAGTTTAGAGGATCTCACTTTTTTAGGATTGGGCAAACAATGCTGAGATTCCTCTGACCATATCTTACAGATGATTTGGTGCATGCTCCTTGTATGTAGCTCGTCGCTTCCTGCTTTGAACAGCTCAGCAGCTAGACTATCTGCTCCAGCTTTCTTGATTTTAGCCGTGATATTGCGGTTTTCACTTCTCCAAGGTTAGGTTCACGGAATTACTGGCTATCAATCTTGTCCGATGATAGGCTCCTGTCTGACGGCGCGGCGGTGTAATACAGTCTACAGAAGTGGTCTTTCCAAATCTGCAGCATTGACTGCGGTTCTACTATGATGATGTTCCCTTGTTTATCTCTGCAGGCATCGGTTCTTGCTCGATAAAACCTCCGAACTTCATTCCTGCTGTTGGCTCTCTTAACATCCTCGATCTGACTAAATCCTGTGTGGAACTTGTCCAAAAAAAAAATGCAAATTTCCCACTAAAAAGCCCATCCACATCGTCCCTCAGACGTCAGGCGTCAGACACTATTTTATATATGTCTCTGCAAGTAAGTCATCATGAATTCAGACAGCTTTTAATCTGAAACAAAAGATCATACAAAGTTATGCTAACAACTTCAGACATAATTTCTCACAATCAAATAAAACAATGAAAGAACTTCATAAATAAAAAACGTATTTTTCTGAATAAAGTTATTAGCTCTAAGCTCCAGACTCATCCGACGTAAGAGCCGGAAAAAAGGTTTTTTTTTCGCACAGAATCATGAGATAACTTCTTTGGCACTGAAAAGAATCTTACACCGTCTTGAATGTACCATCCTACCAATCTACCATCGCATCGATCGCGTCGAATAACGTAAATGTAAAATCCACTTTGATGCTTTTTATTTTTTTGTAAACAACTACTGTGAATGGATGATGGTCCATCATTGTTTCCTTTGGTTGGATATCTTGAGCTAATACTCTCCTGGGCTAGGGCTTCATGGACAATTTATAGACTCACCATACGAATGGCGATAAACGACCAACCAGCAGCCCGATGTTGATGACGACGACGACGACCTCGTTTGTCATCCTTGTCGTACTTTGTCCTTGAAATAATTCTTTACCCTCTTAATTCATCATAATTCCATCTGCGTGATGAGTTGGACAACGTTAAAAAAAGAACATAATAAGATGAAAACGACAACGGGCAGCTCTGGATAGTACACAAAAAACAAAACAAAGCAAAAAAAAAAACACAAATGAACATGAAAAGAACGGAATTTTGCACAAGTGTCCACAAAGGACGACACAAAATTCAAAGACATGCATGCATACGTAATAAGTATCTTAAGGAACATCATTCTTTTAGTTCTCTGTTTGCTGGCTGCTGTACTGATGCTGATGGTCATACTATTTGTTGTGTTCTTTTCTGCATTGTAAATTGATGCAACATAGAAAGGAAGCTGACTGTGATGAAAGCTTATGGCACAGTGAGTCTGAGGAACGATTTTGGGCAGCAGAAGTGGACATTTTTCGACTTATGGGGAGAAACCTAGCCTATCCTGCATATTTATGAACCCTTGATGTAAGTACTGGAGTGGTGTGCGTTGAGAAAAAATAAATCGATCGTTAGAAAAACTGAGCAACTCAGTTTAAGGAACCTAATCCTTACAATCCAATGTATCCCCGTAACGCTTTAGTAGCTGCAAACCAAGAATCCCGGGTTCTCTTGCTACAAAAGAGCTCACGCAAAAACTTGCAAGCAACTATTGCCTCAATGTACATTGAAAACCTTAATGCATGCCCTACAATTCATAAGACATGTGTCTGTGATGAATAAAAACTTCACCTCGCTATGACAGGAAGAACATAAGTCCCTTTCATCATCAGTTGTTGCTCCCGCCTCATCACAATACAAACATTGTAAAATCCAACCACAAAATCCTCAATCCATGTATAATTTTTAGTTTACTTCAGACATATTCATACAACATATATAGGTATATGTTCTGCACCCTATGGCATCGCGTACACCGTACTCCATAAAAGAATCCAAAGAGGGCGGGAAGTTGGTAGTGAATGAATTACGCACAAGTTCCTTGAATCTTAATTACAAAATAATCGTCGGACATGACATATAAGTTATGACCATACCTCTTACCGAAAAATCATCTCACAATACCCTTTGGTTAAATGCAATACCAAACTACTGAAACAACGTCGACGTGGTCGCCGCCGCGCCGCGTGCGTCGTCGTCATCGTATAGAGTTCATTGCAGAAAAAAAAAAATTATAAATAAAGAAACTGAAGTGAAAATAAAAACTGGCGGTTCATTCAATTTCCGTGGGAAATATTTACGTTTAATTGTTTCACCAACGAACAGTGCAGATCCATCTCAAAGCGCAATGTTTTCAAGCATGCTTAAGGTTTCAGACAGAATATGCGGGCTGCTTCCTTTTCTTTCAGAATATACTGCTTAAATTGATTGCCAACGAATATTAAGTGCATTGCGTACTTTTATAAATAGCCAAAGACGAACAAGCATCCTTCTCATTCCAACGGAGGACAATACTGATGGATTCAAGATTTAACAGAAGAGGATGTTTGCTGATTAACACAATCAACCTTAAAAATAACCCAACTAGACAGAGAAAGGGGGAGAGAAATTTTATCTTCAACTGGTTAATGGCATTTGCAGTGAATCCGCTTCAATATAATGTTGAAGACATTAATATCACGAATCAAGGAGGAGGAATTTAATTAGTTCCCTGTGCGTGGATTTATAATTTCGAAGAAAGTAAATGGCTGCTGGATGTTTCTTTTTTTTTTTGTTAACTCATTTTCAGTGAAAGAAGGAGGCAGGCCAAACGTGTGGCAACATTCCACACACTCTGGAATTCCATTAAAAGTAATTGCATATCAACATTATTAGCATGTGTTTCGAATAAATTAGAGAGGCTGATTTTCTGGACGCGTCGTCGTCGCCCGAGCCGACCATCGACCAACGCAATTCAATACAAGAAGAAAAGGAAAAATAATGAGTCCAGCATGTGTATAGCGATTTGTCTGTTTGGGTTGAAACACATTTACACAAAAAAATAGGCCAATGGGGATAAATATTTTCTCTTCCTTATTGAAACTTTCCATTATTTTTGGGACGGGTTATTAATCGTTGATACTGTCACTGGCTTGAGTTGCTTTTCTAAGTTTCAAGAAAACAATTAATTGATTTGAAATGTAGTTCATGTGTGTCACAGAGTAGCGTGTGTCACCGCGTCACATAAACGAAGGATTTAATTTGCTGCGTTCTCCATGATTCTCATCATTTTTAATCTCCTATTTCCGTTTTTGAAAGAGAGTGTGGCCTGGCCTGAAACAGGGCTGTTGAAAAATCGATTAACGTTGCAGATTTCGATCTTCTTACTTACTTACTTTACTTATACGGCTGATAATCCATTAGAGAACTCAGCCTGAGATACTGCAGCCTTCCATCGTGAACGGTCCCTCGCATGCACTCTCCAGTCGCCTCAACCAAGCGCTCTGGCATCTACAGTAACTTGGTCCTCGCACCGTAGGTTCGGTCTCCCTTGTCGTCTCGAACCAGAGGGCTAGGATGAGAAGACTTTCTTAGCTGGAGCGTTGTCGTCCATTAGCTCGATGTGGCCGAGCCAATGTAGTCGTCTTTTCTTAGCCTTCTGGACTACATCCACATCTTAGTAAAGCTCATACAGTTCTCGGTTGAACCTTCTTCTCCATTCGCCATCATCCCATACGGGCCGAAAATCCGTCGAAGAATTTTTCTCTCGAAAGCGCCCAGTATCAATTCCCCTTTTTTACTTATCGTCCAGCACTCGGCGCCGTGGAGTAGGAGTGGTAAAATCAAAGTTTTGTACCTAGCAGACACTTTGTCTTTCGAGTGAGAAGTTTTGAACCCAGTTGTTTAGCCAACCCGAAGCAGCAGCGGTTCGCTAAGGTAATTCTTCTCCGGATCTCCACTAAGGTATCGTTTGTGGGATTGATGTTTGTTCCAAGGTAGGTGAACTCCTTAACTACCTCGAAATTGCTGCTACCAACAGTGATGTTTTGTCCTAGGCGGTGGACAGATGTTGCTTTGTTTGTTGATAGCATGCACTTTGTTTTTTCCTCATTCACTTCAAGACCAATGAGTTTCGCCTGTTCTTCAATCGCTGTTAAGGCCTCAAGCACAGTCCTCTTAGATAGACCGACTTGTTGAAGATAGTGTTTTCCGTGCTCACACCTGCCTTGCGCACTATCTGCTCCAGGTGAAGAAGTCACATGACATGATCTTCTTAATTCTCATAACTTTGAGTGACGAAGAAGAGTAGATTGACATGAAAAAAGGTAGTATTTCCTGCAAGCAAATGTCATTCTGGAAATCGTACTGCAGGAAAGTAATTTGCGGTCGAATGGCTTCCGGGATTTCAGATTGCGGTATTTCGACACTTACCTCGAGGTGGCCCAAGGTATGAGTTGTAGATAGAGGTGTGTTTTATTGACAATATAAATTCAATGTGCAATTGAACTTTAAAACCTCATTTTACGATTGCTCTCAATGTTTATGTTCATTTCTAAGCTAAAAACAATTTAAATTTTGCAATTTTGTTTATTGCTTCGGAGTTAAACTATCATAGAAAGCCGTTAAATGTAATTCCTATGTTACTGCATGCATCATTGGCTATTCGTCTTCACTCTGCCGATCAATTACCCTCACCTTAATGGTCTTAAAGGATATAATTCGTAAATTGTCGGCCTCCATGACAGTTAGAGCAACAGTGTCAGATAGCGCCACAACGTTTCATGTCACAATCAATTACAATCCAATTTTGAAAGAAACTATACCAAGCAGCCGAAGCAGCAACGAAAACAACAACGTCTACATCTAACTACTGTTCTGTGACATGGACACCTATAATTTAATTCATTTGCGCGCAATTAAAATCAAATTCATTTCTGCGTCTATGCCCGCTGCCGCATTTATGTCCATAGTTCGTTGAGGAATCACACAGTTCCGAGAGTTCCAGGCGTTAGAGAAGATACCTTGCAAATAATCATCTGCGCCGCAATGCCTGCCAGAAGCTAAGGAAAGATGAGAGTGTTTGTGCTGTGCTGTGCCAGTGCATCACTGGTGCGCCATGGCCTGCTCCTCTGCAACTCAGATTCTCGTACGTATATTCAATTATGCGCAACTGACTGAGCAAATCTATCGCAATCATGGATGGAGTTCTGCTCGCTGTGTCTTAAGAACTCCAGAGATCTCCGAACCAAACCGACACGAAACGATAGATTCCATGTGACACGAGTTGGCATCAATTTGTGGTCATGCCATGCCAAAGTACTAAAAAAAAATAACAGGTGCAGGAATTATAATGTCACTCCAATGCACCAGCAGCATCAACATCGGCATCAGATCATTGGTGAATGATGATGGTTGTTCGCCTTGCTTCTATATACTTCGACCAGGCAGCATACTTAAAGAATCGAAATCAGAATCGGATTTGGATGCATTGCACACAGAGCTTCGCACAGGAATCATAGTTAATCTATGTGCTCTTTTGACGGCTGATGTGCAGAGTAGCGGTCTCATGTCTTAAAGACTGCGCACAAGACTTTAAACGTGGCGCAAACGTTTCAACACTCTCGGTCTTTCTTGAGTTACTGCAATGTCAAAATGTAGATAATTGTTTGTGAAGATGTCATGACGAACTTGCAGCTGAATATGTAATGGAAGGAAAAAAATAGCACACGACAAAGAAAAAAAAAATACTGACTGAGGATCACTGATGGGAACTTTGGAAGCGATGAATTGTCGGATGCTTCGAAACTCTGACAAAGGAACAGACAAAAAACGTTGGCCTTTTCAATTTGGCAGCTTGAAGCAGATGGCATTTGTAAAATGCAGGTCAGATTTTGTTGTTTTTGTTTGCTGTTGTTATAGTTTGGAAGGTAGGGTTGTTCCATGACATTAGAGACGATAGAAGCACAATGTTCAAAGTATGATTGATTTAATTTATTATTTACCCTCGATTCAAGCTTCTAATTGTGATCACCACCTAGAGTTATGTTGTCTTTTTAAAGACGTTCTAAATATTCAAGACTCCAGTATTGTGCACCGAATCGATAAACGTCCATTCGGTCGACATTAGTTTCGTGTTTTCGTAATTCGAGGAGACGCAAATCAGATCGTGTTACTCGACTGGCTTAAAAGTTTTTTTTTTTTTTGTATAGCCCCTTCTGTGTTGGAGTTTTTCTTGCTCCTCTTTGCAAGGTAAGTGAATAATGTTGCAGAAGACTGGAAAGTTAAGCGATGTGCACTTCTTTACAAATTATGGCGTTTTGATCTGGAATCAAGTTGCAAGGTTTTTTTGGTTTTTTTTCGGAGATAAAGTTTCAATAACAAACAAAAAATGCTGAAAACTTGTGAAAACCGTGGGAGAAAAGGTAGTTGATGGCGATTTTTTTAAGTCTGATGACTTGATTTGAAAATACCGTTAGAATGATTTATTTTTGCTGCTTAGATATTTATTAACTAGTAGACTGTAAAATATTGAATTATATTTTCATTTGTAATTGGAAGCTTTCCACCAATAGCTGCAGGCAAAGTGACTGCCTTTTGTTCAAGCAAACTAACTCGTTGTTTGTGGATGCTATAATTAACGTCTTAATTTTGAACACCAATATAGCTACCGTCAATGGACGCCTGATATTTCAGTGAATTTTTCAACGAAAGTTTGGGCTGATTTGTTGCAATTTTAGCACAAAGGTATCAGAATTGACCCAGCAACTAATTATCGTGAATTTGGAACGGAAATTCGATTTGATTTGTTCCATTCTTTTTCACTACAGCTGTCAAAACTGACCAATTGCCACCAGCTGTTGGTATCTGCAGGCCAGAAATTTAAAAGACTAGTACTTTGGTAGTGCAGTCAATGAGGTCAGAGTTAATTAACTTACAAAAGCACTTTATTTGGAAAGGAGCAGTCACCAGTCAATATTGTAGCTACTAAAGTATGTGGCGCTGCTCTCTTAAATTTGGACAGCGGTTGTGCTCGTCATATCCCACAATGGGGTAAATTCGGTGCATGCCGAAAGACCGCAAAATAAGTGACCGCATGTCATAAGACCGCAAATTTTTTACTTGCGAGATTTACTACTTTTTGGAAAAGGAGATAGTACTATTTTGTTTGCGGGATTTAGCACTATTTTGGAAATTCATTCCGAAAGTGCAATTTCGTATTGGAATGTATGATATGCGAAATTGTTGTTTTTTAATTTTGTTATTTTTGATTTTAGGTTGAGACCAATATTTTTCTTAGAATTCTTTATGTTTTGAGAAACACTTCTCTGGACGGAAAAAAATGTTGCTTTTTCCACATTTTTTTTCGTTTTTTCTGTTAAAATTTTTATAAAAATAGACATACATGATGTTCGGCAAAAATGTTTGGGATTTTGTTGTTAACAAATTACTAGAACATTTTATACAGCTTAAACAACAATTGGATGACGCACGCCGAAAAAACTGACGTAAGGTCATAGAATCATACTTTAACAAGTTCAATTTTTAGCCATTGGTTTCAAACATTATCTATTACTAACAATTTAAGGTCATATCTCTTTTTGAATTATTCTTCGTTCTAAAAAGAACGTTTTATCCTTCAGAGGAAGGAATTCGCGCGAATTTTGCACTTTAAACCTTCATTTAATTTGTTTATAAACAATTAAATAAAATACAAAGTTATAGTACAAACTATAACTTTGTATTTTATTAAAAAAAAAAACACCGGCGTGACCTCTCCCTTGCATGAACAATCTGGAACTGACTGATTTCCCAAAAAGCAACTGCTTATATAGAAATATTTGAACGAAAAATTGGAATGCTTCGTTCTCCATGATTCTCAGCGTTTGTTGTCTCATAAAATTTCTGTTTTTCAAAAAGGGTGTGGCCTAATTCAGGGTTGTTAGAAAAATCGAAAAAGGTATCAGATTTCGATCTCCTTAATTCTCATAACTTTGAATGCTGAAAAGGAGTAGTTTGTATTGAAAAAAGGAGGATTTTTTGCGGTCATATGACATGCGGTCAAAAGGAGTGCGGGATAGTAGTTTGCGGTCATATGGCTTGCGGTCTCGTGTCTTGCGGTCATGTGGTTTGCGGTCTATCGACCCCAACCCCTTATCAATTTGGCTTCAGGCCTGCAAATTCAACCATCGACAAAATTTTCACGTTGCGGCAGATCCTGGAAAAGACCTTTGAACTCCAAATCGATACCCACCACATTTTTACGATTTTCGAATCCTAGTCAGGCCCAAAGTTTTTATTTCATCTTTCACGGACACTGCCTCTTGCGAAGAGCTGACAAAACTTCCAACAGTATCTGTCATGAAAAAGTGCTTCTCAACTTTGCCGTTCGGAATCGGCGTAAAACAGTAGGTCCCCTCAATTCTTCACACGCACCTAGAGAATTGTTGAATGAGAGTAAGCCACTTAGGCCTTGGCTCTTCAAGAGCAGTCGCGCCACTCTATTTAATTTTTTTTAGTCTAGTTTTGGCGTCACTGCCAAGTTCGTTCGCTTGTGCAAAATGACAATGGAGAATTCACGCTGCTCCATCAAGGTTGGCAACGAGCTTACGGAATCTTTCGACGTCAAAAAAGGTTTCAGACAAGGCGATGCACTGTCATGCGATTTCTTTAACATCGTTCTTGAGAAGATAGTGCAGAACGTCAACACCAAAGGCACTATCTTCAAAAAATCTGTTCAACTTCTCGCGTACGCCGATGATATTGATATAATGGGAAGAACACAGCGTGATGTCAATGGCACCTTTGTGAGGATTGAGACAGAAGCGGCAAAAATGGGTTTAGCGGTAAATGATGGAAAAACGAAGTATATGCTGTCTTCGAGGAAGGACACCCAACACCGACGGCTCGTGCAGACAGAACGTCACAATAGCCGCATATAACTTCGAGGTAGTAGAGGAGTTGTCTCCTAGCTCCGTATCAACACGGCAATAAACCAGCCCAGATCAGACGAAGAAACTCTTGCAATCGCTGGGCTAAGAAACTATTGGGTCTAAAAGCCCTCTGCTCGAGCAACTAAGGTAAAACTGTACAACACACTCATCATCCCAGTCCTGCTGTACGGTGCAGAAGCTTGGACTTGGAAGATCGCGACTCAGGTGGCGCACTCAGTGGAGTGCCTCATCAACTTAGAGTACAAAACTGGAGACGACTAGCTAAGAACCGAGCTAGCTGGCGGAGACTGTTGATTGAGGCCCAAGTCCACAACGGACTGTAGCGCCACCTTAAGTAAGTAAGTATGCTTGTACCTCTCTTTGACCCTCCGTAGCTCCTAAAGTATGCGGCCCTGCCCTCTGAAATTAGAACAGCAGGTTTGTACGTTTATATCCCGCACTGGTGTGAATTATTGGAAAAATTCCCTCACAGGATTTTGCACAAGGTGAATTCAAACGAGAAAACCATCATGGTACCATTTCGACCCTCTGTAGCTACTTAAGTATAAGGCGCTGCTCTTGGACAGCTGATGCGTACGTTCATATCCCGCACTGTGGTGAATTATTGGACAAATTCCTCTACAGAATTTTGTGAATTCAAACGAGAAAACCATCATGGTACCCCTTCGACCCTCTGTAGCTACTTAAGTATAAGGCGCTGCTCTCTCATATTCCGTAAATTATCGGACAAATTCCCTCACAAGTTTTTGCTCAAGGTGAATTAAGACGAAAAAACCACTCTGTGCTGAGATAAAAGTGAGTCGATAATATTGGCTAACTATGATTCATTACAAACAAAAAAATAGTTTTTGAATCATTTTAGTCCAAAAGACTTAAGAAAAATGAATTGAGTAAAAGCTTATTGACTGTTGTCAAAAGACATTTACTACTTTTTACTGACTAAGGCCAGTTTTACATGCAGTTAATTAACTTTAAGTCAATTGACTGCTTATAGTTAAAAAAAAACACTGATTGGTGACTGCTTTTAAATTCCTTAAAAACTTTTCCAGTTTAGACTTATCAGCTTATTGCATTAGTCAGAAAAAGCGGCACCTTCTAGTCATCCGCATTTCCTGGTTTTCTAGAATAAAGCTGTCAAATGTCCACATCATATGTTATTCGATTGCCTCAAAGGCAAACAAATCAACAAATTTATATGACTTGTCCACCAAGACGGTTTCAGGTGGTCTCCATTAGCTGCTTTCGAAATCCTCATTTCCCCCACCCCTTCGTACCCACATCCCTTTGGCACTACTTGCCTGTTTCCATCTTTTCAACTACTATTCTCTGGCTTAATCATTCCTTTAAACTATTTAATTCCCTCTCTCAAAAAACCAATCATTTCGACATTTCATTGGCACAAGCTCACAACCGACCACCACCACCGCGTCAAAAAGCCAGCCAGCTACAGTAAGACCACCACCGCATTGACTGAACACATTCGCAACACCATACACAAATTCGTTATTCCCACCTACAAAATCCGGTTGTTCCACATTATACGCACACTTGTACAAACGACAACGAATTCCAATGACATTGACCGTGCGTCTTTCGTATGCCTTCTTTTTTGGTCACCGTATTTGTGAAGGGGTCATTGTCGTTGTTGCCAAACTACCATACCATCACAACATTGAACAATCATCACCCATGCGTATTAATTAAGTGCAAAAACCCAATTCGCACTATTTAACAATATTTTATTACAAAAATTTATCTAATAGAAACCGCGACTTACTTCTGGTTCTGGCTGATATCAGAAAGCATTTTCCTTTTCTGGAGTAAATAATCATAAAAATACCAAACGGAATAATATTCAAAGAAAAAAAAAAGAATTTCACGCCACAGTCAGCACCTTAAAAAATCTAACAGCTCAATGAGCATACAACCAAATGGCAGAAGGCGAGCGGAGCGGTTGCAGTTACGACGGCAGTTACACCGGTGACGGTGGCCACAACTTATCGCCAGGACCACGCATCATCGCAGAAAATTAAGAAAAGAATAACAGCCCAACCAAACCAACAGGAAGCATCATGGTCCTTCTCCTCTGAATGCACCCATGCGCAAGAATTGCACTTCCTTCAAAATGGTTCTTGGTTTTCAATGTTAATGGGCCAATTAAAAACAATGTTTATATTGAATGTTTATATTATTGCGATTATGGATGCAGACATAGCCGGCGAGATATTGGTCGCCGGGAGAAGCGAGAGGTTACTGCGATGATCTTCACAGGCGGTCGCTAAGAAACATTTCACCGGCTCAAATGATTCAAATGAGTCCTGAATACCAAAACAAAGATACAAAAAAAAAAAGAAAGAGAGACATATCCCGAAACAACATTTGGCCAGATTTTATGTGGCATCTCCTATACTTCTTGGTCAATATACAAATTGAGTGGCCGCCAATAAAGTCACTATGATGCTGCTTATGCCTTGACATGGCTGCTGTTCTGCATTTTTCTACTGATGAACTGATGGTCGATGATGCTGCATGCGTATATGCAAAAGACGTATGTGTCATTTGCACAAATATCTTATAAAACGTTATGGGTATTTTGTGGTGTATCGCAATCGCAATAGTGACAACACTTGCATGTGTGTGTGTTAAGTTAATGACTTCATTTAGTACGCCTATGCATGTTTTTTGTTTGCTTTGATTCTGAATGTGGACCGTGTGAGATGAGCGCCAACCGTTTGAGAATTACATTCGAATTCAAGATGAAGAAGAATATTTTAAAAAGCCTTAGCGTAGCGGCACAGCAACTTCTGTTTCTAGGGTATATATTTAAATATATGTATGTATGAATTAAATGTGATTAGACAGTGTCTTTGAGTAAAATATGTTAAGAAGGTTAAAAATCTTGAATGGCTTCGGCTTTCGTGTTAGACAGTTTTATGGTGATTTGGATCACTCGGTGAAAACGGAAAACCGGGTATTATAGTTCATGCATAATCGTAAGGTTTGTAAGTTATTGCATAGGATGTGTCCTAATGGCAATGATAAGGCGATTGCGGTGCACAGAGATGTTGTTTTAAGGAATTGCATCATAACTAAGAGCTTTATTTATTAAGTTATTAGTTAGATGTTGACAAAGTTACTGGACGGACAATGTATATGGAAAAAATTACAGGAAATCAAATCAAGTGGTAAAGACACAACGTACCGTTCTGTGAGAACTGAAACCGCAAGGACATTGAACAGTTTTGGTCGTTGCCATCATAATTTAAAATGATGGGATTAAGAAGAAGAATAAGGTCAGTAACTGTGTTGATTTTTGATAATTCCTTTGGAACTCAACTTTTTCATTCTTTTCTCAATCGGTATACTCATATATTGCAGTGATCCAGAAGATTTAATAGAAAGAATCAGATACAGAAAAGACAAAGGATTGAGCCATTTCCTACAGCTACAGAGCATCCTTTTAACCTTTACCTAGGATGCTCTGTAGCTGTAGAGCATCCTTTTAACCTTTACCTTTGGAAAAATTTCCCCACAGGATTTTGCACAGGGTCAATGCAAAAGTAAACACGACTGTGTGTTAAGATAAAAGTGAGTCAATATTATAGTAAGGAGTTTTCGACAAATCTAATGGGGAAAGCATGACGACAAACCACGTCCCACTACGAAATTGTCGTCAATTAACGTAAGCATTTTCTGAGTTTTCAGATCATGATATTTTCAGGGTTTTCGAAATCTTCTTTTGCTCTGGGATAAAGTCGTTCCAAATGACGCTGGCATAAATCATAATTCCTTACTCACTTATGGTGGCGCTACTGTCGAGGTTGGCCAAAGGCCTCATACAACTAATGTCTCCTTCTCTATCCAGCTCGGTCTTTAGCTAGCTGTCTCCAGTTTTGCACGCCAAGTTGGTTCAGGTCCTCTACCACCTGTGTGCTCCACCTGAATCGCGGTCCTCTGCGACGTTCTTTCGGGTTGGAGCAATATTTTCCATTCACTCTATATGTCCCAAACATCTAAGTCGTTGGACCTTAACTTTTCTGTGTCGCTGAACAGCTTGTACAGTTCTTGGTTGAATCTTCGTCTCCATTCTCCATTTATGTAGACAGGACCAAACGTTTTCATCGGATGTTGTCATGGTCCATGTCTCTGCACCAAAAATTTGGACCGGGATGATAAGGGTTTTGCAGAGCGTCACTTCAGTTGCTCGGGAGAGGACTTTACTACTCAATTGCCTTCTAAGTCCAAAGAAGCAGCGATTGGCAAGAGTTATCTTTCGTTTGAATTCAGCGCTGGTTTTGTTGTCTATAAGTTAATAGCGGATTCTGGGTAGACGAAGTCCTTAACTACCTCGAAGTTAAATCTGTCTGTGTTGACGTTTGCTTCAAAGCTGTCCTTTCTTGTTGACAGCATTAACTTGGTTTTACCCTCGTTAACCGCTAGACCCATCTTCCTGGCCTCCACCTCAAGACGCACTAACGCTGTGTTCTTCCAATTATGTCAATGTCGTCTGCGTATCCTAGTAGCTGAACGGACTTTTGGAAGGTTTTGCCTCTGGTGTTGACGTTAGAGTTTTGCACAATCGTTTCAAGTATGATGTTGAAGGAATCGCCTGACAACGCACTCGCCTTTGCCTAACAGTCTGAACAGTCCTGAGTTTTCCATTGTCATTACAATTTCTTATTCGCGCATACAAACACACAAAACAAAGCTCGTGCTGAGTGAGTTACAAACCACATCAAGCAATCGAAACCGCCCACAGCTATTGCACCAATAACCACTGACAAAATTAATATCTCAGCAGAGTTAACAAATATTATTCATTCAATCTAATTACTATTCATTACTGTACAATCGCTTCTCAGTTGATTGTGCCACAAGAGCTCATATATATGCTGTACAGATTTTATACTCTGATACAAATCTACTTCCATTTCCATATGGTTATGGAAATTGGTTCTTGGCAATCACTTGGCTCTAAATCAAACTTAATTTACTTTCGTTCAAATTGACTCCAAAGAGTTGGAGTTGCCAAGCAACAGCTCTGCACCAATGTGAATTCTGTTTAACTTCATCACCTCCTACTCTAATATTGCACCGCGCACTGTCTAGCAATTTACTTAGCATCGCCATCTAACCCATTGCCACCTATAGCAGCACTGACTCTCGACGGCAGCTGTGGCTAAGCGTTTTTATGCCTCGAAGGAGTATCGAAAACGAAGCTGAAGTTTTTCTAATGTAACCAAAAAGAGAATTAGGCTCCTCGGGCTTGTTGATCCATTGATTGCTTAGCTGGTTACTGTTTTTGTTTTTGTTGCTGCTCCCCCGAGCGCGAAACTCCCTCACCATCATCCAACACATTCTTGTTAGGTCGGTTTTGGTGTATAGTAGCGGCGATAGCGGGTTGCGTGGCGGCTGGCACGGAGGTGGCGTGACACAGCGGCGCGCGGCGGCGTACAATGATGATGACGAAGATTACGGCCAATACAGCCGGCAGTGCAGACGCTTATGATTTTTCGATAAATTTTTCAAAAATTTTAATCTCAATTGTTTATGGAAGTTGATAGATATTGCCGCTGTTGTTTGTGCTGCTGTTATGCCTGTTTCCATGATTAAGTGATCATTTTACGCCCACTTCATTATTTGTGGGCGTGTTATTGAGTTTCAAATCGATTTGCCATTCGCGCACACGATTGCATTTTGTTTGCTCATTTTGCGTGTGTCGAAAATTCAAATTGAAAAATTAAAGACTTAATTTTCATATTGCGCGCGCAGTTCAATAACGTGTGTGCCCAAAGTTTTTGGCATTTTTGTTTACAAAGAAGATAAACTACTTCGTAACATTCCTCACATGGAATTTGGGTTCAAAGGAAAATTTGGTAATTTAGTGGAAAGTACCTTCTTCTACCAGATTTTAGGGCAGTGTAGTGAGTTTTAAACTACCAAGTAGTTCCCAGATAGGAAATTGGTTTATTGGATTCCTTCATGTAGTCTCCAAAACAAGATCGTCTTCTAGTCCTCAGTTGCCTGTGGGTATATCCGACAATATAACGACACTAGGAAAAGTGTGGCTTTCGCAAGTATACAAGTGAAACTCTCCACCAGAATCGGCATAAAATTGTAGGTGCTTGGCTTTGGCTGATAACTTTTATCTAGCATCGAATTAAAACTTGTGTATCAAAATGACAAATGAAAATAATGAAAAATAAAGCGATTTGAACTTAAAATTAATCTAGATCAACATGCTGTTTTAAGAGCAAAGACGATTTAAGCTCGACCTGCTAGGATCTGGTTTTATGATAGCCATCATCATCTTAGAGGAATTTGTTGGGCTCTATGTGAAAGGGCTCCCTTGTTACAGGCTCCCATCACTTCAAGCTCCTATCTATTGCTATATCTACCGTATCGATAATAATGGTCATGTAGCAAAACCAGATGATAGTGAAACGGTTGAGATGAGTTGGCATCAGGTATCGTCGCCGAGGCTTACTTATAGGCTGGGGATCGTGGACGACATTTGTCTGACAATGATGGAATTCTGAGCTTGATCCGAGAGGCTATATATTTCGTGCGAAATAAGCATAGCTCACATAGAGAATTAAAAGTGCGTATTCGAGATTCTACGAATTGTGTTGCACACTTGCACAATATCCATCCATCCCATCTATTTGTCGTCATTCTGTGTGTCTGCAGTTGTGACTCGTCACTTTGAGTTGGTGGATCCATCTATCTGTTCAATGATGTCCATCTGACGTGAGAGATACATATGAGATTTATTTCGTATACTGTGAGCGACTTTCAGAAGACAACGACGACGACGACGATACCTTAGCTTTGATATCTTTTTAATTGCCCAATCTTTTTATGTTCTTACTTTTGTTTGCAATGAATGTGCATCGGTCGTACCGCCATCTTCCACTACCGGCACTGATATGGTGTGAGAGGACAAAAGAAAATGTTTGAAATATTTTAAGTTAGAAATTCACTCGAATTGAGTTTTTTTTTTATAATGAGCACACACTCAAGGGGTTTTTATACCCTTTTTATGCCATAGACACAGTGAGTACTTTAGGAAAGAAGGAAGGGGCTAAAGAGGAGGTGCCGGTGTACATTGGTTTTAAATTCCTGAACATTGCAATGATCGGAAAAACAGAGTGTGGAAGAGAGTTCCACATTCGCGTAGTACGGCTAAAGAACGATTCTCTATACTTGAGTTGGCTAAATAAGGGTGCTATGCTTTTCTTCTTATCTTCTTAATGAAGTGTCTTGATGCGAAACTCATTTCTGATTAGATGTCAATGTATACGATTGAAGTGATTTAATGCGCCTGGAACAGGAAGAGTAGAAGAAAGAAGTCACATATGATAAGCGCAGGGCTTGTTTCTGTGTCGAAAGTAAGAAATTCACTGTAAGACTAAAAGCTTCAAGTTTGTCCGATTCAGCACAATTTGGAGAAAAAAACACCAACCAATTCTACTCCAAAAACACCACCCATTATTCACTTTTCTCATTGACAGCTGTCGATCTTCAAATTGACTGAAAACCGAGACCCGATATTTCATCATATCTGCAAAGCAGAGCGAATAAATGCGGGAATAATGTCGAACGCGTGCTCACACGGGCTGCACACCTTCAGCGTGCCAATGCCAACCTGCCAACCGATCGACCGGGCCGCGTCGGTCGATTGCGATTGCGATGTGCGTCTGGTCTGCCTACCTGATGAAGTAATTATACTTAAAGTTGGAACAAATTCGTGCGATCACTTTTTCGTTTTATCAATGAAGCTCAGTTAACTTGTGCCTTGTGTTATAACATCAACCGTTGAACAATATGGCACGCACTTTCAACTTCAATGGAGAGCGATCATAAACAACAATATGGCAGCCAGCGCAGCGCTCGCCCCAAAGGAGTGACCAAATTATCTCGCTTCGAGAGCGTGATTGAATACGAAATAAAAATGATCAACGGCTTAAGAAAGCAAAAACAATATATATCTATACAAATTCTGAGAACATAATATAAAAAGGAAAAAAAAAACAACTCGCACTCGCATCCATACGATCGTGATCGATAATAATTGAAGTCTACTGTTCAGGTTCTTTCCAGTCATTTTCAATTGATTTCTTACAGATTTCTTACACAGATTGTATTTGCCGCACGACACCAACATCGTGTCGGTTTTGCGACATGTCGGTCAGTCGACTGATGCTCGATTGGATTAAAACTTGTGTTCTTATGGGGGTCTGAGTCTGACTGTCTTTCGATTTCTGTTGTTATTTCTGCTGTTGTTCGGTTATCCGATTGCCTGAGATTGTGATAAAGGGTGCCTTGATTTTAAATTCACTTGCATTTGGGGATAAATGTGATGTGTGACATGTCAACTCAACAATGATAACAATGAAAGGCAAGCACCACATCTCCTGTAACTGTGATGGAAAGCTTTAAAAAGTCCTATGATGACGCTTAGCATGAAACATCATTTTCTACGAATTGTCACCTTATTTTATCTGACAATTACTCAACAGAGTTTAAAGGACGAATAGAACTTTTCTAATAAGTCTTTTAACTTATTTAAGTAGATACTTCAACTGGAAACTCTTTTGGACTATGCATCTGCAGTCCACATTACAGACGGTGCTTAGAGGTTGAAAGAGAACTTGTCCAATAATTTACGCATGTGGTTAAGTACGCTCTATCAGAGGGCGTATACTTAGTAGTCAGGTACCATGATGGTTTTTTTTAGTTTGAATTTACCCTGTGCAAAATTCTGTAAGGGAATTTGTCCAATAATTTACCTCAGTATGAACTATTATGTATGCACCAGATGTCCAAATTTCAGAGGGTCAATGCCGTTTACTTTAGTAGCTACAGAAACATGAAAAGGTTTTACGTCGGCACCTAGCAATTAAGCCTTATCCGACGTGTGACCATTCACACTGGTATCTATTTATGAGTGTTGATAGTCACCCTGATGAACCACCAGCATGCAAAAGCACACCTCAACTTTCTAAAGAAAGAAGCGGGTACTCTGCATCTGGATTCACACCAGTACCAACTGAATTAGTGCCAGCCCTTATTCATCATGGTTTGTTTCTAGACTACTATTCATGCAACACACGGAATGCCTCGACTTCAGTCACGAAAGAAGAGCGTTGACCGTACGGAAACTGCACTCAACCTTCAGTCAGCGAAAGAAGAGCCGTAACCGTGATTTGCGAATAGCAGCTGAGGCCAAACTCAGACAACCACAACCCCTGCGAAGGTCCATCCCACTAGTGAGTTGGCAAATCCTCACTACCCGCGGTACCCAATTGCCCCTGGGTGAGGGGTTGGTGTCACATTTTATTTTTGCATAACCATTCGTTATACATCATTGTTTTTTTGTGATCTTTTGTTGTTTTGCAGCTTTTATCCAACTGGCGGATGAGGGACACCGCTCACCCTCTGTCAAGTATATCCACATTGATCGAAGGGATGAACCAGCCAATCAAGGGACACACCCAACAGGGCGTCTAATTTCTTTAACGTCTATCCACATTCGATACTCGTTGATCGTATTTCCTCATTTAATATATACTGCTTCAATCCGTTAATTCCATTAGACTAAAGCTGCCTACGTCCGCAGGTTCATGCCAATAAATTGACAGGAACCTCTCAGAGGCACCACAAGAAGGTGTAGGTCAGCACGTTCACTTACTGGGGAATATGTACTCGGAAACATGTTTCCTTTCTAAATTTCCAGGTCCATGATTTTACCTCCAAAGCCACTTTAGTAGCTACAGAAGTTCAAAGAGGTACTATGATGGTTTTTTCATTTGAATTTACCCTGTGCAAAATTCTGTAAGGGAATTTGTCCAATAATTTACGCGAATGTGGGTTATGCATATAGTATGTACGCACCTGCTGTCCAAATTTCAAAGGAAGTCCGTTTACTTTATTAGCTAAAGAGGATCAAAAGAGCAATTTAAAAAGGACACACAAATTCAACTGCCGTCATTTATTTCCTTTAGTTAAAGCTTAACGAACAATAATATTACTATCTTGAAAAAACAACGAATGTCCAGAAAATATACAGTGTTTGCGACTCAACATAAAACCGTTATTATCAACAAAAATGAAGGAAATAATCTGTCGCAATCAAGTCACATTCGAGTGAATAAAAATCAAACATGTGATCAAATATTTATGATGTGATAAATGCTAGCATTAAACGGTGGTCGTTTAATGCAAGTCGTTGATTCATTAAAAATTTAATCTTCACATTTTGTACCTACCTATGCAAACGAACGGAAACAAAATGCACTCAAACTAGAGAATGTTCATTAAGTATGATTCGACTAGACGTAATCTCGTTGGTCAGTGTAGTCCTGTTAGTTAAACAATAACTCCTAGTTAAATTTTAAGTGTTTGCTTTTTACAAGCCACTTCTTCATACAATGTATAGCTAAATTTGCTATACGAAGCCTTATCCAAAAACTGGCTTAGACATTGTATGATATGGAGCTATAAAGAATTTATAAATCAAAGGTATCGTTCAAAATTCGGGCGAATTATCAATCTTGAACTGGTTTCACAAAAACACAACTGCTTGTATAGAAATAATTTGAATGAAGAATTAATTTGCTTCGTTCTCCATGATTCTCACCATTTCGAGTCTCCTAAAATTTCCGTTTTTGAAAAAGAGTGTGGCCTGGCCTGATTCAGGGCTGTTAGAAAAATCGAAACATCTGTATCGACTTCCTTAATTCTCATAACTTTGATCGACGAAGAGGAATAGATTGTAATAAAAAAGGTAGGATTTTTTCGAGCAAGCGGTGCATGCCGCCAGACCGCAAAACAAGTGACCGTACGTCATAAGACCGCAATTTTTTTACTTGCGAGATTAACTACTTTTTGGAAAAGGAGACATTTTTTTCTTCTGTTTTCTTTTTTTTGTTAAAGTTTTTATTTGGTATGAAAAATTTAAAATAGACATGCATCATGTTCGAGAGAAATGTTTGGGATTTTGTTGTTAACAAATTACTAGAACATTGTTTACAGCTAAAACAACAATTGGATATGGTAGGACGCGAAAAGTGACGTAAGATACTTTGAAATATCTTGCGTTTCTATAAAAATTGTCGTTTTTTAATTTCTGCTTTTTTGATTTTCGTTTTTTTTTTTCGTTAAAAATTGTATTTTCGTATGAAAACGTTGAAAATAGACATGCAAGATAATTGGGAATTTCTTTTTGGGATTTAATTTTGTACAAATTACACATTATATATACTTACTTACTTAAGGTGACGCTATACAGTCCGTTGTGGACTTGAGCCTCAATCAACAGTCTCCGCCAGCTAGCTCGGTCCTTAGCTAGTCGTCTCCAGTTTTGCACTCCAAGTTGATTGAGGTCCTCTTCCACTTGAGTGCGCCACCTGAGTTGCGGTCTTCCTCTCCTCCTACGTCCCTCTGGAATAGTGTCGAAGGCTTTCCGGGCCGGAGCATTGGTGTCCATTCGCTCTAAATGACCGAGCCATCTGAGTCTCTGGACCTTGACCCTTCTGGCTAGGTCCATGTCGTTGTACAACCCGTAAAGTTCGCTGTTGTATCTTCTTCGCCATTCCCCTTCAATGCACACGGGGCCAAAGATGACCCGAAGAACTTTCCTCTCGAAACAGCCTAAGGCACTTTCATCCGACTTTGTCCATCCGAGCCGCCGGTGTTGGGTGTCCTTCCTCGAAGACAGCATATACTTCGTTTTTCCCTCATTTACCGCTAAACCCATTTTTGCCGCTTCTGTCTCAATTCTCACAAAGGCGCCATTGACATCACGCTGTGTTCTTCCCATTATATCAATATCATCGGCGTACGCGAGAAGTTGAACAGATTTTTGGAAGATAGTGCCTCTGGTGTTGACGTTGGAGTTCTGCACTATCTTCTCAAGAACGATGTTAAAGAAATCGCATGACAGTGCATCGCCTTGTCTGAATCCTTTTTGACGTCGAAAGATTCCGTAAGCTCGTTGCCAACCTTGATGAGCAGCGTGAGTTCTCCATCGTCATTTTGCACAAGCGAACGAGCTTGGCAGGGACGCCAAAACTAGACATAGCTTTGTACAGTTCGTCTCTGTAGATGCTGTCATACGCGGCCTTAAAATCGATGAAAAGGTGGTGGGTATCGATTTGGAGTTCATAGGTCTTTTCCAGGATCTGCCGCAACGTGAAAATTTGGTCGATGGTTGACTTTCCTGGCCTGAAGCCACATTGATAAGGACCAATCAGATTGTTGACGAAAGGCTTCAGACGTTCACATATTACGGCAGAGAGGATCTTGTAGGCGATGTTTAGTAGACTTATTCCTCTATAGTTGGCGCAGTTTAGAGGATCTCCCTTTTTCAGGATCGGGCAAACAATGCTGAGGTTCCATTCATCGGGCATGCATTCCTCTGACCATATCTTACAGATGATTTGGTGCATGCTCCTATCTAGCTCGTCGCCTGCTGCTTTGAACAACTCAGCAGCTAGTCCATCTGCTCCAGCGGCTTTGTTGGATTTCAGCCGTGATATTGCGGTTTTCACTTCTTCTAGGTCGGGTTCACGGAATTGTTGGCTATCATCGTGTCCGATGAAAGGCTCCTGTCTGACGGCGGTATTTTGTTCGTCGTCGCCGTTATACAATCTACAGAAGTGGTCTTTCCAAATCCCCAGCATTGACTGCGATTCTACTATGATGTTCCCTTGTTTATCTCTGCAGGCATCGGTTCTTGCTCGATGACCTTGAGCCAGCTGTTTAACCTTTCGGTAAAACCTCCGAACTTCATTCCTGCTGTTGGCTCTCTCAACATCCTCGATCTGACGCTTCTCATGCTCTCTCTTTTTTCTCCTGAGAAGCCGGCGTTCCTCTCTCCTCTTTTGCTCGTAGAGCTCACGAGCAGCTCTTGTCCTTCTATGCAGCGCCGCTTTGTATGCCTCCTGCTTGGCTGCATGGGCCTGCCTGCATTCTTCGTCAAACCAGGGGTTTCGTTTTGGGGCTGTGTGAAACCCAGCACATTAGAGGCGGCATCTCTAACTGCTCTCTGGCAATGTTGCCACTGGTCTTCGATACTTGATGTTGGCGGCATAGGACTCCTTAAGAGGTTACTTGACACTCGATCAGAGAAGGATCTGGCGATCCCTTTCGATTATAGCCGTCCGACGTCGAATTTTCTTGCAGCATTTCCTTTTTTTGGCCGTTGTCGGGATATTCGTAGCACTACATTGGCTACGACGAGATACACATTATATACCTACAGCTAAAACAATAATTGGAGGACGTAAGTCATAAAAACACATGTAAGGTCAAACAACAATACAGAAACAAGTATCCCAGACACTTGTCTTAATATGGAACAATTATTAACAATTTACAATTTAAGGTCATTTATCTCTTTTTAGAATTATTCTTTATTCTTCGTTCTATAAAGGACGTTTTTGTATCTTAAAGGAAAAGAAGACATATCGTTTATAAACAATTAAATACAATACAAAATTATTGTTTTAATTCGCGTCAATTTTAAACTATACCTTTGTATTTTGTTTAATTGTATATAGAACAAAAAATAAACGCGTGTTCTCTCCCTAGCATAACCAATCTGGATCTGACTGATTTTGATTTCTCAAAACAGGAACTGCTTATATAGAAAAATTTGAACGAAAAATTCGAATGCTTCGTTCTCCATGATTCTCAGCATTTGATGTCTCATAAAATTTCTGTTTTTTAAAAAGGATGTGGCCTAATACAGGGTTGTTAGAAAAATGTACCAGATTTCGATGTCCTCAATTCTCATAACCTTAAGTGTCAAAAAGGAGTAGTTTGTAATGAAAAAAAGGGATGATTTTTTGAGGTCATATGACGGTCTGGCCACCCCAACCCACGAGAAAATATAGTTCCCTTTCAAATGGCTACCGGGGTTTTGGTCTGCTAGATTTTGGTTTTCGGTCTATCGACCTCAACCCGTTACTAGACGAAAAAAACCTCTAAGCGCACTTGGCAACACTGCTCACCATGATGAGCATGTCTTAGTTATTCTTCGCACATCTTTTCAATCACATACCAAACAAGAATAATGAAAATATATTTCCATTAAGTGTACCTAATCCTACGTCCTCTTTCTAAAACTTAAAGATCCTATTGCCGGTCGGTTCAATGTGGTCACTATCTCCTCCAATGTCCGATATTCGGTCTCATTTTAAATAAGTAATTTATTTTTTCGTTTGTAGAAATAGAAATCTAACAGAAAGATAAACACACTACAATTCGGTCAAGCAAAAGAACACGATACTCATGTATAGATTATAAAGTAAACAAAACAACTGTAATAGAATCATAAAATCAATAAATTTAAATAAATGCTGAATAAAAGACCAATAATATCATTCCCAAGTGTGATATTAAATCCCCTTTTATCACCAAATTGAATCTTCACATAAGAAATGACGAAAAAATCTTGAAAAGAAACTTAAGAAAACCAAAGAAACAAAAACAAATAAAACAAAAAAAACTCATTCTCCATCTTCCCCCGGTCTCCTCGAGAGAAGGTTTAACAAGATGAAGACTGAAGAGAAAAACGAAGAGAAAGAGTTAAAAAAAAAAAATCACTTGAAGGAAGTTAACCGAACCCGCTCGATTAATTTGTAAGATTATTTTATAGCACTCTTCTCCCTCTGATAGAGCGAACTGTTTAAACTACATATTAAGCTATTCCTTATACACTTGTGTAAGAAATTTGACAGAAAATAAGTCTTTGTTGAAAGAAAAATGTTCAACACTCCAAATTTTGGTTTTCAAAAATATATCCTGTTTTCAAGAGCAAAAGTGTAGATGAGACCAAAATTGCACCAAACAAGGCAACAAAAAATATTTGCCGGGACGGGAAGTCACAGTCACACACGTAAATAAAAACCCGCTTTCAAGTGGACGTTGCATAAAACATGTTTTCGTTTTTCTCTCTTCAATTTTTGTTTTTGTTTTGCTTTTATTTTGGTCTAACAGCAAAGATAAATGTGGTCGAATGAAATTTGTGCACTTAAGTGCTGCCATCGTAACTTATTTATTTTAATTTTTTTTATAAAATAATTTTAATGAAGTCATAACAACATGAATTGTATATTCATTGTTTTGCAGTAACTGCATTCAAACACTTAGTTTTAGACGACAGGAAAGGTAGCATTTAAGTGTAGTTCATAAGATATTTCCGCTATATAAGGTCAAACATAAACAAAAAACTGTGTTTATTTGAATCAAAATTATTCTTTTCTGTCATCTTTACTCCTATTATATTTTTTGGCTTACGCCTTTAGTTTTTTTTTATTATTTCGTGGATATTTATTAATTAAACAACTTTACTTCCTAAAAGAAAAAAGAAAACAGCAAGCCCGCCCAAAAAAAAGAGTTGAGTACCACAAGCACATTCACCTTTTATTTGAATAAGAACTGGCTTCAAAAGGCTCGATGCAGCGAGCGAGTCAGCGTTGCCGCGAAGAAAAAATGTTAAGGGCCATTTTCAAAATGTGCGGGCCACTAGTCCACTTAATAAAAAATAGAGTGGTGCGACACCTCTTGAAGAGCAAGCTAAGTGGCTTAGTCTCTCATCAACAATTCTCTGAGTTCTCATGAAGGATTGATGGGACCTACAATTTAACGCCGATTTGAAACGGCAAAGTTGAGAAGCACTTTTTCATGACAGATTGATACTCTTGGAAGTTTTGTCAGTTCTTCGCAAGAGGCAGTGCCCGTGAAAGGTGAAATAAAAACTTTATGAGCACGAGTAGGACTTCGAGTCCCACGACGTTTTGCTTAGCTCTGATTTTATTTTTATTCATTAAAAAAAAAAACCAAAATATATGTTTACCCTTTTTTTCCAGCGACATTTTCAGAATTGTTAAAGGTATTAACCACGTTGTTTGCACTGCGACGGCTTGATATTTTAGGATTTTCGGTGTGAGTGGCATACCAACTTGAGCCAGCCTCACTCTTCTTTTGGACAAATCGTCCTCTTGTTCAGTATACAAAATATGTCTGGATGACCTCATGATCAATGGGCAGACGTCAAGGAGAATCCAAACCCTCTCCCATGATACAGCCGATGCAGAATGGTACTAAAATCGAATCAAACTCATCGCCTGTTGAGATCAGAGATCTTTTAATATCTGTACAGTGCTGCTGTCAATGGCTTGCTAGAAGTCTGGCAGGGTGCCAAAAGCTCGATGTTGTTACAAGGGAAAATATTCCTTGCCAACCAGGTGCACGCATAACACGCTCTACACAACAACCCAAATATGATCATGAAACTGATAAAAATTAGTAATCCAAACCTGCCTTCTTGCGACCCAAAGGTCTCAACCTTTGGAGACAGTCGCTATAGATTGGCTCTTTTGGTGATCAATAGAGAATCACTGTCTCCACTAGCCGCAACCGAAAGGCGTGATTAAGTACGGTTTCGATGAAATCATGGTGCGTTTTTACAAAAAAAACCAAGACTCGCTAAATGCAACCCCTCCAGAGGTCCCTTCAGCTAAGGAAAATGCTTCGAAGAACACCAATATAGAAGTCGAAGTAACACCACATGTGGAACCATCGACCTCCTCAGCCCCTTACAAGCCAAGCCATCCGACGTGGAACCTGATCTCACAGTCTACAGTAATTCCGACATAGAAACTGAAGACTACTCTGACATCACTTTGAGCGAGGAAGTCTTACTCCATTCCTCCACAGACGATGAAAATGGCGATAGGACAGTGGTGGAGGTTGATCTTCATAACGCCGTCATGGCCTCTACAAACCTTTAACTCCGGCTGTATAACACCAGAGAGGACATCTTCGTCAAACAGGAGTCGTGGGTCTCAAAATCCACCATCAACAGACTCAGGACAGTAACCGTAAACGTATGACAACAGGTTTGTTCGATGTGTGCCCTGGGTCACTCTGTGGCGCTCTGATTTCGCACTGAGCTGTTCGATGTCGCTTTTTTTTCGCCCGGTGCATTTCCCCCGTGTTCGATGTGTATTCATTGTTCGCACCAGGAGCGCTCTGAATCAGCTGTTGCTATACAACAAAGACAAAAAAACAAAGCACTACAAACGCGTTCGATGTGAAACCAAACCCAGAGACATTTTTCAGTTTTTTAATAGCTCCGTTCACATAGTGACAAGCACCGGAGCGCCCCGGGACTGGTTACATCGAACAAACCTTATGACAAAACAAACAGACAAGATACGTTAAAGGTAGAGAAAAAAAGTTGTGATTGGTGAAAACAAATGAAAGCAAACGTCAGTCTGAATAAATGAGTTCAGTGAAAATTTCAATAAGGGAACTTGTTTATGAAGGAAACACATATGTAGATTATTTTATTGGTGGAATAAAAATATTGTGTTTTGTAGAATATTTTGTTTGAGAAAAAAGAAAAAAATATATTATATGCGGGCCACGGCCCAAAATAAAAAACTAAGGGCCAAATGGCCCGATCGGGCACATTTTGGCAACGCTGGAGCGAGTCCTTTCATGCAAAACCAAGAGGCAGCGATATTTTACCTCACTCAATGCTCCGTTATCAAAATTTTTCGATTACTTTTAATTTAGTTGCGTTGTATCTTCCTGAAAACAGACAAAAAAAAAATTAAGAAAATATTTCTTCAACACGAGATATCAAATTCTTATCTGTGAAACGACAGTTTTCTGTTGTGTGTAGACACTCTCTCAAAAAAACAAAAACAAAAACCATGATAATCAACTACAAGAACGCTATACAAAAGAAACATCAACTCATTCAACAGGTACCTTATTCTCTTAGGGTACAGCGGATGTATGCACAAAAAATCAGCAATAAAATAAGAGAAAAAACAAAATAAAACACACAAAAGGGCTCCATTTTTTGGTCTCCTTTTTCTCTAACATACTTTTTCTTTAACCAATTGTACCTGTAGAATTGCACCCTGGCAACCCTATTTTTCACCTGGTTTAATAATATATTTAAAGTGTGTGTACCTGAGAAATGCTTGTTGATACTCTCTCCTTTTAGTCTTACATATGTGTCGAAGGTGTGTTGACGTGAATTTTTCTGTGTGACTTTTAACGTGCATTTTGTTTGTGGCACAATTTACAAAAAAAAAAAAACATATATATAAATCAAGTTCAATAGTTTCATTTATTTGTTTGTTGAAATCCTTAAATTAAAGGTGTTTTAATTTTTGATCTTTGAAATTTTGGTTAACATCAAAACAGACCATTCACTCTGCTAATGTAACTGAAACTTTTGTATCCATAAATCAAGTTTAAAAGAGTGTTTATAACAAAAAGTTCTTTTTTCTGTTTTGCTATTTTTGTTTCTTGTATTCTTTGTCGGCTACCATTTGTAGCTTTCCTTTGTGTGGTTATTTTTAGTTTTCAACTTGTTTTGGTTTGTTGATTTTTTTTTTTTTTGTATTTTCTTATTGGTGATGTTTATTTGATATATTTAGGGACACAATGTTTCAACGTTGTCTCTGGTGGATAGTTATTTATTATTGTAAACAGCGATTTTTCACAAAACAAAGAAAATCAAAGTCATTAATTACTTCGCACTAAAGTTAAATGAATATGGTTTTTAAGAGTTTGCTGCTCAGCTCTTTTGTTTAAAAAATACACTTTCTAAAACTGTAGTGCTACTTTTTGTAAAAGTACTTTAAAAACACTGAATTTCGAAGACAGTGCTTCAAATAACATGATTTTTTTGTCTCGGTTTTCTGGCATACAAAATTCAAGTCCTATTTAGTTTCAAATGTGAAACACAAATATGCAAACCCTATATATGCGCATAGATAAGCTCTATCTTACTTAACTTTGAAATCAAGAAGAAACATCTTAAACAAGATAAATCCTTGAAGCAATACCAACATCTACCCATACTGCGTTCAATTGTAATAAATAAATTTTATTCTCCTACACAACATATATCGTCTACAAATTTCCAGCAACATTGAGCACCATCATCAGCAAATAGCCTCTCCAGTATGTACTACACACTTATGGCATCTTTTTTTTACAATTTTATATCTTAAGGAGCTACCATTGCTACTCGATTGCTTCACTTCCCTCGTCTCCCGCTAGCAACGTGCACCACCGCACCGTAGCGATTTTTTTTTTTTTGCAGACACTCTGAAAGTTAAAGTTAAAAAAATAAATAAAACTAAGAAACTCTCAACACAAAAATATTCGCGCACCCATCCAACAGAATAACAACTAACAATAAAATAAAATAAAATAAAAAAATAAAAATAAAATTATCTACAACAAACCACCTCGCACAGAGAGTTGTTGAGTGAATATCCTACAGATTCTTCATCTTTTAAGACTAAAAGTTTGCTACGAGGGATCCGCCGCCGCCGTGGATTTAAGATTTTGTTTTATTTATTTTTTGTTCATTTTATTTATGTAGAGTTTTTTTTTTGTGCTGCTGCCGCTGCTGTTGTACTTCGATTTATTTTTGCGAAAAGTTGAGTTACTTTTTGAGATTCTCGTGTGATTTTGTGTTGCTTTTTTTATTATTTATATGCTCTCCATACATCTAAGTATGTTTGAATAACGAGACAACTGCAGGACGACTTTTGTTCCATGCTATAAAGAAGAGAAAATAAAAAAAAAACATACATACATTTGTTGCTTTATTTTTCTTCTTATGTCGAGTCAAGAGGGATATTCGAACGAACGTTTGGGAGGACTAGTGTGTGCCTGGTGCATAGCGTTTGCCTTAAAGACTATTTATACCCCGATGTATGTTGTTTATACCCCATGTTGCATGTTCCTTCTACAAACTGCATTACTGCTCTATCAGAGGCGGATTTTAAAGCCCAATGGTCCTTAGATCAATTAATAACTATGAGAAGAAGCAAAAGTTAAGAACAACATGTTAGAAAAGGTTTGTACATGTACATGTTTTTTGTTTAAGTCATAAAAAAGTTCTTACTTCAGCTCTTTCGTATATTGGCTCTCTTCGCGAATATTTTTTTTTTTTTTTACTATTTTTCCTTACAAAAATCGTAGGAAGTCTGTGCTTACTTTCAACATCTTGTTATACCCATCTAGGCTAGAGCTAAAACGATGAAGGTCGTAAAGCATGCATAAAACTGTTTTTGCCAATAGAATAGGAAATAAAATTTGAAATAACTCAAAATCATAAAAACGACATGTTATTGCCTCGTTCTTAATTTCGTTGTAGGCATTCGAGTTCAAAGAAAATATTTTTCTTAGAAAAGATAGAAGTTTTTACCCCATAACTAAAGTCGCCTAAGGCATATTGCAGTTTTGCGTCCCTAAATATTTCGCTATTGTAAACTTATTTGCCTCTTCAGCAACTTTCTTGGCTATCTTTCTGGTGTTTTTAGTACTATACGCGGGGATACAAATCGCTACGGAGTTAGATGGGGTGATTTTTCCTAACTGAAACGACACTCAATTTTGTGGATAATAAAACACATACTCATCGGTTGGTTAGTATAGTTTTATGTAACCGACTGAGTTTGTATCTATTTTTCGTGCTGTTTTTCGTTTTGTTTGTTATGAGTAGGCATCTATTTAACCAAGTAGGTATACAAAACAAGAAAAAGCAAACCTAAGACATCGGACAACGCAAATCAAGTTTGCCAGTAGATTTGCCGATTGCCATCGTCCAATATAGGTATGACTTGCTGTTTCTGTCGGTCAACAGTTGATGTGTCTTAGATGAAGAACGAGAGTAGAGAATTTTGCAGCAACTTTGTCAAAGAAAATTTAATTTTTTGAAAATAAAAATGACTACGTTTATTCCATGATCTTTCTTATACCTCCATTGTTCTTTTCTTTTACTTAAGTAACCAGGGCATTGGCATACCTGATTTGCAAAATAAAATTCAGTGCAATTCTAGTCTCCAATCAATCCATTCTTTTTTAACAAACCAAACAAAAAAGATGTCTTATCGTAAACTGGTTCTTAATTTGTTTTTATTTTATGTTTTTATATTGTTTAAGGAAAAACATTATCTTTTTCATAATCTGAACCACTTTATATTGCTTTTCGCCATCCGCGCGAGCAGTACTTAAAACATACGCACAATTTTTAAGGGTTTGGTGGTGCACAGGTACATATAGTAGTCTGACCGTTTCTCATTTTAATAACACTCGCATGACTTGAAACCAATTTATAACCTACTTACTGCACGCAAGGCATCACGAGCCTGTCGCTTCAATAAATTTATGTACATTGGATCGAAAAATTTCAACAAAAGAGTAAAAAAAGCAAAATAATAATAATAAAAAGTAACAAACCTTCCATAGTGAAGGAGACGGACACAACAAAACGTTCTCGAAAGGAGACAGTGCGCAAATATATTACTTATAATTGTTATCATAAAACTTTTGGGTACCCGGTTTTAAGTCTTCCTCTTCCTTTAGGGATCCTCTGGTTTTTGCTTGATTTTTTGTTTTGTTTTTTTTTTTTTTTTTTGAAAGATGTGAACGACCAAAAAAGATCGGGTGTGGAATAAAGTAAGCAATTACTTTATCGACCATATTTTATATTAAGGTTTATGTACGTTAATTGACCTTAAACTGCTGCGGTATTTTCGGAACTGGTTATTTTTCCGTTTTTCTTTTTCTTTCGTTGTAAAAATTGTGTTAGTGTGATGGAGCAATATGATTGAGTGATAAGTTTCGAAAAGAGACCAAGATGAGGTTTCTAAAAACTATGATTTCCTTAAACTTTAACTTAACTTTAAATTTAATAAATGAATTAAAATTAAAAAAAATGCTTTCAATCAAAAGTCCAACATTGTGTGTGACTGGAGTTCAAGTTTATCTCCTTAAAAGTCAATAACTAGAGGCTTTTTATGATCATCAATATACCATCCGTCTGTCCATCTTACTCCTTGCATTACAAGATAGACAACTTGAGCTCAATTCCAAGTCTTTTAAGCCCACTTTACAGCTCAATATGCATGTCAGTCAAATCAAAGTTGGAAATCGCTTGTTTAGTGTTGCATTGAAAGACGCATCTTATAGTTGCATTTTCTCGCACGGTGTGATATGCCGCCACCAAGCATCTCCATTGCTGCCATTGCCATCGCCATCATCTTGCCACTTATTGATAGTAATGACAGTTTAATTGAAAATTATTTTTAAATCGCCCCCAAGCCAGCACTTAAGTGCAAGCTGATGCCTTATGGCCTTCTCAATCGTCGGTTTTTTTGTCAGACTGATTGGTCCTTCGATTTGAAAGAAAACTCCTTGATAACACTCAATTGATAACAGCTATTTAGGTTTGTGTCTTTTGTACCTTTGATCGAGGAATATAAATGTTGAGTGGCAGCTCAATTTGATTATTTAATTTTTGCATCGCCAGTAAGATTTTTATAAACAAAACCAAAACTTGAAATAACAAAAAAAAAACTAAAAATATGCACACTTGAATTACTCCATGTCCTTAAAATGAAATTAACCAGTCTTAGAAGACCTTTTTTTATTTCTTGAAAAACAAGAATTGAAATCGAATTTGAGATTAAATAAACTTAACATCTTCATGATGATGGTCTACCCAGAAGAGCCCTTTTGGGCCTTACCTACCGTTCCGGGATTGTACGATGAAAGTGATTATCGCGGTAAGTACCTACTTTAATAAAACTTACTTGCCTATAGGCAAGTATTAAAGTTACAAAACAATTTGATTTCACATGTAAACGAAATTTTGTTTGAACTGCAGAGGAGGGTCAGTAGTTATGTTTTATTATTTCCCAATAGAAGGCACTGCGATCGGTGGCAAAAAATCAAAATGATGAAATTTTAACAAAACTTTATTTTTCGAGCCCAGATAAGGACCTACAAAGGTAATTATGAATCCGGTATATATAAAACGCTTACCATGAAACAAAAAATCATGAATATATATACATAAAATCTTTGATTTAATGATCCATGGCGCTGAAAACACATGGACATATGTAAACTGAGCTGAAAGCTCAAGTCATATTTAGGGAATTTTATGAGCTTATAAAGCTTATAAAATAAGGACGCTACAAAAGTTTTCTTAAATAAAACAAAAACGGTTTTGAATATCAATAAAATTCTTTATTTCTGTGGAAGACCATTTGATGCCATTATGTATGAAACTCGATTTCTTTTGCATGGCCACCACGGGCACGCTTGCAGAACTCCAGACGCTGAACCAAATTTACGACGGTTTTCAAGCATTAATCGGCCGATACTGCTGCAATTTCACGTTCGATATTCGTACGAAGTTCATCAATCGTCGCTGGCTTGTTGGCATATACCATAGATTTAACATAGCCCTACAGGAAATAGTCTAACGGCATTAAATCGCATGAACGAAGCGGCCAATTCACAGGTCCATTTCGAGAGATAATGCGCTCATCGAACTTCGTTCTCAATAATTCGACTGTTTGGCCCGCTGTGTGACATGTGGCACCGTCCTGTTGAAACCACATATCGTCCAAGTCCATATCATCCAATTCATTCCAACAATAATTGGTTAGCATTGAGCGTAGCGATTCCCATTCACAGTAACGTGCCGGTCTTGATCATCACGGAAGAAGTACGGCCCAATGACACCACCAGCATGTAAACCGCACCAAACAGTGATTTTTTCGGGATGATGTGCCTCGTGAAGCTGGCCTGACCAATAACGCATATTTTGCTTATTGACGAAGCCATCCAGCCAGAAATGAGCCTCATCGCTGAAGATGATTTTTCGATGAAAATCCGGATCATTTTCAAGTTGTTGCTCAGCCCAATTCACGAACATACGACGCTTCTGGTGATCAAGCGGCTTCAGTTCTTGCGTCAATTTGATCTTGTAAGATGTAGGCCAAGATCTTTTCACGAAATTCGCCACAACGACGTCACAGAGATGCCCAACGCTTGAGAACGACGTGTGAGAGACTGATTTGGGTCTTCCGCAATTGATGCGCTAGCGGCAGCAATATTCTCGACACTACGGGCACTTCTTTGTCTCACTGGCACGGGAACATTTTGTACTGAGCCTGTGGATTCAAATTTTTCCACTAAACGCTCAATTGTTGATCTGGCAGGACGATTATGACGACCATAAATTGTACGTAGCGCTCTTAAAGTGTTGACCACTGACTCCAAATTTCGGTAGTAAATTTTAATAATTTTAACTCATTGTTGGATCGTATACCTTTCTATGATAAAATGGCAAACCTTATTGAAGAGAAATGTCAAGAGAGCGGGAAAAAATATGGCGTCATTTGCTGTCCCTATAGGTCTACTTTTGTAGCGTTCCTATTGAAAAACCCTTTACAAAGAAGAACCTTAAGAACGATCAGCGATAGAGACATCACTGATTCACTCACTCCTTTAGACAACCGTCGTAACGTTTCGTATCTCTCTGTTTTATCGTTACTTTTACGGTAAGTTCTCTTGAGAAATAGCCCGTTGCATTCCTCCCCTAAAAAAATTCAACGCCATGTCTATTCCAGTATATCCTCTTATATCTTGTCGAATCTCTCTGTTCCATTAAGCCACCCTTACGAATATCATTTTCCAAGAACGTAAGAACCAGAAGATGAAGAATTCTTACTGCCTTACTAACTTTATTGTAGTGTCCGTAGCTCAATGGTTAGGTGCGTTGGCTGCTAAGCCCATAGTTTTTATATCATTTTTCACGGGCACTGCCTCTTGCGCAGAAGTGACAAAACTTCCAAGAGTATCAATCTGTCAGGAAAAAGTGCTTCTCAACTCTGCCGTTTGGAATCGGCGTTAAATTGTCATTCCCCTCAATTCTTCACACGCACCCAGAGAAATGTTGAAGAGAGTAAGCCACTTAGGCCTTGGCTCTTCAAGAGCTGTGCGCCACTCTTATTTATTTTTTTTTACTAACTTTATTCTTGGTCATTTATAAAAACCTGATCGCGTCGAATATGGACATCCGGTTTGTACAAATAAAATAACAAATGATTGTCTGATGACCTTATTAGTCGAAAATTTATTTTAAAACAAAAAATTTCCAGAAAAAAAATGCTAATTAAAATAAGATGCTTTTGAATTATCTGCCCAGTCTGGGTATTCACCCAAATTAGAATATACTACTTTACCAAAGAATGATCCAAATAGAAAAATTGTTAAAATAGAAGCAATAGTAGGTAATATCCCAGCAAACAACTGCAAAATTTTAGTTAAAAATACTAAAATCATGACAATTCAATATGGTATTTAGCTTTAAAACACTCACCATGTCCTTAAGTTGAATATTTTCCCTAACTGCCACATAAGCATTCGGTGGAGTTGAGGGTGGCAATAGGAACGACATACTTCCAGCTAAACAAGCTGGCATTAATAAGTATAAGGGATGTAGTTTCGATTCTACAGCCTATCAAAAAAAAGTTATAAAAAGCAAAATGTCATAGGACAAGTCACAGAACAAGTGTTTACCATCTTTAAAACTGCTGGTGAGATAACTCTTAGAACTGCAGTATTAGTTGTTACGGTTGTGCATAATTCTGCAAATAGAATAACAACTAACAAATTCAAAATAGCTGGCAAATTTTTCAGATGCGCAAGCATATCTCCAATGCTATCTTCGAGTCCACTTATTTTAACTCCTTCGGCTAGTGCTCCTCCACATCCTTCGTACATTATTGAGGTTAAAGAATATCAATATGAATTTGAACCATAAAAATGATTATTTACCAATTACGAAAATCATACTCCAAGGAAGGTTTGCATGCACGTATTTCCAAGTCAATAGACCAGGTGTAACTGTAGCAGATTTTACTACAAGAGATTAAATATTTAAAAAAAATTGGAAAGCTAATAATTGAAAATAAATAATTACTAACCATCCCAACATTTGAAGAAGTTAAGATTTGCTGGCAAACCGAATATCAGGTAAGCAACTATCGCGGCAACTGAAGCATTATGCAATTCTCTATTCACAAATAGATATGGATATGAAGAAAAATTGATATGTAACTCATTAAACATACTCTCCATATACCAAGTCCATCCACCCTGTATAGAATCCTGGGTCTCTTGTGTATATCGCGATAAGCGCAAAAAAGAGAAGTGTGCATGTAACACACTCAGCGGACGACATTTTAGGCATATCATGATATTTATCAGCTATCGCTCGATCCGCATCCGTACAGGCTTCTGGACTTATTTCGCAAGCCATTGCTTCAGGACTGCCTTTTCTATATAACACAAATTTTTGTCATATCAAGAAACAATCAAACCAATAATGCTCACCTAAAGAGTCCCATGTGTGTGATTTCCATACATAAAACCATCAAAATAATGTAAATAATAGCCGGGGGCATGGCATAACCCAAATAATGAATAGAATCAATTTTATCAGGAGCATCCGGAAATTTCCTAAAACATCGTCCATCATTGATTAAAACTGAAATATTTAAATTATATATGATTTTTACTCTTCGTATGCCGTCATAACCTCGAGATTCGCCGAGGATGCCATTAAAATAGCACTACCACCCATGGATGATGCGTAAGCAATGCTCAAGTAAAAACAAATTGCTATCTTAGTTGGCCTCTTTCTTTACAAAAAAAAAAAAAATAAATAAATAAATGAATTAAAATTTGAAACAAAACTTCGACTCAAATCTTACTCTTCATGATTATCCTCATGGTGCAATTTAATCAATCCTTGCTAAAAAAAAAAAATTATTATAATGAACATTTATCATACCCTAAAAATATTTGCAACAACGCTACCGTTGAAAGGCATTCCAACACCCCTTTTGTGATTGGATACATAAACGTAATGGCAGTAGCATTTGGAACTAGGAAGGACAATAAAACTGTAACCACAATTAAGAAAATATGCAACCTATCAAAAATTATTTATGTATTGACACAATGATATTATTTTTGTTGTAAATTGATTACCTCTTAATGCAACACCCAACAGCCTTAACGATATTGAGTGAAAATCGGATGTACAATTTCGAATATTCCATTGCCAAATTAATTATGATACATATAACGAAATTTACCAGAACCTCTTTGAAAAATAGTGAACATACTTTATCCGAGGTCTAAGTGTAAATTTTAGGTTAGTATTAGAACTACTAATGGAGTATTTTACACTACAAACCATTATATTCATCAATGGCAAAGCTATAACTGGCAGCATTCCTGTGATTGGATAGGGATAGATATCGAACACATAACATATGAACATGCCAATAATGAGATACAAACAGCGACTAGACTATAGAAATGTCTTACTGTAATAACTTAAAATTCATGAGATATGGATACAATGGAGTTACCTTCTCATCATTTATAAACATTGCTGTTACAAACATAATAGGCAGAAATGTTATTATTAATCCTCGCCAATGATTACCCATACATTTCCCCAGGCTTGGCTTAACTTCTTCCCTAAAAAAGTTTTGTTCTTGATAATGTTGTAAAATTTTGAAAAAGAAAAAAACTTACTCCATATTTCAATTCCTGATTTTTTCCAGATTAAGTAAGAATTAAAGTTTATTCTGACATTGTTTTCACATGTACGTATGTTTGTATTAAAATACACTAAATAACAAGCAAACATTTTGAAAACAACTGTAGATAAGGATAAGGAACTTTTTTTTCGGTACACTCTCTTTTGTTAAGTTCAAAATGAAAGTCAACAGTTGGTTGGAACTTAAATAGATTCGTCCTCGAAAGTTACTATAGCGCTTCACACTTTGACTTTCTTATGCTAAAAAATTATCCATGTTGGAAACCGTGGCCAAAGTTCAGCTCACTGTTGTTCTCTGATGCAACTGCAGTGTCCAGTCTGCCTGGATCTTTGGATAGATTAGTTCTTAAGGCAATTCGGGTTCGAGCTTTACTGCAAGAATAGTTTGTCACTATTGCGAGATCTTTTCAATGATGCTTCGCATGGTTAGATAGCGATAACACAGCTGCTGTGTTAACTCACTGCGCTAGCTCAGCACTGTGTTCGGTTAGTTAGGTTAGGTTAAAGAGGCTGTGGATACAGAATCCACACACTTAGGCCAAAAGAAAAGGCCCATTGTGATACCACATGAATCTAGAGAATTACTTCTTACTAGTCGAACCATTTTGAGCTTTTTATAAAGCGAAAAAGATATTTGATATCCTTATAAGCTAGTTCACTGGGATTATCATAAAAGTGCTCTCGCAGATGAAGTTTGCGTCTTAGTGAAAGAGCAGGAGCAGGGCAAGTGCAGAGAAGGTGAGAAATTGGTTCCTCTTCTTCCTCGTCCATACAGCTCCTGCAGAAGTCATTTGAGGCTACACCAAGTCGTGTTGCGTGTCTGCCTATAAGACAGTGTCCCGTAAGGACACCTATTAGGGAGCTAATATGAAGTCTGCTTTGAGATAAAAAGTCTTTCGAGCGCTTTAGGTCCAGTGAAGGCCAAATGCGTTTTGTGGCTGCGCACGTTGGTAAATTGTACCACCTAGAGTTTGTTATCTTTAAGGCTGTTTCTTTTAGCAGAAGCTTACATGTAGCTATCGGTATACCTATCTTCTCCCTTTCAGGTGAAATAGGTATGACGGTTCCATTTTTAGCGAGTTCATCGGCTCTACAATTTCCTTTGATGTCTCTTTGGGCCGGCACCCAACAGAGGTGAATGCTGAATTGCTGTGCCATCTCCATAAGCGACGATCGACAATCGAGGGCCATTTGAGGGTTGGTTGAGACACCGTCGAGAGATTTAATAGCAGCCTGACTATAAGAGAAGATGCGGATATCAGAAGCTGATATCACGTTTTCTCTTAGCCAGGAGAGAACCTCTTTGATCGCTAAAATTTCCGCTTGGAAGACTCTGCAATGATTAGGGAGGGTTCGATTAAGCATTTTTGAGTACACACCACTACCAACTCCATCACTTGTCTTGGATCCATCTGTATAAAAATGAATGCTTTTGTCATCCAGAAGTTTATTGTCTTCCCATTAATCTCTGGATGGATCCATTCCATGTGGAAGTTTTTACCAAATTGGGGTTTTGGAATGGTGTAGTCTATGTACTTTGGTATAGAACCGAAGAAGTTCAAAATGTTGGAATGTCCCACATTATTGTTGGTCCATTGAGATGAGGCGTTGAGCCTTCTTATAGCTGTACTCGCTGCCATTTGTTTGCTAAACATTTTGAGAGGTGTCAGATGAAGGAGAGTGTCTAACACTGCTGAGCGTGTGGTTCTCAATGCCCCGCTTATGCAGAGACATGCAGTGCGTTGGACTCTGCTAAGTTTGTCGCAGTAAGTGACTTTCTCCAGTGCAGTCCCCCATACTGCAACCCCGTACATGAGCTACTGTAGCTTTCTTAACTCTTTCTGAATATAAGGTTTCCAACTTAATTTTTTGTCCAATATTGGACCGAGGTATTTGGCTTCATTGGTAGAAAATTTGTGGTACACCTTTTATTGAAGAAGGTACAATTATTGGGATCTTGTATTCCGTGTAAAAAGGACGAGGTCTATTTTTGGGGATTAATACTAAGTCCATCTAGTGAGCATATTAAGTGCGTTTTGGAGGAAGTCTCTCAGTGTATTAGGATGTTTTCCTGTGACGGCGATAGCAACATCATCTGCATACGCAATCACTCTGTAGCCTGCAATTTCGAGGGATATTAGCAGTTCGTTAACTACTATGTTCCACAGTAGAGGGGACAGAACACCACCTTGCGGAGTGCCTCTACTGACAGACCTTTTCGTACAAAAATCCCCCATCTTAGAGTTGATGATCCTGCTGTTTAGCATTAGGTTCATCAACTAACAGAGTGAGTATTCACCGTTTAGCGTCGTCATAGCAGAAGTTATAGCAGATGGGCCAACGTTGTTGAAAGCACCTTCAATATCCATGATGGCAACCATAGTATATTCCTTTTTGCTCTATGGAGAATTCGATAGTTCTTACCAGAGTATGCAAGGCTGTTTCTACAGATTTCCCTTTGCAGTATGCATGCTGAGACATCGATAGTCTCTTATCAATGCTACTACGTACATGGATATCAATCAATGGTTCCAGCGTTTTGAGAATGAATGATGATAGGCTAATTGGTCTTAGATCTTTTGGGTTGATATGCGAGCCTTTGCCCGCCTTGGGAATGAATACTACTTTACTTCTCTCCATCGCTGAGGTATTTAGACCAGATCTTGACAACTTTTGAAGATAATATCAATGATGCGGGGAAAGTTATATCGATGGTATATTGTAGCTCAGCTGGTATGATTTAATCTGGACCTGGAGATTTATAAGGATTGAAGCTATTCAAAGCCCATGTCAATTTTGCATTGTAACAAGACCTTGAAGAAAAGTTAAGTTAATACCCGATCCAGTATGGTTTGTTGTATAAACGCATTTGGAGCTATCCGGGATGTGGGTATCTAATAGCAGGTTTAGCGTTTCTTTGCAGGAGTTAGTCCATGTACCATCAGAGTTTTTAAGACAACTAGGTATGGTTGGATCAGCACTGTGTTACACATGTCTAAAAACAAAATGTACAGCACCTTGTGACAATTTCATTACAGCCATATTTTGTAAGGGGTTTCCAATAAGAGGTGTTATTTTGATATTCAAAGAAAAATGGCGTTTTTTGAGATAAATGATCGGATGTTTATAATGGAACACAAAAGCCAAATGGCCGCCACGACCACGCTTACTGGATCATATCCTTTTCATGAAATTTTCTATAACCAAATCGCAAAGAGGATGCCCTATGTCCTCGATAGCCTCACGAATTCCATCTTTGAGGTCTTGAATCGACGCTGGGCTGTTGCGTAGACATTATCTTTGACGTGGTCGCAAAGGAAGAAGTCACAAGGTAATAAATCACAAGATCTCGGTGGCCAATTGTGGTCACCTCTTTGAGAGATAACACGGTCCGGAAACTTTTCCCGTAAAAGATCGATGGTTTCAGTGCTTGTGTGGCACATAGCGCCGTCTTGTTGAAATTAAACGTTGTCCATCCAATTGCGGCCATTAAAAATGATTAATCATCTCTCGATAGCGCAATCTATTGACCGTAACTGTTGCTCCAGCCTCATTTTCGAAAAATTAAGGTCCAACTACCCCGCACGCCGAACCATAAACCACACCAAACAATCACGCGTTGAGGATGGAGAGGCTTAAATCCTATGGGGCAAATAGTTCAATAAATAGATCGGATCATGATGCACAAACACAAAGTGCTTTTTCGGTCTGAACTTAGACTGTACAAAATTCTTTAGAGAGATTTGTCCAATATCTTACCCCAATATGGAATATGAACGTACGCCATAACGCTTCTAGTCCAGCTATGGTCCAGACAAATCGAAAATGTTCCAGAGAGACTCCGATAGATAAATAATGGGCGGAATGTTATTTTTCTTCGTAGTTGACAATTTTCAAGCTAATTTTAAACTAAAAAAAACATCAACGACGAACAGACAGGATGGATAACTAAATAACTTGTACTCAATTCACTTATACCGACACCAATTTTCCGTGAGAAATTCCTTGAAAAATCCATTCGATTTGAAACCAAATTGTATACACATTCGTTTAACCATGCATATGACAAAATAAAATAAAAAGTTGTTTTAAAAAATTGCAAAATGTAACGCAAAAAATAATTGCATAGTAATGAGTGTAAAATTGTCATAAAAGCAAAACAAAACCAATTAAAATGCATGAAGTTCTGGTCCAGTTTTGGAAAAAACAAATTTGTTGACGTTAAATAATGTTTGTCGATATTTGCAGTTGAGTTGATTATTAACATTTATGGTAAGGTGGAAACTAATTAAACGCAAAAATTGTCGTTGGTATGTGAGGCCTTATTTGACAGCGAATTGATGATAAACATACATACATTTGAGTTGTGTTTAAGTCGATTATGTAATTATTTTTTAAAGTGAGTTAGTTATGGTTACGGTGGCAAAAAATCGCAATATTGAAATTTTCACAAAATGGGATCGTGTCACTATTCACAATTTTTGATACCATATTTCGTTTTGATGTATTTTTGGTCTTGAAAAGTGTATTTTTTGGACATAATTTTACAGCGTTTATAAACAATTTAACAAAATACACAAGCAATTGCTTGTATAGAACAATTTGAACGAAGAATTAGTTTGCTTCGTTCTCCATGATTCTCACCGTTTCGAGTCTCCTAAAATTTCTGTTTTGTCTGTTATAAAAATCGAAGGGGGTAGCAGATATCAATTTTATTAATTTTCAAAACTGTACGTGATGAAAAAGAGTATAGATTCTCATGGGAAAAGGTTCGATTTATTGGGGAAAATGGCTTTCGGACAATACTTCTGAGGGAAAGTAGTTTGCGGTCAAATAGCTTGCGGAACCCATAAAATGGCGAGGCTAAGGTGGTATTAATGGCAATAATCTAAAAAAAAATCCACTTTTCTGAATAATCTCTTACAAAATCTTGAATCTTCACTGGATCAAATTCAAAATTGCCAACCAACCGACTACGTTAAATTGTATCATTTGCTCATTAATTTCAGTTAAATGCCTACACTCTGCTTCAATCTTGTAATCCTTTCAAACGTTAGCCCAAATCAATGTTTATTTATTCAGAAAATAAATAAACAAAATGCATTCGATGACGATGCTGCGCAAAGGCGTCAATCCTAAGAAACAGGATTCCTTCGTGGTCGCGTTGCCACATGGCACGCTGGCGTGGCGATGGCAGCAGCAGGCGCGTCATCATAGGTCGCTTTGCAACTTACAAGAAGGACACACGATTTCATATACTTAATAGTATAATCCGCTCATGAACAAACTTCAAATGGCGGAAAAGTTTCGAACGATAGAGATAACCAAATTCTGATAGCGATTAAATGTGCGATCGTAAATTAATTTGCGTGCTTGCCGCACGGAAAAACTGTTTTAATTAACACAAACATCCACCAAGAATAAATTAAATATAGCAACAAAAACTCAAACTTTACCTACCTACCATTTGAATCCAATAAACTATATTTCTGTCAGGGAAAGAGAGAGAGAGACAGCGATTCCCGATCCCCAACACATGAATCCAAATTGAAATGGACACTCATGTTCTAATTAAATGCCAACATCAAGGTATACTACGGGACCAATTCAAGCCACGATCGCCGCGTCGCGTCATCGTCTGTCGCTGCTCAAGGCGGCCGAACGTTTTATAAGAGTTTAAACAACGACGACGGTGTAAGAAGTACCATAGTGTCAAATGGAAATTGTAGTTTGATTGATAAAATTTAGAGATAAGAGTAGCCGTTGTTTTTGGGACTTTTGTAGCCACGTTTTCTTTGTCGAAAGAAATTAAATCATTTATAACTTTATGCTTTTGATGGCAAGAAATTTTAAGGATTAAATACCTAACATCCCTCCCTTTGTTGGCATGAGTCAAAACATTAGAAATAGTTTACCTAATAAAAGAAACTTTGTTTATCAAAATCTCACTTGTTTGTCATTTCAGTTAACGTAGTTGAAGCTCTGCAAGAATTTTGGCAAATGAAACAGGCGCGTGGAGCTGATTTGAAAAATGGCGCCCTTGTTATCTATGAATCAGTCCCATCGAACAGTCAGCCATATGTCTGCTATGTTACCCTACCTGGTGGAAGCTGTTTTGGAAGTTTTCAGGTAAAATCAATCACATAAAGCAGTTAGGTACTCTTATGTACATAATGGACTTATTGAAATTTCAGAACTGTCCAACTAAAGCCGAAGCCCGTCGAAGTTCAGCAAAAATTGCTTTGATGAATTCGGTGTTTAATGAGCATCCATCCCGAAGGATAAGCGATGAGTTTATTGAAAAAGCTGTGCAAGAAGCTAGGGCATCATTCAAAGGTGATGCTCAAGAAGGCGATGGTCCAGATACTGGCATTGGTGCCTTCAGGTTAGTTTATAACTTTGATCATCTCAAATTTCCATATCTACATATTGTTTTCTTGTTTATCTTGTATCCTTTTTAGATTCATGTTGGAAGCCAATAAAGGTCGAACAATGTTAGAGTTTCAAGAACTTATGACAGTATTTCAATTATTACATTGGAATGGCTCACTAAAAGCCATGCGAGAGCGTCAATGTTCTCGGCAAGAAGTTGTTGCACATTATTCAAATCGTAGTTTGGATGATGATATGCGTGCCCAAATGGCATTGGATTGGATTGCACGAGAACAAGAAAATCCTGGAGTTCTGGGCAGGGAATTGGCACAAGCTGAGAGAGAATTAGAGACTGCACGTTTGGCTGGACGTGAGCTGAGATTTCCAAAGGAAAAGAAGGATATTTTAATGTTGGCGCATACTCAACTTGGTGGAGGAAATGCTATGAATAGCTAAAGTTTAAAAACAAAAGAAAACAAAAAACATACGAAAGACAAACGCAAAATAACCGTAACCCTGAATAATGAATTTATTAATTATATATTACATTTTAACAGTTTTTAGATTTTAAGGGGTTAATTGTGTTTCTCTTCATTAAACATTTTTTTTTTCTAAGTGCCTAGAGAATTTTCCATTAAAAGATGATCTCACTGACAGATGAAATGGAGGCACTTTAACTTTTTATTTTGCGAATATGGAATAACTCGGTTTATATTTAAATATCTTAGATGTTCATAACTATTGCGAATTCGATTTCACTCAACAAATTGTTTTGTTGAAAACGATACTTCTTGTCTTAAACTTGCAAAAAATCTGTGGAGAGTGGAGACATTTATTTAAAGACGAGTTTAACTCTGTTTTAAATCTTATGTTTATTGAAAAAGTAAAATTAAATTGTTTTTCCTTGTATACTCTTGGATTTAAAAAATTATAACGTACACATTATTTATTTATAAAACATACATAATGTTGGTTTCAGTGTTTACAAGATTTATAAAAAAAAATCGCATTGAATTTCCTGACGGTATGATGTTGTTTTTAAGTAGATTTCTTCAGAGAATTCTCAACAGTTCCCAGTTCTTTTGAAAAATTTCGATTTTGATGAACTTTCTGCATAACTCTATCATTTATTGAGTGGAACTTTCTAAAATCAATTTCTTCATTGCTTCCAACGTTTATAGCATTTTCCGGCGGAACTCTCAAATCATCGAAACTAACACTTCTGCTTAAATCATCTGAAGAGATTGATAGCTCGGATAATGACAAATCACATTCATTAGTACAGCACGAACATTGTCCAGATTCACTGTAACCATCATCATCTGGTGACATGTTCGAATAATCCGCAGAATTTACAAACCGGGCAGTACTTTTGATATAGTCTTCAATGTCGGCGCGTTTTTCAATATCGGGAAGCAAATAAGTTTTAACAAAATGATAAGCGGCAGCCATTGAAAATTTTAAAAAATTATAACTTGAATAAATGTTTCGTTTTTGTTTTTAAGACACAAGAAAACTAGTCCGAAACAAGTGTTAGCACACGGATAAACCTCACAGAACACACTCTATTTGACTTTTGGAATGAAGTACTTAAAATTTGTAATGAAGAAGATTATGTTTTCTCATTTGCATATTCTTTGTTCATATGGAGGTGCTTAATAGCAAATTAACAGCATAAAAGTGATACCAAGTGATCAATATTTGGTTATCCTAATATATTTTGTAATCAGCGCAGATTTTAATTCAGTGGAGTTTTATTGTAATTTCAATACAAACATAATGATAGTTTTGGAAAATGATCAACAAAATAGTAGCCCTTAAAAACGACTTAATTGACTTGGTTTATTCATAATTAATCATAACTTTGGCAGCACTGTTTTGCGATTGTGTGTTTCAAACTTGCAAAATTTTCAGAATCCGAATAATTAAGCATACCTACACTTAAAAAAAAATTATATCAATGTCAAAACAACTGAGAAATACATTTTAATATATTTCCTGTTTTTTTTTCTCTTAAAAAACGCAAACATACATCTATATTTTTGATATTAATGCTTTTTAAATTCAAATGACAGGAAAAATCATATTCATACTTAAAAATAATTCTAAAAATCTTTTTTAATAATTTGGGAACCTTGTTCACATTTTTTTTAACATAAAAAATTATATAAGTAACTATTTTAAGTTATAGTTAAATAACAAAACTACTGTAACCCGAAAATATAATGTTTGTCTATAGATTTTTAAAAATATTATTTATAAGAAACACGAAGAGAATTTCAAGCTCAAGTGAATGTGATTTAATTTTTACAATTTATATATTTTTTTTATTAAATACAAGAAAAACAAGATTATAGGTTATTTTGCTATAGCAAAAAAAAAAAATAAAAATAAAAGAAATCATAGTTCTTTATTTTGATTTAAATTAAACAGACAAAACTTTTTTCTATTTTCTGGTGCAGGCAAATCAAAAACATAAAATTAACATAATTATTTTTTTCCAGAATTTCAATGTAAATTTTATTTCAAATAATTTGATGATAAGTTTAAACTAAACTAACTATATATAAGCAAAATTAAAGATTAAATTAATATTTCAATTTTTAAGTGACCTTACTTCCTTCTTTTCTTAGTGAAGCTTAACCAAAATTTTAACAAAATTGTTATTGTAAAACTTTTGTATTTTGAGGCATTTAAATTGTTTATTTTGTTTGTATATTTGAAAAAAAAACAGTTTTTCGTACTGTTTAAGTTATTTAAGATCAAAATTTTGACCAATGCCATTGTTGATTTGTGATTCGTCTGTTTCCTTATTATTTAATTTTTTTTGTTTATTAATTTTATTTAGGAAAATTGAAGAAAAAAATTACTGTACTTGCAAAAACTTTTAGATCAAATTTATTTTTTAGCTCATTTGAAGACAAAAAAAATTATGGAACATTTATAAATTTAAAAAAAAAATATTAATAGCTTAGTTTTGTATTATAAATGGTACAATTTTTGTATCACCTTTTTGTTTAATCGCCTTTTTTTCATAAAAATAAATATAACTATTACTAATTTGTATCATGCATTTAATATAAAATAAATTTAAATTGCAAACTTTTGAGCTTATGTAAAATATGTGAAAAATGAATAAAATATTTTCTATAACAAAAAAATAATAATGTTTTTCTTACATATATGCTTCTCCTTTCTCCTTGAGAAAAAGACCCTGCGAAGAGGAAGAAAAGAGCTTCCACAGTTTCTCAGCTCAAAGATCTAGAAGAGTCTCGGGCCAAGAACAACACCCGAAGTTTCTTTAAAAGGTCAAAGCACTTAGCTTCTAGTTTCAGAACCGGGACACAGGCTCTTCGAAACAGTTAAGGAAACCTAGTCATCGAAGCACAGGGAATTATATACGTTGTCAAGCAGCACTTCCAACAGCTGCTTAATGCGCAAATTGTCGAGCGAGCTAATAACGAAAGAGAAGCAAGACCAGTCAATGAAGACCCAGTGCCAACCCCAGCGCCGCACAAGAGGTAGAAAGAGCCATCCAAAAGCTAAAAAATAACAAGTTCGTCGGGTTGGATGGCATACCTGAGGAACTCTTTAAATATGGAGGAGGTGTTTTGATGAACCGCATGTAACAGGTCATCACCAAAGTGTGGGAGGAAGAATGCACTCCCGCGGCATATCCCTGCTTAATGTTGCATACAAAATTCGATCAAACGTTTTGTGTGAGTGTCTTAAACCGTTCAGCAACACAATAATCGGCACGTACCAGTGTGGCTTTAGGCCAGGCAGAACAACGATGGACCAAATATTCACACTGAGGCAGATCCTCTAAAAGACCAACGAATTTCAAGTCAAAACCCACCATCTTTTCATCGACTTTAAAGCTGCGTATGATAGCATCCCCAAATAAACTGTCTGTAGTTTCGTCAATTTATAGCATGTAAGAAAATGTTCTCCTTAAACAGCATAACACCACTGTTTTTCAATTTTAGCAACATTACGATGCTACGTGTGTAGGATTACAGGATTAATTTGTTGTTTTCATTTTCGTTTATGTAAATGATAGACTACCTAGACTACGTTTTAAGCTGTTATGAAAGTCAATACAAAAGAGTTGACCTGCGGCTCTGTTGCAAATGCATGGTAATTGGTAATTGGCTGACAGAATAGAAACTGGAAAAAACATTAAATATTTAAGTAGAAGAAATACCCCGGTGAACTAGTTACGATTTTGGATTTGAGTTAATCTAAACAGCTTAAAATAGAATTTGAACAATTCATTATGTGGATCGAAAACAGCTAAAGATGAAGCCACTTAAGCTCCTCAAGCAATTACTGAATGTGTATAGAGAATTGAGGATTAAGTTTAGAAGCCCTTCTTTTGTCTTAATACCTACTCTCATAAGTCTTGTCAGTTTTTCGCTTCGCAACTATCGAAAAATATGACAAAAACAAAGGATAAAATATGGAAGTGTTGAACCTCTCCACAAAATATAAATAAAATACGTAACGCCTAAATTTTGTTGATGAACAACCGGCACTGGACAAACGCACGTTGCATGTAGATCTCTATCGCCAAACTGTCATAGTCAGCAAGTCCCCTCCACGGTCCCATATGATTCATGACGATCCGCATTATATGGCGAAGCGTGTACCTTCAGAGTCAGGCTAAATCTGACATATAACCTGACACTTCAAATAAAGATCCTTTCAGCTCTGACTTGACCAAGAAAAAAAAGAATATAACATTAAGTACTGCAGACTTCCGAGACATCATATTGGGGGGGAAGCTAAACCAGCGACGATCAATTTCAACGCATTTAAGTGTTAGGTTACATGAGGTCATTGGCATTGGCGATGGCAACTCCAGATGATGAAAGTAAGCTAGTAGTGGCCAGCAATTATTAGTATCAATTTTGTAGAACGTGAAAGCACGAAGATGAAAAATGAAGTGAAATGAAAAGATTTAGTGGAAAAAAGACGACGTGGTTTCAAATTATACTCGTAATAAAAATACCTATTCTTATTTCATATTTTATGGAAGGGTAACATTATTAGCGTAACGAGCTTACGGAATCTTTCGACGTCAAAAAAGGATTCAGACAAGGTGATGCACTGTCTTGTGATTTCTTTAACATCGTTCTTGAGAAGATAGTGCAAGACTCCACCGTCAACACCATCTTCCAAAAATCTGTTCAACTCCTCGCGAACGCCGCCGATGATATTGATATAATGGGAAGAACACAGCGTGATGTCAATGGCGCCTTTGTGACAATTGAGTCAGAAGCGGCAAAAATGGGCTTAGCGGTAAACGAGAGAAAAACGAAGTATAAGCTGTCTTCGAGGAAGGACACCCAACACCGACGTCTCGGACAGAACGTCACAATAGACGCATACAACTTCGAGGTAGTAGAGGAGTTTGTCTACCTAGGCACCGCTATGAACACGGGCAATAACACCAGCGCCGAGATCAGACGAAGAATAACTCTTGCTAATCGCTGTTTCTTTGGGCTAAGAAAGCAATAGAGTGGAAAAGGACTCGCTCGAGCAACTAAGGTAAAATTGTACAACACCCTAATCATCCCAGTCCTGCTGTATGATGCAGAAGTATGGACCTTGACAAAATCGGATGAAAGTGCCCAGGCTCTTCCGAGATGAAAATTCTTCGGGTCATATCTTTGGCCCCGTGTGCATTGAAGGGGAATGGCGAAGAAAATATAACAGTGAACTTTACGGGTTGTGCAACAATATGGACCTAGCCAGAAGGGTCAAGGTCCAGAGACTCAGATGGCTTGGTCATTTAGAGCGTATGGACACCAATGCTCCGGCCCGGAAAGTCTTTGACCCTATTCAAGAGGGACGTAGGAGGAGAGGAAGACCGCGACTCAGGTGGTGCACTCAAGTGGAAGAGGACCTCAATCAACTTGGATTGCAAAACTGGAGACAGCTAGCTAGGGACCGTTCTGGCTGGCGGAGACTGTTGATTGAGGCCCAACCGACTGTAGCGCCACCTTAGTAAGTAAGTAAGCAACATTATTAGGTTTCTACATTTCCATTCCAATATATGTGCATTTTGGTTAGTTGATGACTAATGCCTTTTGTGTCAGTGTTCTTCTAAGAAATTCACACAAAAACCAAAAACAAGAAATGTCTATCATAAAAAAAATTGAACTTTCACAAGAGGTCATTATATATTTTATTTAGTTTTTTCTTACCTTGAATAATAATGCCGTTGATGAAGAATCTCGAACAGGAGGCCAAAACAAAAAATACAAAGATTCCCAAGTCTGACATCAAATCATCATGCCGCCATGGTATTGTTTGCAACTGCAACTCACTCCCAACCGCACGTACATTTATGTATATAAAAATTTCAAAGGATTTTTTGCGTACACGAATTATTTCTTCATTTCTACAAGTTCCGTATGGCATGCGGACGCCAAAGCCTGGACCTGGACATTATTATTCACTCACTCACAAATGAAATTTATTCAGTTGCAAAGTGGATATTTCGTTTTTTTGTTCGAACTTTTTTTTGTGTGTGAATATTTGGAAATTGCTTTTAAAACGCGTTCAAAAGTGCAACGGTTAGAATTCTCTCACAAAGAGCGATGACCAAACGACAGAAACGCGTTCTGTTGCACTTTAAGCGAATGATGAGAGAACTTCAGGGAATCTTTTGCTTTTTGTTGAACATTTTTGTTTGATTTCTTGTTTTCACATTGCGTTTCGTGAATTTATTTAAGTTCCTTTTTTTTGACAAAAAAAAAAGAAGAGCTTTCCGGCCTTTTGACTCGTTAAGACAAGTATGGTGCGCACAACATTTTTTTTTTGTTGTTTAATTTACCCGAAATTTTGTCGGAACTGTTCTCTTCTGGTAACAACATAAAACAAACAAAAAAGAGAGACATTTTGTGTTTAGTGGGCATTGCTCGGTATCCTTTGATAAAACGTTGGTTTTTGGACAATTTGCAGCAGTCGATATACGGCGACTTCTACATACATATAAACATTATGCGCGTGGTAATTGTTTTTGTTTTATAACATAAAAGTATTCTTCCTCATTTGGTCAGAATGCATTTGTTAGTTTTTTTTTTTTTTTTTTGACAGTGTTGCAGGTATGAATACTAATGGCAGTGTGTTTTTTCCGGTTGCAGTTATACACTCTACGGTTGACAAACATGAAGAACGACGAGTGAATTTGATGTAAATAAATGTTGAAATATATTTTACAAGGAAGAGGTTTTTTGCTATCGTGACAAAATTGAGGGAATTCAAGAATTCAAAGTTTTGTATGTGTCTTTTTTTTAAAGAAAAATGCTTTTAAATTCCATTATGTACACATTAGATGTAGCTTTAGTCTGTTTTTTAAGCCACAAGTAGGTAAGGAAAAATGTGTATCATAGTTATTTATGTTTCTCGTGCTTTTTAGCAACTTTGTGCCTCAGCTTTCGTATAATCCATCACCCCTAGGTTTTGGCTTCCTTTTTGCCAACTAGAAACCCTCCCCCCATATGGTGTCTTAGTTCTTTGTCCTTCGTTCTTTGAAGAGTTAAGCTATTCCTTACATCTAGCTTGACTTTTTTAAGATAAATGATCGGATGTTTATTTCGAACAAAGAAGAAGGTGTGCCGTTAATAATGAAAAACAACATCAGCCATTATTTATAACAAAATCGCAAAATGGCTGCCCTATGTCCTCGATAGCCTTACATAGTACGGGCTGCTAGCGTAGACCTTATCTTTCACGTGGTCCCAAAGGAAAAATCCAAAAGGTGTTAAATCACAAGATTTCGGTCACCTCTTCGAGATACACGGTCCAGAAACGTTTCCCCTAGATCCTAGAAGATCAATGGTTTCGTTGATGTGGCACGTAGTGCTGCGCGCCATCTTGTTGAAAATAAACGTTGTCCAGATCAATACCATCCAACTTCGGTCATAAAAAATCATTAATCATCTTTCGATAGAGGTAGTCATTCACCGTAACTGTTGATCTAACCTCGTTTTAAACAATAAGGTTTAATGAGCCTGCCGGACCATAAACAGCACCAAACAGTCACACGTTATATATGGGAGGCTTCTCAACAATAACTCTTGGGTTTTCCGAGCCCCAGATGCGACAATTTTGCTTGTTGACCAAGCCACCGAGGTGAAAATGGGCCTCATCAGTCAAGATGATTTTTCGATGGAATTCCGGATCATTTTCATGCATTTCAAGGACCCAATCAGCAAAGACACGACGTTGTTGATGATCGGCCGACTCGAATTATGGTAATAACTGAACTCTAAAAGCCTTAAGACCCAAGTCTTTTCGTCAAATACGGCCGTGTAATGACGTTTAATGAATGTCCATTTTCAAATAACGACGCACGAGGATAATGGACAAACCTGGGTTTTCTTCAACACTCGTTTTGTTGAAAATTTGTAAGGAAATACGGCTTCAAACGTATCTAAAATCACTTTTCCTCATTTATTCGTTGTTCGTTGGTCGTGATCATGTGAATAGTGCTTAATTTGTCCCAAAAGTACGAATTTTTCCATCAATTTCTGTATTGCGATTCGACAAGGTGCTTCACTACGACCCAAAAATGCTTTAGTTTTGCGAACTGTGCAAGATTTGAAGCGTGTACCGGTACCGTTCCATTTTTAGTAATGACGTTATTTCTGCCATTCAATTTGGCTGCAGAAGGTCAACAATTCCACCCACCCGACATGGACGAAGTGAAGATAGCGTTATCTAAACTTCAGTCGAACAAAGCAGCTGGAGATGATTTGGTTAGGAGCATACACCAGCTTATCTGCGATCCTGCAACCACTACAGAGGTATAAATCTCCTTAACATCTCCTATAAGATTTTGTCTGCCGTGCTGTGTGAACGTTTGAAGCCCTTCGTCAACAACCTTATTGGCCCTTATCAGTGTGGATTCAGACCCGGAAATTCCACCATCGATCAAATATTCACCCTACGGCAGATCTTGAAGAAGACCCAAGAACTTCAAATCGTAGCTAACACCTTTTCATCGATTTCAAGGCCGCGTATGACTATATAGAGCAATGTCTAGTTTTGGCATCCCAGAGAACATCGTCCGTCTGTGTAAGATGACAATGGAAAACTCACACTGTTCCATCATGGCCGGAAAAAACCTAACGGAAGCTTTTGATGTAAAAAAAACAGGTTTTAGACAAGGCGATGCGTTGTCATGCGATTTCTTCAACATCATTCTTGAAAAGATTGTACAAAGCTCTTACGTCAACACCAGAGGCACAATCTTTCAAAAGTCCGTCCAGCTACTAGGAAACGAAGACGACAGTGACATTATTGGAAGAACACAGCGTGATTTCAGTGGAGCGTTTGTGAGACTTGAAACGGAGGCCAGGAAGATGGGTCTAGCGGTTAATGCTGTCGACAAGAAATGCTACTAATATCGACGTATTGGAACAAACGTTAACATAGACAGATTTAATTTCGAGGTAGTTAAGGACTTTGTCTACCGGGAATCCGCTATCAACTCAGACAACAGAACCAGCGCTGAAATCAAACGAAGAATCACTCAACCCGGTCCTCATGAATGGTGCAGAGACATAGACCATGACAACATCTGATGAAAATGCTTTGGACTGCTTTGAGAGAAAAATTCTTCGAGTGATTTTTGGTCCTGTCTGCATTAATGGAGAATGGAGACGAAGATTCAATCAAGAACTGTACGAGTTGTACAGCGACACTGACCTAGCCAGAAAAGTTAAGGTCCAACGAATTAGATGGTTGGGTTATGTTGAGCGAATGGAAAATAATGCTCCGGCTCGTAGAGTCTTCGAATACAACCCGGAAGGACGTCGCAGAAGACGAAGACCGCGACTGAGGTGGGGCACACAGGTGGTAGAGGACTTGAACCAACGTGGCATACGACCTGGACTGTAGCGTCACCATAAGTAAGTATGTAAGTAAGTAAGTAAGTAATTTCTACTTGTCAAATGTCAAAAAATAAAAGCTTTAAAAGATACACCTGCCGAAATAGTGGGCTATTCAAAGTAACACCTCTTATTGGAAAACCCTGTCCAAAACGGCTGCGATTACAACCACCGCTCATCGAAGCTCGGTGATCTCAGAAACTGTTATGTACATAAATAATGGGAGATGAAAATGTTGGTGTAGAGAATGCAGAAATGGTAGATGACGCTGCAACCAGTGCAATCTGCTTATAGACGCTTGTACTGTTTTAGTTCAAAAAATATTTGAAAATTAACAAAATAACTATTTTATGAACACTAAATTGAAAGCCAACCCATCCTTAAATTGTATTCATTTAAGACTCTTGCGTAAGTCTCTTTGCATCAAAAACCCACAACCACTAATAATAACCTGTCCTACACCGGGAACTATTAACTTTTCCTATATTCATCACCACCACATTCCACCCATTTTATAAATTGTGTAATGTTTAATGAAAATTATATTAAAAATAATAAATTTATTACTTTCGTATAGTGCTTCAGCCTGTCCAGAGTGCCTCTAATTATAAAAACAAAATTAGAACTGCGAGTACCAACTCCCGCCTGTGGGTCCGTTGACAGAAAATATTCTTGTTCCTTGCTCCATTGATTGGTAACTGAACGAACGAATTTACATGTTTCACAGAAGCCATAGCCATAATATGTGATGGGCTCTTAAGTCATTCTGATGCGGTGTCCCCTACAATAGATTGCTTAAGAAATATTAAGGGTCCTGTTGAGTTTTCGTAAAAATTTGAAAAAAATTATTTCCATTTTCTGCTTTCCATTGGTCTTTTTTTCGACATTTCTTCTTCTACCTCCAGCGGAACGAGTCATGATGAAATTGTCATACTTCGGACGCTTCTGTTTTCAAAACGGAAGAGTTCTACTCTTCTCAGAAGCATTCCGTCTGTCTAAGTCAGTCCAATGGAATGGTTTCAGAAGACTTCTGGACTCTTCCGAATGCTTCTGGACTGCCAATGGAAAACGACAATACTTTTATTTTACAGCCAATTTTGATGAAAATACACAATTGTATGGAAATGCCTCTAAATGTCAATCCAATGCATGTGACCAGACTCGCAGTTTCTCATTTAATCAAAAAACATGATCGCAAGTTAAATTCAAGCCAGGTAGTTAGTCAAGATAGGTATTTTTATTCATAGTTTCTTGCAACACATTGAAGGTTTATTTATAGGAAAATTACTATGGCTCATCACAGTGATTGATCTTTATAGCTACAATCTTAACCGATGCGATGGATAGCTTCTGATTTAATGCATAATTCAATATTATTAAGAATATTGACGGGTTTTGATGCAGTTTATGCAAGGTTTACGCCCATAGGCAGCTTCAAGCACGAGCGTTATAGATAAGGATTTTATACTCGTTTATAAACCCATGGAACAAGAGTGATCGAGGTTTTTTTTCTGTCTGAATTTGTGTAAAAATGAAAAGTGGTGATGATGTACAATAAGACAACTTCGAGTATAAGCCAGGTCAATGGGGAAGTGGTAGCATTTAATTTGAGTGTGACGCACTTACGCATGTCACTTGTAAGCGGGATAAAAATGAATATAAATTGGTATAGTATAAAATTGTGCCATTGCTGAAGTGAATATATGTGTTTTGTTAGAAAATGAAGTAAGACAAAAGCTTCATCTTCAATTCCAAGATATATCAAACTTGAAAATAAAATACTGGAATTCAAAATCAGACAAAGTTCGAAAAGAAAACGTTTCAGTACATTTGAGCGTCATTCATTCTCCACGCTGGCAAAACCCCTGCTTACCTCTTTCCATCGATCCTACTCTTCTGGGCCTCGTTCCGAGCAGCTGGATACAGCATTTGTCTTGCCAACAAAAAAAGGCGAAATCTTCTTCTCCCTCCAATTATCGTTCGATTGACAGAAGGGACTCTTCTTTCTAAGGTCATGAAATGCTGATAAACAATCAGTTCAAGAAATATCTCAATACCGAAAGCTTCTTAAGCGCATCCTTAAGCAAGTATGCTACTAAGTATGCCGCCCTGCCCCTGCTTGGGGAAAAACAGAGTGTGGACGAGAGTACCACCTTAGCGTAGGCTAACAGAATGATGCCCTATTCTTGATCGTACCGAAAACCCCCCGAAGTTGGCTCGAGTGTAACTAATGGGCATTCCTGTAGCGCGTGTAATTACGGTTGAATTGTTATAACAGTAAGAGACACGAAACGTTACGACACGGTGGTCTAAAATGAGTGAGTGAATTCAGTGCTGTGGTCTCTCGCTGATCGTTCTTAGGTTCTTCTTTGTAAACTCCAAAAGGCTTAGTAGGTAACTGGAGAACCAGTCCAAAGATGGGAAATATTCCAAGCCATGGACGTATATAAGTCTTATAGATTACAGCCATATCAGACGGGAAAAAATTTCTGGCATCGTCTTGGATAAACCCCAACATCTTACGGCATTTTTGGCGACATCGCAATGTTGCTCGGTCCACAAAAGGTGGTCAGTAGCAGACCGAAAATCTCGAGATGGTTCGGTCTCTTTGATGCAAGTGCCACTCATGGACAGTGGCAAGGGGGGTATATCAACGCTTCAACGATACAAGACAGCATTGGGTTTTCGAAGCATTAAACTCTACACGGTTTTTAATTCCCCATTGGACAATGCTGTTTAAGTCAGAAATCTGAAAACGAATATGAGAAGCTAAGGGTACTATCGTCAGCGAAAAAATTTATTGGATTAGAAGTTACAGATAAGAGATCAATAATAAAAATGAAAAATAGAGTCGGAGACAAAACGGAGTCCTGGGGCACACCAGCATTTATATTGTGGGTTTCAGACTTGAATCCGTCCAATACAACATGTATTGAACGGTTCGAAAGAAAGTTTTTAATCCAACGAAGAAGGGATTCATCGATACCGAAGGCACGCATTTTCGATAAAAGAGCAAGATGCCAGACTTCAGAAATATCAAGTTCAACAATCTAACTTTCTCCAAAACGATGTAAAGATTTGTTCCACTGTTCGGTGAGATAAACCATAAAATCACCAGTGGAGCTGTTGCTGCGAAAGCCGTACTGCCGGTCATTAAATCCGATTGTGGACTAGGGCCTCAATCATAAGTCTCCGCCAGCCAGCTCGGTCCCTATCTAGCTGTCTCCAGTTTTGCACTTCAAGTTGATTGAGGTCCTCTTCCACTTAAGTGCGTCACCTGAGTCGCGGTCTTCCTCTCCTCCTACATCCCTCAGGAATAGTGTCGAAGGCTTTCCGGGCCGGAGCATTGGTGTCCATTCGCTCTAAATGACCGAGCCATCTGAGTCTCTGGACCTTGACCCTTCTGGCTAGCTCCAAATTTTTGCACAACCCGTAAAGTCCACTGTTATATATCTTCTTCGCCATTCCGCTTCAATGTTCACGGGGACAAAGATGACCCAAAGAACTTTCCTCTCGAAACAGCCTAAGGCACTTTCATCCGATTCTGTCAAGGTCCATGCTTCTGCATCATACAGCAGAACTGGAATGATGAGTGTGTTGTACAATTTTACCTTAGTTGCTCGAGAGAGGGCTTTTCCACTCAATTGCTTTCTTAGCACAAAGAAACAGCGATTAGCAAGAGTTGTTCGTCTGATCTCGGCGCTGGTGTTATTGCCCGTGTTTATAGCGGAGCGCGGAGCCTAGGTAGACAAACTCCTCTACTACCTCGAAGTTGTATGCGCCTATTGTGACGTTCTGTCTGAACCGTCCGTGTTGGGTGTCCTTCCTCGAAGACAGCATATACTTTGTTTTTCATTCTCATTTACCGCTAAACACATTTTTGGCTCTGCTTCCTCAATTCTCACAAAGGCACCATTGACATCACGCTGTGTTCTTCCCATTATATCAATATCATCGGCGTACGCGAGGAGTTGAACAGATTTTTGGAGGATAGTGTCTCTGGTGTTGACGTTGGAGTTCTGCACTATCTTCTCAAGAACGATGTTGTAGAAATCGGAATCCTTTTTTGACGTCGAAAGATTCCGTAGCAGCGTGAGTTCTCCATCGTCATTTTGCCAAGTGAACGAGCTTGGCAGGGATGCCAAAACTAGACATATGTAGCTTTAAACAGTTCGTCTCTGTAGATGCTGTCATACGCGGCCTTAAAATCGACGAAAAGGTGGAAGATCTTTTCCAGGACCTGCCGCAACGTGAACATTTGGTCGATGTTTGACTTTCCTGGCCTAAGGCCACATTGATAAGGACCAATTCGATTGTTGACGAAAGGTTTCAGATCTTCACATATTGCGGTAGAGATGATCTTGTATGCGATGTTAAGTCGACTGATTTCTCTGTAGTGGCGCAGTTTAGAGGATCTCCCTTTTTCATGATACTTTAGTAGCTACAAAGAGTGATAGGGGTACCATGACATTTTTTTTTTCGTTTGAATTCATCATGTGCGAAATCCTGTATTTGAATTTGTCTAATAATTTACCCAGTGTGGGATATGAACGTATGCACCTGCCATTCAGAGCAGGGCCTCATACTTTAGTAGTAGGTGCTGCAGCCTTTTAAATCTCTTTTGAACGGAAGGACAGTCACAGCTAAAGAATTGACTCCAGGCAACGCAAAAATGGTTTAAAGAAACCTTACAAAAATAATCAGAAGATAAATTATACTCCCAAGTATGTGTCTTCGCTATCCAGAATATCTGTAGCAAGTACCAAGCGATTTTAACGGATTTTATAAACATCCGGTTTGAATTTGATGGTTTCCTGTCTCAACATTTTGACATTTCTCAACATGTCATCAAACAAACAAAAGTCATAACAAAAATAAAGTAAACTGTTTGTGTCAAGTGTGCCTGTTAAAATGCCAGCCAACCAGTAAGCACAAGCCGATTCGACATCTGAAAACTTCCAAAAAAAAGTCAGAGAAATGCTGTTCTTCAATCAAATAAAACCAGTCATAAAAACTTCCACGAGATCCCTCTTTAATTTGCGCAATAAGAAGTGAGTTTTCCATAAATAACAAGTACAAACCACTGTAACAAAATTTTTCTTCTACAGAGACTTTGGAATTTGCAATCCTGTGACTATAGGCTATGTGTCGCCCGAGAGGCCAGTACCCGAATCCGTTCGCAAACCACCCTACTACTTCAAGTATATGCCACCGGGCAATACCATCGGCGAAGTTGAAATTAAATCCAATGAACAAATCCACCGTCTCCGTGCTAGTTGCAAGCTTGCCGCCAAAATTCTTCAATCATGCCAAGATATCGTCAAGGTAAGTTTTACATTCCGGAATTATCAACATTAACTTGTGCATTTCAGGTCGGTAACACCACAGACGACATTGATGCTTTCGTTCATGAAAAAATCATAGCCGCTAATGCCTATCCATCACCACTGCGATATGCGGGCTTCCCAAAGTCCGTATGCACTTCGGTGAACAACGTTGCCTGCCATGGTATCCCAGACAATCGGCCTCTCATGGACGGTGATATCGTTAATGTCGACATAACAACCTATTACAATGGTTACCACGGCGATTGTTCGAGGACATTTATGGTAGGAAAAGTAGACGAGCGCGGGCGATATTTAGTCCAATCAACTGAGGAATGCCTCATGGAATCGATTAAACTTTGTAGCCCAGGGAAACCGTTCAATGCTATCGGAAAATTCATAAGCACATTTGTAAAAAAGAAAAACCTAGGAGTAATTCCGGCCTTCATTGGACATGGCATTGGAAGCTACTTCCATGGACCACCGGAGATACTGCATTACAAAAACAGCGTGCCAGGGATGATGGAACCGGGAATGTCTTTTACAATAGAGCCAATACTTACTCTCGGAGGTCCCGATATTGAAGTTCAAGAAGATGGCTGGACAGCGATAAGTGTCGATGGAGCCAGAAGTGCTCAATTCGAGCACACTATTCTCATAACCCCAGGAGGATGTGAAATTCTCACTAAAATAGATTAGGAAGACTTAAGGAATACAATAAAGTTCATGATGTGTCATTGTGCTTTTTATTAAAAACTTCGGTGATTTTTCGTCTTTTTTTGTTTGTTGTTGTTGTTGTCCTAAAAACAGAGATCTAAATATCTAAATTTGTTAAGTGATTGCCTTTGCAACCGGCTTCTGAATCGGTAAGAAGAGCTTGAACTCTGGCGGTAGCTCATCTTCCGAATAAAGTCTGTCCGAGAAGTACACTCTGCGAATACGACAATTTGCATGGATCTGTACTCTTAGGGTTTCAATATAGTTGGTTCCATATGCGCGTCTGGTGAAGTCTGCTAAATTGAATTGAATCTGGTTCCAGCCCTCATCCAGTCGCATGGGCATTGTGCAAATAAATGGTTTCACCCTTGTCGTAGATTGGTAGTTACTAGCTCTAAATCGCCTCCGTACGTTTTTATCGTCAAGAACCTGTAAATTAAATTCATGTTTGTCGTTGATGCACACTTTCGAGAGTCTACTCTAACCACAAACCTGAACTTCAAATGTGAAATATCTTTTCTGGTTCTTGATGATCATCACAAGGAATGGCAATTTTATGCCAAGTGTTGTCTTTGGATCTGCCGGACATGTTATGAATGTAGTACTTACATTTGTGCCGACAATTTCAAGAACCAAACTCTGGATATCGTTATCGGTGATTCGTTTTATGTGACCATTTCTAACTTTTTTGTCCCATATTTGCAATGGCTTACTACCAATACTATAGAGAATCGATAGGAATCCCGATTGAAATGTATTTTTAAACATTTGAATTTTGGTTAATTTAGTGACGGGAATTTTAAGGAATTTCGAGAAGATTTTTAATTTTCATCTGAAAAGAATTTTTATGAAACTGAAAATGAGTTTGTTTATGTCGATTGTTTTCTTGTTGCCAAAGTGATGACCGGTGACAGATGGGGGGGAATTTTTTGTGGGAAATTTTATATGGCAGGGATATTTTTGTCAGGGGTGTGTTGCAAGAACATTTACTGAATCCCAAACGATTTTTCAAAGATTAATTTATATTTTGCTGATTTAACAACACAGAAGACTGTTCCTTTTTTAATTTCAGCAGCCATGGACAAACTAATCTTTACTAGAAGCCCACCGGAGTGTACCAAGCTATACTTATTTTCCTTTTATTCAAAACCGGAAGAGGATCATTGGGTTCCGATGGTAGTCCGTCTTGTTTAAAGAGGAAGCAGCAACCCAGTCTATCATCTTGTATGAGTCTATTGCAAATGTTTAAGGGTCTGTATACTTACTTACTTAAGGTGGCGCTAGAGTTCGTTGTGGACTTGGGCCTCAATCAACAGTCTCCGCCAGCCAGCTGTCTCCAGTTTTGCACTCCAAGTTGATTGAGGTCCTCTTCCACTTGAGTGCGCCACCTGAGTCACGGTCTTCCTCTCCTCCTACGTCCCTCGGGAATAGTGTCGAAGGCTTTCCGGGCCGGAGCATTGGTGTCCATCCGCTTTAAATGACCGAGCCATCTGAGTCTCTGAACCTCTGGTCGTTGTACAACCCGTAAAGTTCGCTGTTATATCTTCTTAGCCATTCCCCTTCAATGCACACGAGGCCAAAGATGATCCGAAAAACTTTCCTCTCGAAACAGCCTAAGACACTTTTATCCGATTTTGTCAAAGTCCATGCTTCTGCACCGTACAGAAGGACTGGGATCATGAGGTGTTGACATTTTACCTTAGTTGCTCGAGAGAGTCCTTTTCCACTCAATTGCTTTCTTAGCCCAAAGAAACAGCGGTTAGCAAGAGTTATTCTTCGTCTCATCTCTGCGCTGGTGTTATTGCCCGTAGTCAATAGCGAGCAACTACCTCGAAGTTGTATGCGTCTATTGTGACGTTCTGTCCGAGCCATCGGTGTTGTGTCCTTCCTCGAAGACAACATATACTTCGTTTTTCCCTCATTTACCGCTAAACCCATTTTTGACGCTTCTGTCTCAATTCTTACAAAGGCGCCATTGACATCACGCTGTGTTCTTCCCATTATATCAATATCATCGGCGTACGCGAGAAGTTGAACAGATTTTTGGAAGATAGTGCCTCTGGTGTTGACGGTGGAGTTCTGCTCTATCTTCTCAAGAACGATTTTAAAGTAATCGCACGACAGTGCATTGCCTTGTCTGAATCCTTTGTTGACGTCGAAAGATTCCGGAAGTTCGTTGCTAACCTTGATGGAGCAGCGTGCTGTAAGGGGCTGTATAGCAGCCTGAATACTTCATTTGACTTGTAATGGTGATCATGCTACACTCTATTAGGGAGCTCGAATTCTATCTACCGTGACTTAAGCCTTTAAGATGGTTTGTTGGGTCATTCCTAGGTGAATATCTGGTCATTATTTTTGAAGCGTGTCAACTTCTTTTCCAACCTAGCTACTCTGGTTTCAGGACAAATCCTTGTTGGGATCGTTGTCTGTACAATCAACTGTATCCGAGCGTTCCCAATCTTGTTTAAACAGTCAAATACGAAAAATTAATCTCTCAACTCTCCGATAACCAATTTGGCTTTGAATCTTTCTCTATATTCCGCTATCAGTCAACAATCGATATCGGTTGATTTAAAAGGGCGCGAATGTTTGTATAGCTGTGCGTATTTAAATGCCACGTTATCTCGCACACAAGAATTTGAATCTATGATGCTCTCAATCTCAATATCATTACGACACAACACAAACAATGTCAACACCGTCTACGGTCTACCCACCCAATCAGCATAGGTCACCGACCGCGACCATCTGAAATAACTTGCCACACAAGTGTTTTTGTTTTCGTATAAGTTTATTATTTTATTGGTATTTTATCGCTAAGATTTTAATTATTTTAACTTCTTTTTATTACAAATGATTTATTTATCCTTAGATTTGTTTTCAATCGATTCCGCCAGAGGGAACCTCTCAAAATTCTTAATTAAAATTAAAAAGAACTTTAAAAAATATTTTATGAAACAAAACTAGTGGGTTCTTGTTTTTTTCTTTTTGTTTAAATAAAAATACAAATTACAGCACAAACGAGAGAAGAAAGAGGATGCAAGTTATCACCATT